>VXBW01003428.1:1795848-2005910 GCA_013400375.1 Thinocorus orbignyianus
AAAAAATTTAAAAAAAAAAAAAAAAAGAAAAGTTGGGGGGTTGTCTTGCTGTTGAAGTTGCTTCTCTTGTGCTATGTTGGTCTCCTGGCCAAATCCCACAGTGCTTGCTGGATTCTTATTCAAACCAGTTTCCTCTCAATTCAGCTGGAGCTCCCTTTGGCAGCGGTCTGCAGGAACTGCCTTCCCCTTATTTAAAGTTAGGAGAGAATTTGCAGAAGGAAACAATTCAAGTGGTTGGGTAAGTGGGGAAAACTCTTAAAAACCCTTAAAACGTCATACCCTGATTTTGCAAGGTCGTATGCAGTCTTCTGTTCTCTGTGAAGTTAAACATGTTATAACATTATTTGCCAGGTGAGGCCATTACTATGAAGCTGTTTTTCTAGATGTTGTTGCAAGTGTCTGACATGAGTATTTTTCAAGACCTCTTGGCCTTGAATTGGCAAACAGGCCATTGAGAGAACCCATTTCCCGGCAGGCAGGAGGGTTTGCTGCCATTGAGGTGCATCCTTCTGCCAAGAGACAGCCTGTGCAAAGACATCCAAGCTGGGAAGCAGGAGACCTGGGTTCCCTGAGCGCTAACGTACTGTGTGACTGAACTCACTGCTGGTCATATGATTGTTACTTGGCTTTTATTCAGGTGGAATAATCATGTGTCTTAACTGGTCAAAGTTTGAGATTCGCTAGGGAAAGCTAGGTAGAGGGAGAGATTTTTTTACTGTAAAACTGTGGTTTGAATAAAATTTGGAGAGAGGGAAGCGACCGACCAAAAACCAAATTGCTGATTGCCTTCCATCAATGTTGTATGTAGTTGAAAATAGGTTCTACAGCAGTCTTGTATCTACCCTCCCCCCCTCTTTGTGTTCAGCTTCATTCTGGTATCCAACGCTCGGTTTCCCATCAGCAATACACTGCAGGCATACAATGCCTTGGATTTCTTATCGAAGCACAACAGAAGTTGAAAAATGCAAGTTTTCAAAGCAGGTTTCCAGCACCGAGGAGTATTTATAGTGAGTTGGTCTGAAGAAAAAAATAAACAACCAAAACTGCTCAGTAAGACTGAGCTGCACTCTGACAGAATGACACTGCTACAGAGCAGTCAGGCAATGATCTGAATAGACCTTTGCATGTCCTCTGGGTAAGCAAACATCTTTCCTGCACTCACAAGAGCACTGCTTCTTGACCTGTAATTTTTCCAAATGTCACTGTTGGGCTTATAAATAGCCAGCAGAAGCGGCGAGGTGGGAGGCAGGAGGGGGAGAAGATAATTTTGACTTCTGCCCATTGAGTACCTGGAGGTTCCTCCTGCCTGGCTCAGCAGACCCCGTCACTGGCTCCCTGGCCTCGGTGTGCTGTTGGGGAGCAGGTCTGGGGAGATCCCCACCATAAAACGTGCCTCTTGCATGGACATATGAATGCTACGCTCAGGCATAGCATGTACGTAAGCCACCCTCTGTGGGATTTTTGCAGTTTTACATGTTGAGGCATGACTGTTTGCAAAGAGGGTGCAAAATCTGTTTTCTCTGGATGCATCAGTGATCTAGCAACCCAGCTTTCTCCAGCCAACAACATGTGGTCCCTTAAACTATCTTTTCTTGCTTTTTCTAAGGGACTTGCTGTGACTGATTTTGTGCAGTTTGGTGCCAGTCAGCTCCACCCTCCCCGCCTCTCTCTTGCAGATTCACAAACCCTCCTAAAACACTAGCTGGCAAAAATCCTCCATCCAACGCATGCCTTTGTTTGGGTGATGACACGTGCCTGTATTTGCTGATGGTGTTTTAACTGCTTGGTTCTGTAAGCAATGTCACCATCTCCTCCAAGGATCTGTGGAGAAGAGTGGTGCCTGCACTTCCCCCTCACCTCCGCTCCACTCTGCTTTAGCCCAACCTGAACTATTTTAACTCAACGATTGAGAGAAGCAGCAATTGCTCATATGATGTGTCACACCATAAACTTCAGGAAAGTAATTCATTCCAACAGTGTAATTCTAGGACTGGGGAACCAAAAATATTGGCTATTACTCATCTCTGTATTTCTTAACACAGAATAACCTAAACCATTTATTTATTTACACAGCAAAGGTTTAGCCAAAAGCAAAGTGTTGAATGTCAAGAGCTACTGTTTGTACATATTCAGAGTCGTTACTTGCTTTATCATTTATTTTTTATTTCTGTGCCGATATTGGTCAAGAGTTCAAGTCAGGAGAGAGGCATAATGCGGAGACAGAGCCTCTGCTTGAAATTCAGGAGAGCGAAACTGAACAATTGGTGTGTCTTGAGTAGGTTATGAAATCTCAAATGTGTTTATTTTATGGTTATCTAACAACTTCTGTATTTTCTCTACTGAATGCTTTTTCCTTCTGTGTGAATGAAATTTTCAGGTGTATGCACACACATATACACCATACAGGAGGCTGTGTATATTAAATGTGTACAGGCACATCTTCACTTACCTTGGTCTAACTCTGGATGAACTCAAAATTGAGTATTTTGAGCTAAGACAGCCCTGGAGTAACTGAGTGCAGTTTGTCCCCTAGATTTCCTTGGCATGCTTCAGAGAAAATTCTCAATCAGAGAAAAATCCAAGAAACCCAAACAAGCGAAATACCCCACAGAAGTTCTGCCTGAGAGTGCTGACCCCTTTGCACAGCTCTTGTACCATGGCATGCATTTCATTTGAGAAAGCAAATTAATCCTACAAGAAAGCAAAAACAAAATGAGCTGCAGTGCAAGAATTGAAAGGGCATTGACTAGGAGGACAGTAGAATAAGTGAAAGGAATAGTAAAGATGAAGAACCAGGAGGCACAGGAAGGAACAAAAGCTAGAAGCTGTTATAGAGGACTTCCGTATGAAAGTTCGTAGGCTGCTTGTGTGTTTGTGTCAACTACAGTTTCTTTTCTTTAGATACATAGAGGTATCTTTAAAGACCCTGGATTTTGAATAGTCCCTGAGATGGAGAGAGGGGCATCTGTCTGAGATGTTCCTGGGATGACCTGTGCTGCAGCACAGCCCTAGGCAAGGACGCAAGTCCCACATGCATCTGTCCCAGGAGGCAACAACATTGTACTGAAGATAGTTTCCTGCCTGTCTCCCATGCAGATGCAAGTCTCCTGTAGTCTTACCTGGTGTTTTAATCTTCTCCTTCTCCTGTGCAAAGCTGTTGCTGAAACAAAACTGTTTTTCCCTGCTTTGTCAGCCCTGTCAGCTGTGCTGGTGGATCTCTCAGACCTGGTGCAAAAAGCGTTGAAGGCAGAAATATAGCTTGGAGTCAAGGGTAGGTCTAGATGTGGGCTTTTCCTGTCTGCTGGGGTAGACAGGGTGCCTGACCAAGTTTCTGTTAAAATTGAGGAGAAAATTTGTCCTTAAGGTACAGAAAGCTTATTCTTTGTCACAGTGGAAAAATCATCAAGTAGTCACATAGTTAGCCCTGTCTCCTGCGTTCAGGTGATCACCGCTGCCCTCCACAGCCATGCTCAGCTTGGGCAGCAGACATGCCTGTATTCAGTAATGTGCTTTTTTTTTAGGTCAATGAATTGGGGGTGACTTACTGATACGGATAACCGATTACTCTGTTATACTCCATGTTTTATATCTTGCAACTATGGAAAATACCAGCTTTTTTTTTTTTAAAAAAAAAAACAACCAACAACAAACTTGTGCAGAAATTGTGTTGTGCTGCCAGCAAACAAAGTGGCATCTCATGTTTCTGTAACCCCTGAATTTGTCCTCACCAGAATAACTTCCGTGGTTTGCTGTCTAAACAATCCATGCAAGCCTCTGTGTTCTTGGTCCTATCTCATTAGATGGAAGAATGTTCTAATTTAAGACTGTTTCCTTGGTGAATCACCTGAGGCTTTCAAAAATGGTGAAATTAAGCTCTGATTTGTCTGTTGTTTTATCTTATGACTAAATGATCTTTCTTTAATGTGACTAGTCAGGAATTTAGCTTCCAGGCGTTCATGGTCCTGATGCTGCTCTGGGCTTCACCCAAGCAGCTGTCTTGTGTGTGGTGTTCAGCCTTATCGCTTTATCAAGGGTATTTCTTCAGAATGATCTTTTAGCAGCAGAAGTGTATCCAGCTAATAACGTGCTCAGCAATCCTGATTTCTGGCCCTTAAGACAGACTACAAAAGCCCTTACTCCTGTAGTTCTATTCTTCAGTTCCTCTGCTGGTAAAACTTGACTTTGATTCAAGGTGTTCATGTCAAAGGGTCTGGATCTATTTTTGTTGTCATATTTCCAGACCATATTTTTTGTGGCTTTTCTTCTCTAAAAGGAAAACCAAAGCGTTCACTAATTTAACCTTTCCTTTGCTTGCAGAAAAAATAAAGGTAAGGCTAGTCACCCTGGGAGCTGTCATGTGCTTGATGTGTGCTTGGCAATTTCTCAAGCTAGGAAGGCAGCCAGGTATGCTTTCAATAAGTTTGTCTCCCTGTTGCCAAAGCCCATGAGCCCACAGTGCTGTGGGTTCTAACAATGTCATTGGCCATAGCTGAAAGTGAGTTTGCTGCCAGTACTTGGTCTGTCAGCCACGAGGAAGGATGTTGTATGAGCTGGAGATGGAGGGAAGCCTCTTGGGCTTGTGCTGTTGTCTGCATGTAAATAAAACTCTGAGGTTTGCCCTACATTTGTTATTCATTCTCATTGTAGGACTAGGGTAATGTGAGAGATCATAGAATCAATCATGGAATTATAGAGTTGTTTTGGTTGGAAAGGACCTTTAAGATCATCAAGTACAACCATTAACCTAGCACTGCCAAGTCCACCACTAAACCATGTCCCTCAGCACCACCTGTACACATCTTTTAAATACCCTCAGGGATGGTGACTCAACCACTTCCCTGAGCAGCCTGTTCCAATCCTTAATAACCCTTTCAGTGAAGACTTTTCTCCTAATATAAAATCTGAACCTCCTCTGGTGCAACTTGAGGCTGTTTCCTCTTGTCTTATCACTTGTTATTTGGGAGAAGAGACCGACCCCCCCGGCTACACCCTTCTTTCAGGTACTTGTAGACAGCGATAGGGTCTTCCCTCACCCTCCTTTTCTTCAGGCTGAACAACCCCAGTTTCCTCAGCCACTCCTCATGAGACTTGTTCTCCAGACCCCTCACCAGCTTCATTGCCCTTCTCTGAACACACTCCAGAACTTCAATGTCCTCTGGTACCTCAAGATCCACCAAGGCCAAATCAAGGCATACAGCAAAGATGTGGGTGCAGCATCTTTGTGCCTCCATTTGGGAGGCCACAAGGATCATGGCATTTTCTGTGCGTTTTGTTGGACCTGTACCGTACAAACAAGACTCTTCCATGTCATGTAAAATTCGGTGTCAGGCAGGAATACCAGGCACCATGTTTCCCCCTCACGTTGTCATCCTGAAAAACAAACAGCTGTCACTTGGGCAACGAAGGGCGAGCTGCAGGGCCTGGGTGCGTGCAGTGAAGAAGTGCCTTTGTGGCAGAGCCCTGAGGAGAGGAGGAGCCAGGAGGAGGATTTCACCGTGGCTTTTGTTGCTCAGCTGGCACAAGCTGTTAAATCTTTGTCTGGCTCAAATGACCTGGAAGTCTGCAGCACCCAGTCTAAATAAGAAACCTCAATAAATAAATAACTGTCTATAAATCTCGAAGCAGAAGAAGGCAGATACTTTTATTGTGACTATTCAGTGAATCCTTTAAAACAATAAAAGGAAACAGATTCTTTAAGCATGGAGAAGAGTGATATCCTAGGGAGCCCATCCTTTTGTTCTCATGTGGCGTTCTGCACCAGCAATGAGAGGGAAAGCACTTGGATAGGCGCTAGCACGTGATGTGTTACAGATTGCAGTACAGAGTCTCTTTGGTTTTATTATGTACTTTCATGATGGGCTCCAGTTGACTTGGACAGCTCTGAGCAGATGTGCCACTGAGATCTTGCTGTATTAATTAGAAAAAAACCACAAAAGTTTTGCCTTCTTGGATTTTACAGAGTTGCTTGGTTCTAGCAGTCACAACCGGATCATCTTTCATGTACATTTTAAAAGAGAAAAAATAAATTTGCCAGGATAGGGGTACCGAAATTATTTTGGTTTTTATAGTATGCTTTTATTCTTTTTAATCATGCAAAACTAACACTTGGCTATAGTTTAAGAAATTTGTCATGGAGTGGAAGCTTATTATCTGAAGTCATATATCCAAAGCCAGGAAAAGCCAAAAATGACACTAAAACTTATAAACAACAACCTGAAGGCTTTCTGGGAAAATACGTGAAATAAATGCTCAGTGTGAGAAGTGTTTGGATATGGTTAATGAGACTGTCCCCTCTCTTTTGTTACCTGTTTCCCTGCAATAACCTCAGTGTGTCATTGTACAAGGGAGTAAAGAAAGAAATCGTCTGTGGGGTTGGAGAAACGGCTATTTCTCTGGTCGGGGTGGTTGTGCCTGAAACCATGGTCTATTGGTTGAGACTGACACTCTTTTGATGTTTTTGTTGTGTTTTTTTTAAGGTCACTTATACAGGGTTAGAGCAATAAATCATCAGCGTGACTGCTAAAAGCCTCCTCTCCTCTGCTTTTTTATTAGGTGGCAGTGAAAGTAATTGACAAGAAAAGAGCCAAAAAGGACACTTATGTTACCAAGAACCTGCGACGGGAAGGACAGATCCAGCAAATGATTCGCCACCCGAATATTGCTCAGCTGCTGGATATACTAGAAACTGAAAACAGTTACTACCTTGTCATGGAGCTGTGCCCTGGTGGCAACTTGATGCACAAGATCTACGAGAAAAAAAGACTCGAGGAGCATGAAGCACGCAAATATATCCGGCAGCTTATCTTGGCAGTTGAACATCTTCACCGGGCAGGAGTAGTTCACAGGTAATCTTAAAACCTCTCTCTGGTTAAAATTTATCTTAGAGCCTCTAAGTGGTATTTTAGAATTTATTTGTATAGTAAGGAGTGTTCCTTATAGAAACATACTCCTGACAGCTTTTTTGGCTGATCTTCATGATATTGTTCAGATGCTCATCTTGTAGACATTATAAAGTATCTGCAGAAAGCACTTGAGCAAGTGTGTAACTTCAGGTGAGCACATGGGAGCTGTGCTGGCCCCACGTCCTCAAAGATAAGCCTGTGCTTTCCAAAAGCAGAGCTCTTTTTCTGCAAGTAGCACTGATTTGCCTCTTGAAAGTGCTGTACTAACGTTAACTAATGAATCATTTCACTATTTCTTTGAGGAGGTGGTTGTGTCTGTTGTTTTACTGGTGGAAATACGGCAGTATGGGGAGACAAACTGATTTGCCCAAAGCCTGACAGTGACACAGGTGGGATGAAGCCTGAATGGGACTACTACTGAAGAAGTCCCTTGCTTCTGCTTCTCTGCTCCTTCTGATGGTTACGTTGCCCCAACAGGACCTCACAAGTTTGAGTACTTTGAAGTACAATGCAAAGCATGCAACTGGTTAGTCCATTTCGCAGTGTCTTCTCAGGGGAGACCCAGAGCTGTTGTGAGATATCACGTTCTTTATGATCTTTGTTCAATCGGTATATAAGCAGGATGTGGATTTCCTTGCAGGGGGAGGATGCTGTGGAGTTACAAGTTTGCCTGGGCTTGAGGGAAAACGAGACGAAAGTTTACCTGGGCTCTCATCAGATAGAAGTCTACAGAGGGTTGCTGAGAAAGGAGTAGCTACCTCTGAAGTCCCCCACCAGCAAGTGGTGGAAGCAGGGGAAGTACAGGTGGAGTTGTCACATGTGATTGCCTCTCCCTGTTCCTTTCTCAGCTTATGTGTTCTTGGCTGCTATGGAGACAGGAGGACAGCAGGCTGTCCTTAGGTTTGAGCCATTATGTCTCCTTTTCTTTTCTTAGGTGTATTTATAGGATATTATCTAGGAAGGAGGCTCCACTCTCTAAATTTCGGCCAACTTGTGTTAAGTCTGGACTCCCATATACTTTCCCGTATGATGCTGAGAAAGTTGTGCAGGCCCTTTCCTCTTAGGTTATGCAGGCACACAGTAGGAGCTAGACACCTTTTAAGGATCTGGGCCTTAATTTCCTTGGCTGCGCTGGCTCTGTCTCATTCTCTGGTGGAGAGCTGTCATACACACCCATCCAGAGGGCTGTTGTGCAGGCAGCTGGCAAACTGCCTGAAGGCAGCCCACAGCCAGCTCCTCCAGCTGTGCCCAGCTGTGTGCTGAGCTGCCTGCCGCTGTGCAACGCTGTTGGGTGCATCTGGCTTGGTGGAACTCCATGTGCTCTGAAAACTGCTTTTGGCCCAGGATCCCTCTGTGTGTTCCCTGTGATCGATTGGGGATAGGTGCTACGTGCACATACAACCTCAGGTGTACTGAGGTCTTATCTCGAGCTAAATTTCTGGTACCACTGTAATATAAATATTTGTGCGGCCAACAGGTCTATTCTGCAGGTTCTCTATCAACAGCTA
Source organism: Thinocorus orbignyianus (assembly GCA_013400375.1). Lineage (NCBI taxonomy): Eukaryota > Metazoa > Chordata > Aves > Ciconiiformes > Thinocoridae > Thinocorus > Thinocorus orbignyianus. The sequence goes on from VXBW01003428.1 coordinate 1,804,259, forward strand.
AACTGCTGACCTCGTTAAATTATTAACTCCACAGTTTGGGGCATGGAAAAGGAAGGAGTTTACATATTGCTTTAAGGGATCAATTAATATCCGGTATATAGAGAAGAAAGGAAGGAAAAAGGCCAAAGTTTCTGAGTAGGGCAGAGGAGAACCTGGCAGGAAAACGATGAACACATTTAGCTTTTAATAGCAGTACTGAGTTCAGCAGCAGTTCCTCTTCCTGAAAAATTTACCCTCTGCATAGTGGCTCAAGCATTTATGGGGCATTGGTAAGTTTGGGTCTGATTCCCTTCTTTTACAGAGAGGACTCAAACTCACATTTTGTACCAAAATAGCTCATTCACTAGGTATAAGCTAGAATTGACAGGCAGCTGTGGTGGGAAGAAGGCAAGTCTTTGGGGTCCAAGGCGACTGTAAGCATGAGTTCCTGTACAGATGCTGTATGTCTGCAGCAGTTTTGGCCCTCACCTTCTCTTTTCCTCTGCTGTCTCTGGAAACAGAAGCAGAGCTCACAGAGACTGAAGTGTGAGGGACCTTCTTGAGCAGAGAGAGGAATCAGCCCTGGAAATATTGATGTGCTCTGCTGCATCTGGCAGCTGAGCTCTTTCCATCCAGCCCTATGGCATTGAATTAATTCTTACCCCAGAGGCAGCGTACTCTATCCACTCCATTTCTCAAATCACAGCATGGCACAGAGCTTGGGAGTCCAATTGGGCAGGTCCAATTCTACTTAAACTGATAAAATTTGACAGAATCAGAGGCAGTATGTCTGCAAGTGCTTTCTCTAGCTTAACCATTCAATGTCTTGACTTGCTGTACGTACTCTATTTGCAGACTAGCATCTATACAGGAGATACAGGAAAAACACTGATGGCGTGATCCAGATTTATTCTCCTGTCTCTCTGTGAGCAAGAGAGGGAGAAAGAATAATAGTTACCCCAGGTGCTGTCCTTCAACATCTCAGGCTTTTGACTGTGGCAACTCTAAAAACAGACTATTCAATCGGCAACTGAAGAGGGGGGAAAAATAGTGCAGAAGTCTGATTCATTCTCACCCTGGATAAAATGGCAATGTTCTGTTGTTGTTATTGTTGTTATTTTTAAAACAGGTAAAAATAACAGCACTTTCATCTATGTGGTGATCTGTGGGTGTTTGCATTCACTGCGTGTGAAACAAAACATGGCATCTTAGGCCGGAAAGCGGTCTGCTGTTAGTCTCTCTCCAAATGTTTTCATCATTCGCACTGAATGGGGCATGACATTGAAAAGTGTTCTCTGACTCTTTTATTGCAAAAGTCACTAGCGTTTTTGTCTCCATTATTCATGGAATAATATAGATTACTTTCCCTGTTCTATAACTCAGGATGGAAAAAAACCCAGATGAAATAAGTTGCATGAAATTTGATTACGTTATTTGATGAATATTACCCGGTAAGCTTCATGACTTACGATCAAGACTTGGCATGGCAGAAAAGCTCTCTGGAAAAGAGCTGGGACCCAGAACGCAATGGATATGCCTCTTTTAAGATGCACTGATATGCAAAGAGCCTAAAATTAAAAAACTTCAAGAAACTTCATTTTATTTAGAGAAGTTAAGAAAACTACTCATGTTTAACTGTATAGATGTATTTCAAATTATAAACATATCATCTGCTACAGTGGATGAAGAGTACAAGTTCCTGGGTGCAGGGAGCTACATCTTTGGTGGGGGGTGTTCATGGTTCAGAACTCCTTGGCCACTCGCTGAAAAAAGAAATGCCGCTATTCTATATATAATTGCATGTAATCATTTGTGTTTCATTCCTTCTATGAGAGGAGCTGGTTGGATGCTAAAAATATACTTGCATCAAGCTCAGCTGTGAATCAGGTAGGAATATTTATCTTTCCCTCTGACAGAGGAAAACAAACCCAAATGGCAGTATCTGGTGAAGCTTTCTCTTTTCAGAGGGTGTTTACATAGGCCTTCATGCTGTCAAAAAGCATGATGAACAATAAGCCCCTTGGGAGTATAAGGACAACAGAGAAAATGAAGTGAAAGCCTTGGTGCTTGCCACCCCATCCCACAGGAAATTCTCAACAACACTTTTAAAGTAATTTTAACAAAATTCAGTCCCATTCAGTGCAATTACTGTCAGGATGTCAAAGAAAAAATTTAATAATGTATTGGTAGCAAAGATAGCTTTCTGTATTCCCCCTTTTTCTGTCTTCGTGGCAGCATATTCATACCTTCCACTGCCATTTTGTAATTAAAAGCATATCAGGAGTTTGAAAGACATTAAAAAATCCCCCCCTGAGGTTTTGAGCAGAGTCTATATATATTTTTTTTCCTTGATCTCTTTCCCTAGCAGAGTAAGGTGGTGCCATATGACCCAGTTGCTCAGGGTGCTACGGGATTCTTGCCTTGGTACCTGCTACTTTGACATGTTGGCTTTGATAACTTCCATTCTATTAATTTTAAGTGCCAGTAGTCTGGCTGCTGATGCAATATTTATGACAGATCCTGCACTACAGAACAAAGTCTCCTTTTGAAGTGCATAGCTGGTGTGTCTTTTTATTTTATGTCAGATTTCAAAATTACCTTTGGGCGTTCTCTCTCGGAGTACTCTGCTGTAAACAAACTAAACATTGTTTTAGTGAAGACAATAGACTGAATTCCTCTTTTGCAGAGGCAACTACGTTGAATTCGGTGAAGTTGTGACTGATAGAAGAATCCAGCTCAATAAATTTGTTTTGATAACGAAGCCTTTGAAATGTATATCAACGTGATGATAAACCCAAATCTCTGCAACCTTTTCAGCTCACCCCTGACTCTTGCATGGGGCTAGAAAGTGGGCTTGTGGGATTGGTAGTTAAGGGGTGATTTTTTCGTGGTGCTGTTCTGATTAAAAATAAGATGCACGAGGCAATAGCTAACCACTGCTGCTTTGCAGCTGCTTGCTGGTAAAACCTTCCCTCTCATCCCTCCTCCCCCAGACAAGAAAAAGTGTGTAATGCAAAATCTTCAATTTTGCTGTCTGGTGCCTGCAGTGGCACTGAATAAGCTTCTTTCAGAAGCTTGCTGAGCTGACAGCTGAAGCCTGGGGTAGCTCGCTCAGTAGAGCAGGCTTGTGTTGCTTCAGTGAAGTAACTGGCTGGAGTTGGAATTGCCAAAGTGGTCTGTGAAGCTCTAGGCAAAACCAGAGGCAAATCAGCCCCATCAACAGCAGAACAAACTCGCAAACAAACCACCCCATGGAAAAGGCGTATTTTCAAATACACCAACTGTATGCTGCTAGCTTCACAAGCTGACAAGGCATAAATATGTGCTGATTCTCCGCGTTGTGGTAATGCAGCTTGATCTTTCTTGAGTATCTTTATTATTCATAGATTTGACTAACTTGTACCCTAGCTAAATGTTCTCAGCATCACAGAAGTAACCTCTCAGGAAAAAATAAAAGTTTTTTGTTTCTTTAGTATTTAATCACTGAGGGTATTCTGAATTTGTTCATCAATGAATGCTGAAAATATGCTTTAGGGAAAAAAACCCCAAACTTCAAGGACCTGTGACAGTAAGGAACAGGATCAGATTTACTTCAAGGAGGGAAACTGAAGGTCTCCAGCAACTGTGTCTCTTCTCCCCACCTCATCCCCACACAGTGTGTCATGTGCTGTTGGCATAAGGGAGCGCTTGCCCATCCCTTCCAGTCAAAAAGCAGCCATGTCCTGCTCTAGGGACCCACCAAGAAGTGCAAACCATGTGCAAAGCTAAGATGACCTTTGAGTCCACAGAGACCAGCCTGTGTACCTGTTGTTCAGTGCTCTGGGTCTTCCCGTTGACTTCATCAAGCAGTGTGTGTGTATCGTAGCTGGTAACTTGCATTCTCTCTTGCAGTATGTAGCTATTAAAAACATGAAAAAAAAAATCTCCACTGACTGAAATAAATAAGGTGGTGTGTTTGCTTTTAGTTGTTAAACCACTTATAATATAGTGCATGAAATTCAGGGTTTCCTAGCACTTTTGGGTGCAATGGTGTTATTTTTTCCGTTTCAAGGAATTAATGTAAATGTTCAAACAAAGCAGCAACTCAGATAAGCCTCTCTTAGTCAAAAATAATTAAAAGTTTGAATTGGACATAACTGACATAATAAAGCATTGAGGAAGTTCAGGGAAATCTGTCCTGTCTGCAGGGTGAGCCTAAGGAAGACGTGTAACTGGATTGTACCACTGCACTTTTTGGTTAGAAAGAAATAGAGGGTAATCTGGTGTATTGTTACAGTCCCCTGAAGTATTTGCTGAATAACCCTTCTGTTCTGACGGCTGCAGATCTTGTCCAGAGACGCAGGCTCTGTTTGCACTTCTACTGTACTGACAGTGGGTTCCTGCCATCTCTCTGCTCTGTTGCCAGCCTGCTGCAGGGGATGGGGCTGCCTTGGGGTCCTACCTGCTGCCTACCCCAAGGGTCCACACTCCCAGCAGCCGTTTTCCAGCTATGGCTTAGCCTAGGGATTTTTGGTTTGATTTCATATGGCTACTGCTTCGCTTTTCAAAGGCTGGTTTGTGTGGAATCTTGTCGTTAGGTTGTATCAAGGAATAAAAGCCTGTTTGTCCTTGTTTCCAGTGTCACAGTGGGGAAAAAAAAAGTTTTCAAATTGACATGGGTTGACGAAAATGTGGTGCATATGGACTATTAGATCAGTTACCACTTACAGGCAAATCTGCTGAGAATAGACATATGGGTAAACAACTTTAATTAACCAGGTCTGATTGCACTCTATACTGATGCTATATTTAATTTCTTTTTTCTCCTCTGATAGCTTTAAAATGCCCTGCAATATTTACCTTAGTTTTATTTTAAACTGTGAATTGTTTTAAATGTCTTTTCTCGTATTTACTTTTAGCCCTCCTGTCACTCATTTATTACTCCTCAGCTTACAGCTTTCATCTGTCCACTCCCTTACCTTTATTTTTAAAGTCTCACCTCTTCTTAGCTAATGTTTAATGTACTAAGAGCTTCCAAATGGTCTTGCTCCTTGCTTTGAGATGTTGTACTGAGCATTGCAGTGTATGTCCTCGAGTTCCATGTGCTGCTGTTGGTTTCAGTTTAGTTTTGGGTTTGTTTTGCTTGTTTGTTTTTTTTCTCTCTTTCCCATACTGTTTTTTTTGGGGGGGGGGGTTGGCACTCTCCTATGAAATCCCCACCCCTGATAACTTCCTAGAGCCTAATTGCACTGTCAGTGAAAACTTTCACCTGCAAGCAATAAGGATGTGAGATGTGAAGAAATAAGCTCTTTTTGGCAGGAAGGGGAAGTGGAAGTGGGTTGATCTGGATCCTTCTGGCAGGGCACATCTTCCTAGTACCAAGTAATCTGTCAGGTTGCCTGACAAGGGAAGCGCCTTTTGGAGGATACACGTTGATGGGTCTGCAGCGCTGTTGCAACACGTGGAGTTTTCGATGGATGAGGAGATGGATGCTGTGGATGCTGGGCTCATGGGGTACGTGTCCTGAAGTCAGTGCTTGCCCTCAGAGCAGGAGCAGGACTGGAGAGCAGACTCTTTGTAGGCTGGGTCTTGGTCAAAACACCACCAAATGTGGTTACATCTCTACCGTGGTACTTGAAATTAGCTTTTTAAGGTGTTCATTTCCTCAAGTTAACACACTGGGTTGTTGCCAGAGAAGGGACCATAACACTGGTGCTGTATTGATGTGAGTTACGTTGCTTCTCTGAGAAGCCGTCCTCTCTAGGAAAGCCTGGATATCACCCCTGAATACCTAAAATTTGCAAAATACTCTCCTTTGGTAGATTTATATAGCATTTCTGCTATTTCTTTTCACACATGGAGCAAGGAAAATCTTCAAGAAATGCTCACTGAGGTGTAGAAACATCTGCTTGGAGAAGGTCCTTGTGGGGTTGTAGCAATGAAGCAAATGGCATCCTACCTGCAAGTACTCTTCTGCCTCAGGTTTATTTGTAACACAGCATGGGCATGAAATGAAATGGAGAGGAACATTTTAAAAAAGACTTGGAGTTGGTAACAGCTATTTTCCTTTCTTTCTCAGATTCTTCCTTGTAGAAGTACTTTGTTTGGTTTGTTTGGTTTACTTGTCTTATTTTATTAAGCCTTATATCTTGATCTGTAATAGAAGCATCCTTCATTACTCCCTTTACCTTACAAAAACAAAATAGCATGGATGTCACTGACTTCCCATAATTATAGCTGGTGGCTTTATTATCCAGATGTTTCTGAAGTGTGCTAGGAGAAGCATCACTGCTCATCTGAGCTATTGATATCCTGGCATGCTAATTGTTAGAAACATTTCATGTCTAGATGGGGGGAAAATCCTTGTGATAAAGACATGGCCAAGTGCTAGAAGCCACAGACAAGTTGTTTAGCAACCTAAACAATTTTTTTCGTATTATACTTGATGCTTAGTCTGTACAGTTTGGGGGTTTGGGGTGGCTTTGTGGGTGAGTGGGTGATCTCAGATGTTTTTCTTAAGTAGAACATGGCTTAGGAAAGTGTAACCAGGTTCTTAAGTGAGAAAGAAGAAAGGTCAGTTGTCTTGTAGAAGGAGACCGCTTTCATTTTATCCTCTCTCCCAAAACTGGTCTGGGCCCTGATCCGGTAGATCTGTGGCATTGGGCAGGTTGGTATGGTGGAGAAAGCACCAGTGAGACACTCAGAAAACCCCTGTGGCTTCTTCTCTCAGCTTTATTGCTGGCCTTCTGGATGGCATTGGGCAAGTCATTTCAGTCCCTCAGCCTCAGTTTTCATCTCCAGTGTATGAAAAGTACCAGTGCTGACCACCTCTGTGAGGAGTAAGGATGCTTCATCCCCAGGGAAGGCTGATTCTGCTCTTCCTCATAGATAATAGCAGAGGAGGGTTTATTCTTCATCTGTGGCCAGAAAAGAATCTTTGGTTGTGAAGAGTAATAAGAAAATAATAAGTTCCAAAAACTTATATTTGAAATGTTTCCAATGTAAAATATTTCCACAAACTTTTAAGTATGTAGGAAATTAAAAGAACCTGAATAATTACAGGATGTACCGACAAATGTTTATAAAATCATTTTGTACCTGAAGAATAGGTGTGAAACTCCGTGTGAAAGCACTGGTAATTCTGGAGAGGAGACAATACTTTCTGCTTTGAATGTGGAACTGTGTGTGTGCTACTTTCAATATATGTGTTATTATATATGAATCTTGTAAATGCACTGGTGAGGGTGATGGGAAGCTACTTCATTATTTTGGAGACTCACTCAAAATATTTTATTTCTTTCAGAGACTTGAAGATAGAAAATCTGTTGCTAGATGAAGACAACAATATCAAGCTTATTGGTATGAAACCAGTTTGGCAATTCCAGTAATTAAAATTGGTAGCTTTATAAAGAGAGTTTTTGAGACTTCATAATCCTTCATGTGACAACTGCTAATGTTGCTGCAGAGAGGAGCTGAGAGAGTATAGATAGCAATCAAGCTGTTCCTGACAGCATCTTGTGAAAAAAATGTTTCAAATAATTCAGCTTTAACTGGGTATGGGAATAATCCTTCATCTCTTAACCAACAATTTTCATATTCAAACCAGAACTTTGTAATGAATTAAAGGATTGATGCCACAGAAGTAACTTATTTTATTATCTTGATAATTTCATATTTACTAAGGTTGGATTCTGCCCCCATATGCATATGCTTCCACTGAAGTCAGTGGGAGTTGCACACATTTTTAGCAGCTGGTAAAATTTGGTCCTATATTTATATGTGTTAAATTTGCTTCCAGCACCCAATACAAAATTTGTTTGGAGGGTGCTGTTAAAAAAGATAAGAGTCTTAATTGTATTTGGGTATCAGATGTACACAGCACTCAATTCATTCAAGTTATGTGGACATTTTAGATTAATCATCAGTGGATATAATCTCTCGCTGCCTTTGCATAGTCCCATTAATGTTAATGTGAGCACTGAAAAGAAAATATGCCCTTCATAAAAAAAGCCTCAAACATCTGTTTATATTTATCTCCATCCCTACACTTTTGCCAACAGCAGTGTCTGTGGTTGCACACTTAAAAAAACTTGATTGACTTTCTTTCTTCAAAAGGTTTCATGATCTGAAAAGTGATGAAAAACACTTAACATTCAGGTCAAATGGACACTTACTGCAACATAAGCAGTAATGCATGTGCATCTCCAAATTAAAAAAGAGGAGGATGGTTAATGAAATCTGAAATAGTCAAAATTAACTTAGGGAATTCAATCTTTGGAAACATTAGCATGAGTTCTAGTCATTACTCTGTAGCAATTCAACTGACTCTGGGAAAATAATAGCAAAAGAGAACTCTGCATTACCTCAGCTACGGGTCAAGAGGATACCGATATGTTACCATGAATCATTCATCAGTAATGATGGATACCACCCATTATCTTGATTTAGCAGATAAGTGAGACCAGATGGTTTGCAACAGTGCTATATGAACGTCTGATAGATTTAAAGAGTTTCTATAGCTTTCCCGTTATTGGGTGTCTGATTACACAACAGTACTTGAACTTGACATCCAAACCCAGACCTAATCAGATGATACGTGTACAATTAAAACTCACTTGCCAAAAAATTACTTCAGAACTGTTCCTGCACTTTCATTTGCTTCGGCTGCATGGAAAGGTCTCCTGGCAGTGGGTTGTGTGGGAAGAATAGAGAAAAGAGACAGTTTGATCTTCTGTAGCCTCAGTAGTGTTGAAATAAATTGTCCTCGGGTCTGCAGCCTGATGTTTTAAGCAGAGCAGATTGTGCACAGTATGTATTTTAAAACAAAGCAATTAAATCCCACCATCCAACTGGGTATGTTATAGAAAAATAAAAGTTGCTTTATTAGTAATAATTTTGCTGTAAGTAAAAACAGATTTAATATCACAGTCAGCTCATGCTGTATCTCGCTAACGATGCTGGTGATCTCTGGTTGTTCATCCAGAAGAAGTAGTGCCTCCATTCTTCATGCTTTATGGGCTGTGCTTGCAGGGAAAGCCAGTGTGGGGGTGGCTGAAACCAGCCTTAGGTCCCTGCGCAACCTCTCCTCACTAATACCTCTTTTCCAAGTGGTAGCAGAAGTAGTGCTTGAACTGCCACATAGCTTTCCATCGCCATCAGGGTTTCCCAGGACAAGAAAATCTTTCCAGCACCTGTCTGTGGCTGGTGGAATAGACCAGATAATTTACAGACCAGATAATTTACTCCTTCCTCCTCCCTGCCTGTTCCCTCCCCCAGCTCCTTCAGTGCTTAGTACAACATTTTATGTAGTCTGTCTTTCTAGAAATGTGATGGATCAGTTGTATCATCACGTAGTCCTGCCCAGGAAGGTTATTCAGGAGTGAAGAGCATGTTTTGGGGAATCACGTGCCACTTTTCATGCTTGAGAGAAGAGGCTTTAACTGCAAAACCAGTGCACAATAACTGGCTTGGGATGGGAGCTTGATCTCCCTGTCTTGTCTAGTGGCAAACTCACTAGTACCTAAGAAAAATATCGCTCTTGTAATAACTGTGAAAGAAAACCCACCATAAAAGAAAAAGAAATGGTGCAATGAAGATTAAAAATGTACCAGGAAGTGACATTGAAAGTCACTGCTTGTTCATGCATTTCAATGAGAACTGAATCCCTTGAGTCCCTTTCTTCACCCAGCTGCTTAATGGCACCTTGCTTTTGTTACTCTTTTTAGCTACGTGACAAGGTGGTTTATAATATGTTCTTAGATAATACTATTTGAAAAATTCGCTTTACTGTGTTCGTTCTCAGATCTGAGAATACCAGAGTTTGAAATACTGGACACAATTCACTTCATCTACCAGCCCATGGTGGTATTGTGTCTGATGAATGTGCTTTGAAAAGCCACTCACAGGCCATGCAAGTTCCTTGGCATCCTCCTCAAGGACCTATGGCACCTAAACCTGTGACCCTGCCGAGGTGCAGCTCTGCTGGTCCAACTTGTCCACAAGGCTGGTGCTAAGGCTTCTGTTATTTAATAACGCTTCCCATATTCCAAATGTCACAGCTTCAGAGATAGCCATATAGCCATAGCTTGATGTTGATTTCCTGGAGGCGTTGAAGAGTAGTAGCGTAATGCGATACTTCGATAGTACGAGCAGTGGGGGTGGTGGAGTTTCCATGTCACAATATTTACTTTGGAAAACCAAGTGTGGCCTTTGATCTGAGTTCTGTAATTAGCTCAGCTTATTGAAAGGAAGCCCAAGACAGAAGCAGGAATGGCAGTGAAATTGTCAATGCTGGTGGTAATACCGTTCTTATCAAGATCAGCAGTGCATCCTTAATAAAAATCGCTCTGCGATCATGATGTGCTGGTGCAGTGTTAATAACAATATTTTCATTTCTTTTGAGATAAAATCCCTGTCCCCAATATACATGTGTTTGCACACATTCTGCATTTCAACAGCCACTAGAAAAAAAAAGAGTATACCAGCCTAGATTAAATGAATGAGCTGAAACATCAATCAGATGTTTATAGTTTAAACAAATAGGATAATTAAAACCTCCACTGGAGTATACCTCCACTGATAAAGACAGTGGATGCTGATTTCCCCCATCACAGAATATAGCCCTTTTATACTTTGATTGTAAAGCATTATATTACAGTCAAGTAATTTTGGGGTGGTATGACACAGTAGGGCAAACACCATGAATAATACTGTATGGAGATACTATTTCTAGGAGTTTTTAAAAGTATTTTACGGTTGGCATAACTCATCTTAAGCCGTAGCTAATAAGTACATTAATTAAGTAAATGGATCCTCAGAAGTATTTGTATAAGCCCCAGGGCTAATACGTGTCTAGCAGAGATGATTAAGCAGTGTCCAGAGACAATTGTTTTCTATCAGAGGCAAAGGAACTATCTTGATCCTCCCTTCGGTTTTGACAATGTTCTCCAGCAAAACCCCTTTGAGCCTCTTTGGATGTCAAATACAGTGATTCTTGTCTCAGTTGTGCTTGTCTCGCTCTCAGAGATGCAGCCAGTCAAGTGGAAAGTGCAGTCATTCAGGCACTCCGGCTCACACAGTTATCTTTATAATTGCATTTTTTTGTAAGCATTATTATTTTTTTGTCTGGTTTTGTAAGGGAACAAGGCTTATGTGTGCACTCTGTCAGAGAGCTTCTAATACCTTGAGGAATCTGATATCAGCCAAATTTAACATGGAGTAAAAGCTAAAGGTCAGGCCATTCCTTTAAGTCTTATGCAAATAAGCAGGCAGATAAGAGAGAGACACAAATTAATGACTATGTGGAGAGAGAGTATTGCATGGGCTCAACAGTTTCCTGCTATGTTTGACCTGCAAGATGTGATGCTGTTTTACAATACACGTGGATGCAAGACACAAGTCTATAGGAAGAGAATTCAGTGGTCTGCTTCTCCCAGTTGCCTCATTTATGTATAAGACAGTTTTAATTTTAGACATATATGCATTCTGGGAGTTTTTAAGAAGACTGTATAAAAAAAAAAGAAACAAACCAGATGTCAGTGTTCTTAATAGCAGTATTTTTGTTGTTGCAGCTGTCATCAAAACCAAGTTATTAATAAATATGAACATCTTTGATTGCAACCTCCCTAGATCTGCTGCTCCTGGATGTCTTGCCCTGCAGCAAAGGCTGTTCTCCCAGCCTGTCAGCTTTGCCCATGTCATCCTGCTCCTTGCAAGCTTGTCTTGCTTCTTCCCTTTTAATCACATCAAGTTGTTGGACTTCACTTTCAAGACCTTTTGCAACCCCTCCTCACCTCCTCTTGTCATCTCTCAGCCTGTGGTTTCATAATTACTTTCACCTAAGCCAAGTGTAAGTTATCACTAGACAGTGTGGGCTTGCACGTTGCCCTCAGTCGCTTCTGCCACTAGTGCAACTCTGCCTTTCTTTCCTTGCTTAGTGGTCTGATTTTTAAGATCCTTTCTTAAACCCAGCTCACCCTGCAGCCATACAAGCACTGAAGCAGATGGGGGAGATTTTTGGGAACACCCTTCCCAGGCGCCAGCCTGCGCTTGGGTTGGCTGAGAGCACTTGGGAAATTGCACTCTCCTTCAGCGTGGAGAGGCTGCCTCTCGTCTCCAGTCAGGTCATGGTGCCAGCTTGTGCCAGTCCCTTGTTGCTATTGCCAGCAGAAGAGTGTCAGATACACCCAGGGGCCAGAAATACAATAATTCAAGGCAGAAGTCAAGGAGTGGGGGAGCCAAATCAGCGCATTCCCCTTCTTGCTCCGAAATCTGTGTTATTTCAGAGCTGAAATGCTGAATCTGCAACCCAGTGCATTTGTGCATTGCCACAGTAGTCCCCGAAAGAAACCCCCCTGCCTGCCTGGTCTTACATCTGATAGCTCATTTACATGATTTAGAGGAAAATGTTGAATAAGTCCCACTTAAACTTGGCCTCTTGCAGTAGTACGGAATCCATGTCAGCCCGAGGTGGCTCTCTGCCCCATGCACATCACGTAGTGCCTGGAACAAGCTCAGCTCGGGTTGTTGCTATCCAATTCCCAGTGAAATGTAGTTGCTTTGTGTATGAAACTGATAACTGTGCAGGTTCTAAGACTTTTTCTTTTTTTTCTGTGTATGTAAATCCCTGGTTGTTTAGCATCTCAGAGAAACAAATTGTATAAAATTTTTGCATGTGTAGGATTTTTTTCTCAGGCAGTTCGTTGCTTAGCTTTCGGGGCGGGGGGGGAAATGCTTTTTTTTTCTTGTGTTCTAGCACGGTTTTACTGTATCTGTCTCTTTCATAACTCTGTCTCTGTGCCTTTCGCAGACTTTGGATTGAGCAACTGTGCAGGCATCTTGGGTTATTCTGATCCATTCAGCACCCAGTGTGGGAGCCCAGCATATGCAGCCCCTGAACTTCTGGCAAGGAAGAAATACGGTCCCAAAATAGACGTTTGGTCCATGTGAGTTACTTCTCTACTTGATAATTGTTATTACTGTCATCGTTACCCATTGCTCAAATGAAAAACATTATTCATGTATTTGGCTACTTTGAGCAAGAAAATCTGTTTAATTAGTACAATTCTGTGGACTAAATTGCGCAGATATCTTGTTTCAAAATAGCTCTTTACTTACTGGTATATAGGTTGCTAGAACATATACTGTGGAGAGTTTGCAGTAAAGCACAACTGTTGATCAGTAATGTTCAGATGAAGTGGAAGACATGACACGAGGACCAGCAGCTTTTTTAGTTTTCCTCAAAGGATCTTCAAGCATTCACGTGGGCTCCATGTGCTATTCACAGTCAAGTCCAACATGAAACATGAAATCAATTCAGGTCATCAGTTTGAAAGCACCACTTTGAAAGCACAGTTGTTAAAGAGTAAGCTAAAATGGCTGCGAAACTTGTGAGGTTACTGGTGTTCAGGCAAAAGAACAGACAGAAGTCCCTAGTGCTGGAGGTAGAGGAAGCCAGAAAGGTGTTTTGGAGCCAATCATTTTGTCTGCAGTACTTAGACTTTAGACTGTGCAACTCCCCCTACCTTCCTGTTGACCATGTATATGGTGTCAGTTATTCTTGTTACTCCTGGAGAAGAATTAGTTGAAGTCAGTTGAGTTTTAGCTTTTTCTAGTATCTAGTAGTTTTTTAGTATCGATAGATTTTCCCTCACCAAGTGGGGATAGTAACACTTGTACACATTTAAATGAAATAACAGAATTATGGTAATCCCCAAGCAGAAGTATTAACAATGCTTGGGAAACATAATGTGTGTAAGTACTACTGTTAAGAAAGATTAGCCATAGTTTATATGTGAGACTAGGACCTGGGTCACATTAATCTCTGTTTGACCCAGTCAGTCCCCTGTTGTACCTCAACACTGTTTAGAACTTCCCCTGCTGAAGCTGAATTTGTAGTCTGTCCTCCGAGGAGACCCACAGCTAAATCATTGTATGACTACCAAGTTTCTCACTCCAGCAGTGGGCCATCTTCCACATCAAGGGGGAGAGTACCAGCCCTGAGGAATGCAGGCCAACAGAGCACAGTCATTCTTGTAAACCATTTAAACTTCTCCAGTAATAATGCCCTACTCTTTCTTTTAATCAAAGAAAGAAAATTATGGTTAACTCTTACCCTTCCTCATAGCTGAACAAATGATGCTGTGATCATGGTTTACAATAGCACATCAGTTTAGTTTCTCTCTGTTCACATATGTTTATTTGCAGACTGGGGAAATAAATTCCCAAAAGGGAAGAATTCCACTCGAATTAAATTTAAAGCCCTCTTAAGATGAAAAAGAACAAGAGTGCCCAACCCACTTTTCATTGCTGACTTTGCTGGCCATAGATAAATACTAAATTTTCTGCTCTGAAAAATGTAATTGTTCACACCTGATCTTTGCGCTGCACCAGAGGCCCTGGAGGTCAGTGGAAATCTCTGGGCACTGAACCAAGACCTGTGGTGTCCCCATTGGTGTGGGCAGTCATTCCACACCCAGGGCAGGATTGGGACAAGGTCCCTGAAAGCAGCAGGGTTATGCAGCCTGAGGAGAGGCTTAATTGTGGTGTGGCATCTAGCCGAGGAGTTGCCTAAGAACTGGGCTCGGTCCTGTGGCTTCCAGCTCATGTCTCTACACATTGTGTGACCCTCCATGAGCAAACCTTTGGAAATTCTTGCCCAAATCGTTGTATGCAACAGAAGAGAGAGCTTTTTGTTGGTCTTTTTTTAATAGTTGTCAGACATTAAAGATGAAGGACAGTTACAAAAAGCTAAGCCTACTTTTTTCCTTGTTTCTGATTATTTGGGGTTTTTTTCTCTCTTTTCTTTTAGTGGAGTGAACATGTACGCAATGTTGACTGGAACATTACCCTTTACCGTGGAGCCATTCAGCTTGAGAGCTTTATACCAGAAAATGGTGGACAAAGAAATGAACCCTTTTCCCACACAGCTCTCTACAGGTAATCAAGGGGATGTGCTGGGACCTGTTTAGATCCAGTCAGTCAGAACCATTGCATTGAATTCCAGATTGTGAGTCATGCCAACATGGCATGCTAATTGTGAAATTGTGAAAAATACTCTTTTTTTTTTTTTAATTTTAGTCACCAAAAGATCTGTGGCAGTTGCTGTAGTTTAATTCCTTTTGCTTTGGCTTTCATATGTAAGCTGCAGAAACACCGAGTTGTGCTGAATAGGAGAGGAACAGATCTGTGAAAAACTGAAATTGCTTTTTTTGTTGGTCAGTTTTGCATGTTCAGAAGATTTTAGCAAAGGGTATGGGTACATAGGCACATTATTTTGGAGCAACAAATTCCTGGGCATTATCATGACTAGGGTTGAGTAATAAGCTACCTTGAATGACCTCTCAGTTGTTATAGAGTAATGACATGTACACAGAAAGTTATTTTGGGACAGTGATCTGTGATAACCTTTTTGTATTCACAAAATGCAAAATTGTTAATGTATTAGTATTAGAAATATTAATTCCTGCTTCAAAGCCATGTCACTAGGCAACAGAACAATTTTTCAGCTGGTAGCAAGACCGTTGTCAGCATTTGGAACAAACTCTGTTTTGTAGTTGAGTTTTATTTTTGTATGCTAAATTTGTTGCTTATGGAGAGCTTCTGTTCTCCTTATCTGGCAGCCTGTTTACAAGAGACATTCAATAAAATTCAAAGATTGCAAATAAGAAAAGGATAACAGAGCATACATTTTCACTCAGTACAGTAAGGATGGCAAATGTTGCCTTGGGGGATATCTGAAGGCCCTCAGATGTTGTCACATGATGAATGCTCCAAGTACAGATTTACCTGCATACAGAAAAAGTAGGTAGTTAAGGTTTTTCGCACACAGGTTATCTGTGGATCAAGCAGAGTGTGTTGTTCCTTGTTCACTCAACATCTGCATGAAATACACTTTTCCTGCCAGCAGTTCATATTCCTGGCATGTTGTAAAGTGATAGGTTTACAAGTGAGCTGGGATGCTGCAAGTCTTGCTGCCTATTTGATGCAATTAGCGTGTTTGGTATTTCCATTCTGGAGACTTCCCATTAGGATTCAGTTGCACAAAATGGCTATTTTAATGTTCTAGCACATGTTCTAAAGGCCCATTGAGTAAATTAAAAGAAAGATTATACTGACTGCTTCGTGCCGTACTGATGTAGATGCCAAATCCTGCATCAATTGAAAAGTTACTCTTGGATTCGGGGGCTTGCATGTCATAGTAAACATTTTCCAAATTTGGCAAAAAAAATTACCAAACTTATATCCCAGAGTGAGGCTTTTACCAATAAAGAGCAGTTATATGTTAGATGTATAGTGTCCTTGAACCAAAAAACTGTTACTCCAATCATTGGTTTTTTTTCAATGATACTTAAGTGGGAGATTTCACTGATTTCACTGGGGCAACTCATGTGTTAAAGGCTGAATGACCCACAAAAGGCATGTAGAAGACCAGGCCTTGAGTAGAAAAAAAGATAACATTACTTTTGACAGGTTTCATTTTACTGTTTCATTCATCCTACCATTTCATAATGGAGATCAAATTTTCTCGCAAATCCATCTCTGTAGCATTCGTAGCTCACTGACACTATGGTCACCAGCAAAAATGGAATTTTGTTTGTCCTGTGAGAACTGTAGCAGGCTGGATTTCAGAGATGATGGCAAATTAATGGAGTAGATTTAAATGTGTTAACCTTTACTCACTGTGAACAAAGGTACGCATCAGTTCTTGATCTAAGTCAGTGGCCTTGCACATTCACTGACATGGCAAACTGTGATTTAAGATGACATTTGTTCTTGCCATACTTAAACTTTGGGTCAGTAAGTAGAAACTCTGCTCCTCTGCTCTGCAAATTGTTGTGTTTGTTAACTTCTTAGGTTTAGGAATCTTTTCCTTTAATCAGGTTTTCTTTTTCTGTAAATTCATAAATAGATATTTTTTGCAGGAGTCTGTTTTGCTTGGTCAATAAGGTGTCTTTCAATATTTAATTTCACAGCTACTGAACACAGAGTCCCCTCATAAAAGTAGTCAGTCTTATCACTAAGCAAGGGTATATTTTATTTGTATTAGTTGAAGTGTTGGGTGACTCTGAGCGTCCAAAGCAGCTCTGTAGCAACAGGAAAATTTGGAGTTAGTGTTTGATTTTCCCATTTAGGAAACCGTTTTTCATTAAGCTTCTTAAATAACACAGCTATATGATTATTGATTTTAGGTGAGCAGAGTTCAGTTGTTCAGGAAGTTGGTATTCATCTTGCACATGTTCATTTTTTATCCTCAATTTACTGCTTCTGTGTGTTCATGGTCCTCCTTCTGGAGCAGGGAAATAAAGTGGAGGTGAGAAGAAAAGCCATCATCTATCCATGCCTGTAGTTTGAAGAAACAATTTTATTGGTTGGAGCTCACTCATGACTTGTGAAATGACCTCATTGCATTTTCTCCAGACAGTTTTGTAAGCAACACGTGTACACCTCATTTTAACCAGGCACAGCCTCACAGTGTAAGAGAGATACTAAATTGGTTTTGTTGATGACAAGGAACAGGAAGACAGCTGAGGTCTTGTAACCCCCGCTGAAGGCCACTCTTTCTGGTCATTTCTGAGCTCAGTACATCCAGGGAAGTTAAGAGAGAAATGTAGTTTCTCATGATACTGTTCTCTCATTTGTCAAAAGAGCACAGTTTGCCCCAGAATTACACCATTGGAACGAAATTCCACTGAGTGCAGGTCACCGACTAATCAGATTAATGCTATCCTTGAGCTTGTCATAAACGAGGACTCACGTAATGAGGCCCTGGTAGACTGGTTCATGGTCCCCTTTCTTTGCCAGCCCACTTGCTGCGGCAGGAAAAATGGCTTCAGGCGCAGCGGGTCCGAAAATCGACTGGGCAGCTCCGTGTTTGCTTCCTGGGGGGGTTAATGTTGCTGTCCCACAGCCACGGGGCTAACTGGAAAAGGCTTCTCTCCTCCCCGTACCATCTCACAGCTCACATTGGCCAAGGTGCTGTTACTCATCTCCTCTGTGTCACCTGGGTCTGGCCAACTGGGGCGAATCTTCTTTTCAGAATGATTTTTTTCCCAATCTGGATGTGTTGATCTCTTTGGTGCTTCACAAGCTTCATTTAATTAGTCTGCCTTTTACCACGGGGAAAAAAAAAAAAAAAAAAACCAAACCAAAATGAAACAGTATTTTTAAGGAGACATTAGCTGATTTGGGGACCAAGGTGGGTGGTGTTGGTTTGGGAAGGGGTTCTTTATTTTGCTCTGAACCCGTGGGATGCATGTGGTTTCTAACACAGAGATGGGGGAATTGCTGGAGAGAGAGAAGATGAAATGGAAGAACAAGGGGTTTGTTGTTTGCCATAACAGAGGGTTCTGTGCCCAAAAGGCATGACAGGGGACACTCAGGGCACATGAGGAGCAAACATAGCATCAGCTTCCAGGAGGTTTATGAACTTGGATGGAGGCTTTTCCTGTTGTTTCTGCAATTTTGCTTTTGTAGGAAAATAACAAAAATGTTGGAAAATGTTTAGATAAAGTATCTCACATAAATCAGTGATTTGTGAAGAGACAGCTTAAAAAAAAAGCAGCTGATGACTAGCTGAACTGGTAAACGCATAATCGTTAACTCTCTCTCTTCCAAATACAAACTTTTTGATGGTAGGCCTGCATTGAAACAGATAGTCTCTCAGGGCTCTCCCCAGCTGTTGCTTGATTTTTACAGGATGTTGAACACTGAGGTTATCCAAGCTATTAGGAGTCAGCACCTGTCAGGTCTAACCCTGATTTATTTGAGGAGAGACCCTCCTTCCCTCATCCTCTGCCCTGTACCGGCACTTCAGCCCAGCCACCGTGTCCTGCACTGTGGGCAGGGGAATGGTGTGGGTGGGATTGGGGAGATAAAAATGCTCAGGGGGATGGCCAAGAAAACATGAAGGAGGGCAGCAGTTTTGAGGAGAGAACCTGTGAAGGGCAGCGGTACTGTGCCTAGGTTAAAGTTTATGCCCTTTTCAGATGAAGAAAACATGACCTCACTGGCCGGTGTATTATTCTCCTTAAACTGCATGTGAGGATAGGCATTCAAGAGGGTTTCACTGTCTTGCTGGTGAAGAGGAATCGGGGCCACTCTGCCTCCAAATAGGGAACAGCTGGTCCCCAGTGAGCCTGCTGTGGTGGTGAGACCAAATGCCTATAAAGCCAAATGGGAGGACTGGCTCATAATTTTGTAGTTTTCTGTCACTGAGGTGTTGGTGCGTCCAGTTTCATCTGCTTTGTAACACAAGACTTTAAGGGGTTTGAGCTGAAGTAATGTGTTGGCAAGGATGTACTGCAGCTTACCAAGAAGACACGTCCCAGAGGACACCATCCTGTGCCACAGTGGTCCTTTGCTGCCACTGCCCAGGACACCTGTGCCAGTAAGGAGAGAAGCAGACAAGCAGACATGACACACTTCAAATAGGAAGGGAATTACAGCTCTGCTGTGGGAGAAGGTGGAAAATAGCCCCCAAGGTCTTGTCCGTCTGACCTGGAGGAAATTGTGCCACAGCCGTCACTTCTGTCTTTTGCTTGCCCTTGACTTCGTTTGGCATCGTCTCACTTGACAGTATCTCCTCTACAAAATCATTCCCATTTTGGTTTTCCCAGAGTTAGGTTTCTTTCTCTTCCACACAGGGAATTGTAGATGACATAGTTAACACTTTACTATCTTGTAGCTGATAAACGAGTTCTAGCCTTGATAATTTGAGGAATAAAGACCAGACCTGGTTAAAACACAGTTTATTTTCAGCCCAGGTAGACACTTCTTGTGAGTCTTTAAGCACATAACTTGATTTCAATTCTCCTAACCGTATAAGAAGCACATGACTTAAAAATATCAGAAAAGTACTTTTGACGGTTTTTTGCAAGAAACTCCTGAGTGATTGTTGAACGTCACTGGAAGTAGAAGGTTTGGTATCTGAAAACTGAATGAAGCACATTAATTTTACTGTATTCTTTTAATTTGGCTAAAACCTCCTGCAACTGATTGTAAGTTGGATGGAAACCGAGGGGAGAATTTGTTCTTATAATGTCAAAGGGAGCCCAGTTCTCCATGTCTTCCCTCCCGGCTCTGCATCACTCCCTTCTACTCACGCCCAGCCTATCTCCTACTTTAAACACAGATTGAATGATTTGCCTCTGACCTGACTCCAGCCTCTTGTCCTCGTACAAAAATTTAGTTTTGGCTAACCTGCTCAGAAACTTCAAACAAGCTCTAAAACAAAAGGTGCTTTTTCTCCTCTCCTTTATGACTCTATAAATCATTGTGACTAGAAATCATTGTTTATTTTACTTACTAATCCCTTATCAGTTTTTCCTTTTTCTCGAGGACATTAGAACATACTCTAAGGAAAATGTTCCTTTTTAGTACGCTCTGGATCAGGCTACATGCTTGTAGTAACTCAACTACTGTGTTAAGTCATAAAGCAGATGACATAGTTCTTGGTTGCTTTTTCTTGATTTCTCCACAGCGGCCATAAACTTTCTACGATCTCTACTAGAGCCAGATCCTGCAAAGAGACCAAACATCCATCAGGCACTTGCAAATCGATGGCTTAATGAGAATTACCCTGGGAGAGCACCACCTAATGTCACATATCCGAACAGGTACTGTGCGAAAGAGTGGAGAAAGCCTGCCAGGGTCTAAATACATTATATATGTTAAACTGTGGTGTTTCAGTTCCATTTGTGACAGCATCCCAGTGCATTTTCTGGCATTGCTTTTGTGACGCCATCCTAGAAGTTGGAATCGGGCCATTGAATATGTGTTGCTTGAAATGGTCAAAAGCAATGCCTTAAATTAGAAGCAGGCATACAATGTTATTTTCAGGGTGGGCTGGGATGCAGGTCATATGATTAATTGGCTCCAGACCAATGGGTATGTGTGACAGGTAGTTTTGATCTTTTCCTTGTTTGTCAGTAAAAGCCAAGCTACTTTTCCAGTAGAGGCTATGCCTGTTTGTGTTACATAGGTGAGGTTCTGTGGATGATGCAAATATGCATAATGGTGGTCAGAGTTAAATGATCTTGCTTGGTTGCTTGTTGATCTTGAATAGCCATGCAGTGCTGTACGCATGACTAAATGCAAACAGAGAACAAATCTCACGGCCCATCAGACATCCATCTAGAGAAAAAGAAAGATACTTGTGGCCCACTTTGATTAGAAATAATCTTGTGTGACTTTGAAGATCTCCAGTATAGAGTCTACACATGAGCCAGCCAGCCTGGGTGCTCATTACGGTCAACAGAGAGAAATAAGGGCACTTTTTACAGAATGATTTGTCTGATGTCTTTTTGATTCTGCAGCAGGATGACTGTGTGCCCAAGTTCCTCTCCAGTGACTGTAAATGGAGCCTTAGGCAACTAACTTAGAAATATATGTCTATATTTGATCAGATAAAACCTCTTTCCTCTACCAAAGACCTCCAGCTGTTTCTCACACACAATCTAGTACCTGCAGAGGATTCACTGTAGGAGTTACTAACATGCAGGTCAAGATCCTAAGTAAGACTGAAGCAAAGACAGCAACTTAAAGCCTAATTTTGGTGCTTAAAATTTGATAGTGCCCCAGAATTCCTGTCCTAACTTGCTAAGAGGAGAGTCCTGGAGAGTCCTAACTTCCACCCTACAGTGTACTCAGTTGCCAGATACCAGATGTAGTGTATGTCTAGGGGTGTGGTGACCTACCTTTGTCTGAACGTCTGCCTCCCACCCACTTTCTCCTCTGCTCCTCCGCTGGTCAGATGAAGAGGGTATGTTTCAGTGCTGTGAGTCCAATCCCTGTGGGTTGAGAGGCAGATGCAGCACCCCTCTCCAACTGCTGACACAGGTGATGGGTGCTCCGCTGCTTGAGCCTGCTGAAACGGGGCACAGGAAATCACCTCAAGCCACAAATCTTGGAACAGCCTTTAGGAATTTTTGGACAGCATTCCCTTTGATGTTGCTGTCAGCTGTCTTAAACCCCCCTAGCAGAGATGCAGCCCGTACTGTCCTGGCTCCTGCCTGAGTCACCTCCCTTTTCCCTTTGCATTGACAGGGAACGGAGGTGTCCTCGTTTAGGAGCAAGCATTTCCCATGCATAGTCAGTGTCTGTCTTAACTTTCAAGTACTGCATCACTGTGACGATACCGTTCTTTGACCTGAGGAGAATAACAGGTCTTCCACTCTCAAAATATGGCTGGATAGATGCTAAGTAGCTTGGATGCCTGGGGGCATCGCTAGAGCCAGCCACCGAAATGGGAAGGGCGTATGTGAGGCTAGCTGTCTGTAATCCTCAGACCTATGTGGACAGAATATAAAGTTGGCCCCTACGAGCAATTGTTTCACAAGGAATAAGAATGAGAACAGACAGACCAATTATCTCGACATTACTGCCCCAAATTTAAGGGCAGTTTAGTTAATTTGCATAGTACGCTATCCAGCAAAAGAAAATCTGAGTTTCCATAGTGCATTGGACTGTACTGAAATATGGCACATATGAACATTGTATGGTAAAGAAAGGGAAAACAAGTGTAAACTGAATGAGTCATTAAGCTAATGAAATCACTGTCATAATGAGTCTAATCAATCTACATAACGTGGCATCTGTTAAGTGAATGTAAGCGTAACTGAGAGCTGTATGGATAATTTAATTCTCTTGCTCTGTGTGTCTTATCTGTAGGAAAGAGGAAAAAAGATAGAAATGGGGTTTGAATGTGCTTTCACAATTGTTTTGCATCTGTAGGTACATTTTCATGCTCCTATAACTTGCAGTTGTCAGGCTTTAGACAGGTTGTGGTGGAAGTGTCCCTTCTAGAGTCTGTTCACTGGGGCAGTTAGGTAGGTGACTTACAGAAGAGGCCTGCCTCTATTAGATAGAATAGCTGTGCAATGCTCTTTCTTTATGGAGTGCCCATTAATCATTCCCTCCTAAAGGCAAGCGAATCAAATGGAAGAACAGAAGGAAATGCCGTGCCAAGCTATAGAGAGGGCCTATGTTTGCTCATGCGTATATGTGTGTGTGGTGAGGACAATAGCTCTGTCCTATTAATAAACACTTTTCAAGGGAACATCAATGTGGAATGCTATGCTTTGCTATTGAAAAAAAAAAAATCAGTATCTTTTTTTCTCATTGCACTGCTTTTCTCATTATTCGGTCTGAAAACAAGAGAAAAGTAGATACTCCTTCTGTCCAAACCCGGGTTTTATGTGAAGTTGTAAAGGATAAAAAACATACAGATTCTTTCTTTCACTTGATTTTTTTGAGAGTATTTATTTAATTAGTTGGAGCCCGAAGTACCGAAAGTTTGTCATCCTGGAGCCATATAGAGAAAATACTTTGTAAAGTTTATAATATTTAGAGACATGGCCACTAGACTCAGCTTCAGCAGAGTTTCTCCAACTTTTCATTAGTGTGCAGATGTGGGCAAGATGTGTCAATATTGTTCTGAAAAATCTACTACTGAGTTTGGAGGGAATCACTTCCTTTCTTAATCATGCTTTTTATAACACAACCAAGAAGCTGTGTTATGTTCTTGCGGTGCTCTTCTGCCATTTTGGGGATAACACCCATTGTTCCCAGGACAAGAACTTGGTAGGAAAGGAGAGAGCATGGAGACAAGGCAGAAAAATGGCAGAAACTGCATTTTCAGGAGGATATTCTCCCAGGCTTTTTATCAGATAGCTTTTATTAAAGAAATTCTCTGAAGGCAAGCAAAAATTTCTCGTTTTGCTGAGCACCTCAAGTAGAAATCGGTTAAATTTCTTTTGCTGTCCAAATGCTTTAATGTGCAATGGCCAAGATAAGTTTTGCTTTTGAACTTAAAAAAACCCCCACCAATTCCAAGCATTCTTTAGCTGCAGAACGAATGTTAATAAGCATGCCAAATAAAGGAAAAGAGTTATCTGAGATTTTCCAGCCTGTGTTTTACATCTTGTCTCTGCATCTGTTCTCTACCTCAGACTGAGACTGCTGTCCAGTCATTCTTTGTGTCACAGGTGCGCAGGACAGGGGGACAAGCAGGGTAGGAGTGGGAATGGTGGAGAGTGGTCCTTTTGAAGGGGGAAGACAGGTTGTCAAAAAACCCCACGACCTGGGCTCCCCTAAGTTGCCTTAGCCAGATATTAGGCTCAAGATTAAGAGCAAGAAATATCGTTTAGAAATTAAACAAACCCCAGCATTTCTTCGGAGATGGATGGGAGCTGACGGGCACATCTAGGAAGCTGGCCAACGCATTTAAAGGTCTAAATAGGAACAGAGTTCTTTGGAAAATCTGGTTTTAACTTACACTGAGAAAATGCTTTGCCATTTCCACAAGGATGCTGTACTGCATTTCTTGCCTTGGCTGAGCCTGTTACAGACATTACAAGGGAAGAGAGCACATATATAAACACATATTGTACTTCTGCTTTTAACCAACGTAAGTATGGCAGCAGTTTTATCATTTTTGAGAGCTGTTGTAATAATCCTCCCTGTACATCCCCTTTTTCTGGGGTAAAATTCCCAAGCTGATGTGCAACAGGTTAGGGGTGAAGCGCAGTGCTGTGGTTTTTGATTACAAGAAAAGGGTCATTTCAGAAAGCAAAACGTACCTACCTGAGCTGGATTTTACCTCTTTTCCTTCAAAACCAGCTGGCTGGTCATAATGGTCTTTACTGGTCAGATGTAGGGTAACAAATGGCGGCATCCTGAGCATCACGATCCCGTTTTGCATCAGGGTAGGACATGGTGGGGAGAGTGCTGCTTGTTCAGCTCTCAGGGCTCCCTGTGGTGCCCGTGGTTCCCAAACAGTCTGCCCTTTTCACACCTGCTCACAGGAGGAGAGAGCTAATCAATCCCACATTACCGAGTCTTTCAGTCCTCTTCCTTGTGCTCTGTCGTGTCAACCATGACTGGCAAGGCTCTGTTGCTGGGAGGAGGGTACAAATGGCATGCTCTGCCTCTCTCTCTCCGTACAGGATTCACCTTGAAGACCTCAGCCAGAGCGTGCTGCTCCATATGACTGAGAAGCTGGGCTACAAGAACAGCGATGTCATCAACACTGTGCTCTCAAACAGGGCAAGTCACACGCTTGCCATCTACTTTCTGCTTAATAAGAAGCTGGAGCGGTACTTGGCAAGCCTTAGGGTAAGTATTGCTTGATGCCAACTCTTTGGACAAGTGGGTGAGGAGGGTAGAAAAGTGCTAAAAGTTTTCCTGCTTGCTGCCATTTGGTCACAAGG
The DNA here is from genome assembly GCA_013400375.1 of Thinocorus orbignyianus. Classification (NCBI taxonomy): domain Eukaryota; kingdom Metazoa; phylum Chordata; class Aves; order Ciconiiformes; family Thinocoridae; genus Thinocorus; species Thinocorus orbignyianus. The sequence continues at coordinate 1,829,425 of VXBW01003428.1, forward strand.
CTTTACCCAAGGGTTTTTTGTTTTCTTTTTTTTAGTTTGTAGTAGTAACCATGAAGGGGAAGTATTCCTCGTAAACTAATAACATTATTTCAGATAAGAATTTTCCAGATTGCAGAGGTAATTACTAATAGAATTTATGTCTCATAAGTCTGTTTCCATAGGAGATCCCTTCCGTCTAGGCAGTTACCCTATAGAAAGCAAACTATTGACAGGCGGATTCATAGCTGTGACTTGTGGCATGCTGTGTCCATATGTTGAGATAATTCTGCACCTTGAAATGCCAATAAAACAATGCAATTTGATTCAGGAAATCAAGAGGAAGCTGAAGAGCTATTAAGATTTGATTTATTTTTTAAGTGAAAACTTCGCTGAAAGTTTTACAAGAGAAATAACATAAATATAAAGTCTCCTAATCTCCTGCTGACCTTTTTGGTACCTGAGTATGGCTTGGGGATCAAAAACCCTGCTGAAGGGTTTGCATGGCAGCTTTCACTAGGGCAAGAATCTGGTGTCACATGCCACCTTTCCTTGTATGTCCAGAGGAGTGCAGCTCTCAGGCCATGTTTCGTGTGGAGTGCCAGGATGTGCATGGTGCACAAAGAGAACTCTCTTCCCAAAGCCTCTCCTCACAGCTGCCTGTGCTCGGGGGAGGAGTCTCCAGTAGTTGAAGGGTCTGTAGGCTCCTCTGTGACTGCACAGCCGAGAGGGTGGGTTGCATGTTTTCTTCTTAATGTGTTTGCTTCTTAGAGAAACTACTCCCAGTGGCCTTCCAATCTGACAACAGGTTCTTAGTTGTTTTTTTTTCTCAGTTCTTTTAGCAAGTTTATTTTAATCACGGTACCATCAATGACATTTAAAATTAAACTGACCAAATTCACTACCTCTGTAACTTGATGCATCTCCACTGGATGCCAAGAGTGGGTACAGTCCATTACGCAGTAATTGGTCATTAGTTTTCTCCAGTTGACTTACATGCTTTACTTTTCTGTTCTTCTCTCTCCACAGAAGTCTGAAGGCCAGGACAATATTTGCCACAAGAACCAAGTATACCAGATAGAAAAATACAAAGCAAATAAAGACTCGTATGAGGTAAAGATCATTAAAGCTCATTAAGGTACTTTGAAAGCAGACTGAGTTTGAGGATCCCTGGAAATTGTGACTAAGGCAATGGGTTTTTGGACCTGTGGAGAAAAGAAGACCTGTGATCTTGCTTGTGCAGGACAGATAATTTCCTTAATTTATTTTTGAAGGAACAAGAACAACCCCTTAGAGTGGAAATGTAAAAATGATTTTCAGCTTTCATGAAAAAACTAAAAGTTTTAAATGCCCTGGTTAGCAAAAGAATACAAACTTCTTCAGGGAGCTTCACAGTTTCATTCTGAGGTGCAAGTTGGTGGTGGTGTAAGCAGACCGTAACTGTGGTGCCTTGAGTTGCAAAGCCTTGGTAAGGTGCTGAGTGATAGCCAGGTGGCCACCTGGTGTTCTTGGTATCCTGGGCCAACCCTGGCTTGACTACCAGAAACAGTGAAAATGTATTAGCACAAAACTCTGCCTAGGTTACTGTTTTATTGCTTCTTAACAGAAATGATGCAGAACTAGCCCACTGCATCATGAGGGACTTCCCTTGTCCAGAGAAGAGTTTCATCCAGGTTACCTTTACTCTGTTCGTCTCCAGTCTTTTTGCCTGCAGAGAAGGTAGTTTGTATTAAAAGAATTCTTATCAAATAACAGGAGTTTTCACATGGCTGCATTTTAATTCCCTGGCTGATTCTTCACCAAGCACTAGAATTGCAAGAGTAATATGAGCTGTGCAAGCCTTACTGACCAACACAAAGCGCAGTATTCCTGAAGAGTATACCTATTTCAAAAGCTACTCTTCAGGGCCGGATTGATGATCTGATTGCAGGGGCAGATTTGTATCATGGCTGGTTTTGTTTATTTTAAAGACTGCTTTCAAGACAAGCTAAACTGCAAGCCAGATGGAAATATCAAGGCAAAGTACTTATCATTCTTTTCTTACATAAATCAAAACCCACTTTACTTAAAATGTATCAGCAGTGGGTAGACTCAATGAATATAATATTTCAAAACACTCCTTGACAGCTCACTTCAAGCTGTTGCAGAGCAACCTTCCCTTGGAAACACAGGCAGGTACCTGGAGGTGAATGCTGCAGATGTTGCGTGGTACATCCTGATGCTCTCTGGCCCAGCTTCCTCCAGCTGCTCGTGTCACTTCTTCGTGCAGTGGCTGAGAGCTGCTGTGAACCTACCTGCTGCAGGGGAGTCTGCAGCAGGGCCTGCCAAGGCATTTGCACATAGCCGAGACAGAAACATATGGTCTGTTTTGGTGGTGGTCCTGAAGTCCCCGTGCTTCTAGAGGGGAGCTGATGTTTGACATCTCTAAGGATAATTGAAAACCAATGGTAGCGCCAGTGTATGACCCCAGTTTTGCGTGTAGGCATATGTAGGGATAAAGGCTCACTCCAAAGCCTCTCCTGCACTCAGAGTTAGTCCCAGTGGAGCTATTTAGAGGACGAGGGGGTGTCATTTCTTTCTTGAAATAATTACCTTGATGCAATCACAGTGCAGACACCGTGATAATCATACAGTGTATTCTCTTTCTGCATGGGCACAGCTGAGTATAAAGCATGTTTCATATCACTTCGGCTGCATTTACACAAAGGATTTGTGTTACCCTTACTGTACCAGGACAGCTGAAGAAGCACACGCTGGTGAATACAGACCAAGGGATGCTACTGCTGTTTGTAACTATGGCAGACCTCTCTCCTTAAATGCCTTCATGTGGATGGGAACACAGCCCTGGCAGCATCTAGCTCACGGCACTGGATCAGTGGGTGCCAGTGGGACTCAGGGTTGGGGATTTCATAAGCTCAAGCAGATTCAGGAGCTCTAGATAGAGTCCCTGTATCACCCCTTGCTTCCAGACAGGAACTGGAAGGCACTGGTCCCTAGGCAGATGCTGCATGGAGAGCGTAGCTGTGCGTTGCCATGGGAATAGCAGGGAGAGAGCTGGTCAGCTTCAGCTTCAGCAGCCAACTGAATTTCTTTCACCTCACTCCAGTGATACGGACTTTGCCTTGGAGGAGGGCTGCCTGCCAGCAGCACCGCCTGTTGGTGGGGCTGGCAGTGGGGCACACGGGCAGCGGTCGTGCCCAGGCCCCCTTCTCCATTAGGCAGGAATCTGCCTGTGTCTCTCCATCTCTCCCTTTTTGTTGGAGAGGCCTCAGGTGATGAGTGGCTGCCCCTCCAGTGAATCCGAGCGACCAGTGCTGGGGATACCTGCCTCCTGCAAGGTAGTTAGTGAGCTCAGATTCGGGGAATTTGCAATTTTTAAGGACTTGTGTCATCGTCCTATCACCATTTCAGACGCGGCCAAGGCAAATACCCTTTATCTTCCTTTCAAATACATTGCTGGGTCTAGGAGTAGGTTTTCGGGTCGAGGTCAGGACAGGAAATAGCAGAGGGTGATGTAATGCCAAATCTATTCAAGTATAACATACCGGTACAACTCCTGCATTGTGCGACAGCATGCCATTACGTGGCTGTGCACGGTACAGTGAAGAGCAAACTTTTATAACTCCCCTGGAGGAAATCTTCCTTTCCTTTGAAAATACATAATAGCATATGGCACGTTGAGAATTTAGGATTTTGGTCATTTCCCCCTCTCACAACCATCACCTAAGAGAAACAGTGTTAGTAAGTTTTAAAACTACTTTTAAGACTATTTGCAGTTTACATCCAGGGCAAGCTAATTAATTGCTAACACCATTGCTATGTGAATTTTTTTTTCATATATGCTTTTAATTTACAGTATGAGTGTATTACTGCTGCTTAGAAGACGTAACAGCAGTGTGAAGGCAAAGTCAGAGGCACTTGGCAGGTGAGGTGCTGCAGCTTGGCTCTTGCACCATTAGGTTAAAAATATTGCAGCATTGAAAAGTCCTGCATTCTGACAGATGCTGCAGCAACCAAGACATGCAAATTCTTTCCTCACCTATCCAAAATAGCAGAGAGCCGCTAACAATCTTGATCGGCTCCTTTAGGCTTAATATAGTCACCACTTGGTCTCATCCTCACAAGTACCTTTAAAAAAAGATACTCACTAGAGCCCAGACTCTGCTGAACTTGGCAGCAGAGTTTCAGAGCCCTGAGAGAAAAAATAGTGTGGTGGGCTCAAAATTAACTGTACAGCTCCCACTGACTCTATTGTCACAGGGTGTTATTCACACAGCATCATTATTATTAGTGCTATTGTTGTTATTACTGTTGTTATTACTTCATCATCATCAGTGGTGACTGTGCACGCCAAGACAATGCCTGGGAATGATCAGACATTGCATTGTTCCAAGCACAGCACAGGCAGGGAGGAATCAATGCTCTGTGCTGGAGGTGTTTAGAGCCTCTAAAGGCAAGGGGAAAGACATCAAGAGTCAAAGATGAAGAGGTATCATGCAAACAAAGTGATGGCAGCTCCATAAAGCATTCATTTGTTTCTCTGGAAGGGTTATCCAGCTTTAGCTAGCTAAAGGGAAGGAAATCAGAGGGGATAAGGGACATATGGAGAGAAGGCTGGGTTCAAAAAACACATTCAAGAAGGAAAATTGAGGTGAAGACGGTGAGGAGCTCAGAGTGGGTCTCTGGTCCTCACTCTCCCAAGTCATCTAAACACTTCTGTAATAAAATTAAAAACCTTAGTTCATTATTCACTGAAGCTCTTCCTTCTGACTCTGTAACTTCTGAAAACTGAAAGGTTAATAAGCCCAGTAGTGCCCAGACGCCTTTGAGGGGTAACAAGTGCTATCCGTGTATTTTCCTCTTAGGTGTCTTAATATGTTTCCAGAGCTGTGTTGGGGCCCAAGAGAACCCAAGCTGTCTTCTGCATCTTTCTTTCCCTCTCTCACATACATGCGTGTTACTTTGCATCTGAGGGTTTCAATACGCTTCATATCAATGAACTTTCAATAGAAAATCATCAAGGGAGCCAGTGCTTTGTCAGTGCATAGTTATCAAGCAAAATACAGGCCTCAGCATATAACTGGGTGAAGGAGCTTCCCTGCATTTTTTTAAAAAAAAGACTTGTAGTTGCAGTGACTTTTCAATAGGACAGAGCAAAACACGTTGCTTAAACGAGAATTACAACCATACAAAGGATCTCACATAGATGACCCTTTAAAGAAACAATCCCACAGCAACTAGAACTAAAGCCTCACTTCTTTGAGACTGACATCTGAAACCACACCACATAGATTTGTTCCAGAAAGGTGAGAGATTCTTGAAGTCTTTGAAGGATAGCAAAATATGGGCCACAAATCTGATTTTAGAAGTGAAATAAGACATTTGGCTCCCCTTGAAATCAGTACCAGGTAAGGAGTGTTATGCAGCTTGCAGAATCTAGTGATTCATGTTGAAAAAAGATACAATTAATTTTCATTGTAAAAGAGTGCTTTGAAAATTGGATTCCTCTTCAAATCCCACTCCCTGGTTCTGTTTTTCTTCTGTCATCACAGGAGATCAAACTTATCTTTTAGGATGTATGTGCTTGCAATACCACCTTCAGCTGCCTTCCCTGTCATGAAAAGGAGTTAGAGTTCAGTGAAGGGTTGAGTTGGTAATTTTCTCCTCCTCCATGTCTTGTGCAGTTGCAGACATGCTGTAAAAGCAAGGGTTGTATTCCTGCAGATCTTATTTGGACAAAAGATAGACTCAAAGAATTTAAACTTCTTTAAAGCTTTGCAGCTCACCTTTTCAAATGTCAGAAGAAGTGCAATAAAGAGAAACCAAAGACCTTTTTTTTGGTGTTTGAATGGGGAAGCAAATTTCAGATATGAAGGAGCACGAACCTGCATCTACTTGCTCCAGTGAGGTCGTCTAGGACAAATAGCCTCTGAAGAGAAAGCTTTCCTTTTCCTTCAGTTTTCCAAAACCAACTTTCACACCGCATGAGTGTCAGAGCAGATGGGACCCATGAAATCATGTCAAACAGATCACAGGAAAATGAGACATGGAAGATTTAGCTATTTTGAGTAGCCAGGATAAGTTCCTTGTAAAAGTATGGTTTTAAATTTAGCTTCAATAAGTGTCATGCTTGTAAGTCTGGGGGTCATTTAAACTTCCCTTAAGTAAACCAAATTGTTCTTGTTTGTTTTACAACTTAAAGGACAAAAAACTCAAAGAACAAGAAAAGAAAGGGGAGATTCTTCACCGTCAGCTCCCAAAGAAAACTGAGAAAAGTCCAGTTTCATATAGACAGCCTTCTTCCTGTCTTATCTCACAGATGCAGAACACCAAGGCTCTGCTGAAGGACCGGAAAGTCACCAAGGCTGGAGGTTCGGAGAAAGGTCAGTGGGAGAAAAAACAGTGGTGTGTCCCTGTGTGCATGTGCATATGTGTATGCAGTATTAATGAGAGCGTCTTGTGTGTTGTGTGTTTGTTAGTAAATAGTTGTGGGCTTTTGCATGTGCTGTCTGCTCTGGAGGTGGTATGTGAAAGAGGACTGGATAACGTAGTCAAACATTGAACGAAATGTCCCGAGGAAATCATGACAATGTTCTGCAGTCATGAGTGCTCACTTCTCTTTTTATTTGACAAAATTCCCACAGTGTCTTAAAAAAAGTTCGCTTTCTCTATTTATATGTATTTATACAAAATCATCTGCACCACACACTGGTGCTTGGAAAGCATCAACACCCACCCCCCAGATCACTGACAAAGCAAAGCTGGTAGGGATGCTTCTTCCTACTGGCAAACGCCTTTTACTAAGAGAGGACTAAGGAGCAGCATGGGAAGAGATCCCCAACCCTGAGGAGAGTGCCAGTAATGGTGGCATCCCTGGAAGAAGCAGCGGGCAGCAGCTGATGATGGAGGAAGGGGAAATAGGCAGCCAAGAGGAAATGTGGGTGGGACTGCCAATCCCCAGCAAATTTCAGGCAGCAAAAGGAGGGGGAAAGACATTTACAAGGAAAGGAAAAGACGAGACAGCCAGAGGAGAGTAGAGCAGAGCATTAATCACACGGGGTAGGAGGCAGCCTGGGAAGGATGGGTGAGAGCTGCTCACAAAAGGAGGTGGAAGAAAGAAGTGGAGGAAAAGAGGAGTCAGAAGGGAAAATGGGGTGTCGGTAGTGCACACCTGGATGGGATACACTGAGGAGCAGGAAGGTGATATAGCCAGCTGTTAAATGAGGACACTAAAGGTGGGGAGGGCACTACAGAGCAGAGGGGGGAAATACGGTGATGTAGTGCTTAGTGTGGTGTCAGGGGGGTTATTTAGAGTAGTGGCTTATGGTGGTTTCACACTCTTTCTCATGACTCGATAATTTATCATTCAATGCTTTCTACCTGAAAAAAAATATTGTTCATCTGGCAGCAAAGGCACATCTGCTCTAAGGCAGCAGTAGTCCAGAGGGTTGGTCAAAAATGGGACGTGCTGTTTGTGGAAAATGTAAAAAACATTTTGAAAGTTCTCGTTTTGTTCAGATTTGTTCCTTTTGGGAGAGAGGCACAGGGGGAAGTAAACCAATTTGATTTTTTACCTCATTAGGTTTCTCCCTGCGTTTTTAAACAGAAACCTGAAAATCATTCAGATCTCAGCTAAAGCACTTCTCTGCTTATGGAAAGCATGTTTTGACACTTATTAAATGAAGCGGTCAAGTAATTTTGACCGGTTTTGGAAAGGAATTAGTCAGATTAAACCTGGTCTGCCTTTCCCGAACAATTCTCAATGTGAGTGATTTCATCTCATATATCCATTCAGGTCTCAATCCCTGCCAAGATCATCCCTTTCAGAAGAAGGACATATGAAATTTGTAGCTGTGACCTCAGGGCAGACCTAAATTATTTTATATCCCTCTTGGACCATTTGAGACTGAGGAACTTATGGACAGTGATTAACTGCTGGTCCACTGTTCTTTCGCTTAGGGGGAACCTCGCAAAGCAAGCTCCTTGGATAGCTTTCCATAAAGGTAGCAAAGTGACTAGCTTGGGATAAGCGAGTGCCAGCATCCTGTAGAAACCAAGCAGATCTTCTCCACGAGCTGTTTTGTTTTACTGGGCCAAGTCCTGCAAAGATTGTTCCATTTATATTTGGTCCTTGCTGGGGGAAGATTCTCACTGAAGTCGATGCAGCAAATCTGTTCCAACTGTAACAGCCTGAATCTGGCCAGTACAGCTACTCCATATTTACATGTGTGAAACCAAGAACAGATTTTCTTCCAAAATGCAAGGCAAGACATTAGGAATTAACTCACTGTTGTCCCCTGTGCCTCTAGGTATGTCAGTGAATACAGTATGCAGACCCAGTGAAAACCATACAAAGTTGTGCTAAGAAAGAGGAAATGTGAGATTTCTCAGACATGGCCTTAGAGGATAGAATTAATGCAAACAGCTGAAGACATCTGTGGTTTTCCATTTCATGTCTTTGTCTTAACTCTGTTTAATCACTCTTCCTGCCTTTGAGGAAAGTGGCAGATAAATTACCCATGAAACAACAATGTAAGTATCAAATGAGTGTCAGGGAGTTAGGTTCCGAGTATATCCTTAAGACCATTTGTTTTAGCCAGTGCATTTTTCACACTCTTCTAAAATTTGTTAAAGGTGATGTTGGATGTTGTCTGCCATAAGGCAGAGAAGCCGGTGCTATTAAATGCAATCTGCTCTTCTGATTCCTTTTCTGATTGCTTTGCAGACTCCAGCGGTGGGGTAAGCCCTTTCCACGAACCTCTGGCAAACAAAACAGGCTGCGTCACTTCCAGCTCCCTGGAGTACCTTGAAGTCCAGCAGCCGCCCCCCAGAACCCCTCGGCTCCTCAAGAGGCAGGAGTCCCCACAGCAGGAGCCGGCCCGGACCGGGGGCCGGGCGAAGGACTCTCCTCTCATCCTGAATATTGTTCACTCCTTCGAGTCAGTCGACAGAGAGGACCAAATAGACCAGGTTTCCCCCTCTCATCAGTACAGGGTTTTAGGCTCGCCAATGAATTTCCCTTACAAAAGCTCAAGTGAAAGGACACTGTCCCCGCTTTTTCAGCCAGGGAGCACGTCTCCTGTCCACCCCACCCAAATCTCTTTCACGTATGAAGAAAAAGCGTATCCAGGAAAGGAAGAAGCAGTGTCCCCTACTCAGCTGGTTTCCAACAACCCCTTGGGCAGCCCTAACTGTGTTAAAAGCAGAGGCAGATTCCCCATGATGGGGATCGGACAGATGCTGCGGAAGAGGAACCAGACGATGCAGTCAGTGAACGACAAGCCACTGGAAGCCAGGATGCCTCAGCTGCAGCAGATGAGCCCCACACAGATTTCCTTCAACGCAGCAGATGCTGTCAGTGGCCAGTGTTAGTCCGACATCCCGGGATTTGCCCTGCTCTTCTCTGGGACCTAGCTTTTTCTATTTTTAACAAGAAGGGAAAAGCCACAGGCATGTTACTGTGACTACGTAATACACTACAGTGGTCCAACGTAGCAAATCAGAGGTCTGCTTGTGTGGAAGGTGTTGTCCTGCATATTAAAGATGAAAGAAAAGGGCTCTGCTTGTGCTGTTAAGAAATACTAGCATTTGGCATCTGACTGTACAGTAAAACATGTTTTGAAAGAGCTATGGGAATATGTATTTTCACTGCTCTCATCTAGTATTGCAGTAAGGTCGATTGGAAGAGCAGTGAGCAATAAACAGTTTGATTCATCAAGGTAATCTACACAGTGCCATGAATGTTGGTTCCATCCAGGACCTGTGGTAAGACTGTCCATGCTCCAGCTGCCTGTGCCACACAGTACATGGTACTGCTTACAGGCATTGTTCACATGGCTAAACAAGTGGAAAAACTCGAGGTACTGTGTCCAAAATCAGCTTGCTGACAAGCATTGCAAAGATGAAGTTGGTAGAAGCGTGAATAAAGGCACGAGTGATCTAAACATTCAGAAAAAGTGGGAGTATTGGAAGTCGAAGCAGATTTTACTGTTAATTACATAAAGTAGCTAATAACGGAGTCATTTTTTTTTCCTAAAGAAAATGATGGTTTTATTATACCACTCAGAAGAAAAGTTCGTATTTAAAAGCAAATTTAATCACATGGAAATTTACCACACTAGAGGCCAGTTTCTTTCATATGATGGGCCTGCAAGTAGATGCTTCAAACAGAAATCCAGATTGCAGCATGCTGTGTTTAAATAATCCACTCACCTCCGATTTTTGTAGTTGTACGAGTTCCATGGCACACCTACATGCAGGACTGTGTTAGCCCCTGTTACAGCAAAGCAGCATTGGACACACCTGAAGGCTTTTCTGAGAGACTGCAATGAATTAAAAAGACTAATAAAGGACACCTGAACCTGCACCAATGCCATTTTATACTGCAAGATTGGTAATGCAGTGGTTATCAAAAATTCAGTATTGTTATGAGCAGTAAAGATAGCTTTCTTAAAAGGCATCATGTTCTGCATACCGGTTTTCTTTTTCTAAGTAAATGATATATCTGAGAGGTTGGCAACATTTTTTTGGTTTTGTTTTTTTGTCTTCAAAGCATTTCCTATAAACTAGAAGGTTTAGCCAAATACTACTCTTTTCTTTTGTCTGTACTGTGCTTGTGTATGTGTTTGTGTGTACGGGACATCTCAAAACTTGCTCCAATCCGGTTCCCAAGCAGGTAGCCCTGGCCCAAGTAGCCCTCACTTCTACCCACCCACTTAATGTCATTTCAAAATCCAGGCAGCAGAGGCATTGTCTTCTTCTTGGGGTTGTCTCTGGAAGACGGAGATTTTGCCTCAAGACCATTGGCATGAATCCAAACCTTATATTTATCAATATTTTTGCAAATGACTTTGTGGCCCTGTTGCCTTGGCCTCTGTGCAGATGCTGAGAGTTTCCCCTGTTTGAAAACCTTTTCATGAGAGACACACACGGGGACTGGGGAGGGGTCCAGCAGAGGCAGGGGAGAAGGTCTCCAGCAGAGCCCATAGCTGAGCACACGTTCCCAGTTCTCAGTCTTGCATCAAAATCTGTAAGAAAAAAACTGGATGTTAATCCAGATACTGACAGAACAGATAACTGGACTGTTCAGCATTGTGAATGCTTGCTGGCAAAACCAGCAGAGCGTGAACGCCCAGAGCACCTTCTCATGCCTGCAGATGGGACCTTCATCTCAGCGCTGAAGCTGCCCATCAGTTTGGTATGAGAGAGTCTATATGCGTCTTGTACTCTTCAGTGTAGTGGGGACACCCACCCCTGAGGTAGCTTCACTACCTGTAAAATAACAGACATAAAAATCCCAATACGGTAAGAAAGACAGCCCTGAAATAATTTTACTCATCTTCAGATTGAAAAATGTCATCTTCTGCTTGTGCAGAGCACCTGTGTATCCCAGGGGTCCATTTTAGTTCTTCCTTTCATTTAAAATCATCAAAGTGTTTTCTTTTTCTTCATAGTAAGAACATGTTTGTGCTGCAAAACTAACGAGCAAGGACCACTGAAATCCCATCTTTTGCTTGTGTCGGATTTGCATACCTGAACAGATGGCAGATACTGACTTGAATTGCAAACTCAGGTTTATTTGGAACCCAATAAAAGGTTGGGGGAGGCAGGAAAGAGACATGTATTTTTTGTGAAAACCCAGTAAATATGTGTAAGAATCAGAATTGAAACAGATATGTTAAATCTTTTATTATATTTATAGAGAGTATATGAGTACTACACTGCTAAAACATAACCATGTATCCAGTTTAGACAGTAGCTATGTACAGTCAAACTGCAGTGACCATAGAAGGGACTTACTGAAATACAGTAGTGGAAATTCCAGGGGACAAAATTGTATTTGTTATCATTATTAAATATATGTACTTTTCGAACAAGATTGCCATGGACTGCTGAATTTGTTTGCCAGGTCACTGTGTAGCAAGGATTATCTAAGTAAGTACAAAAACAACCAGCAAGACTGTGAGGTGACAAGAGGATTGCCAGCACCTTTATCTCCCCCCATCTGAGGCTACTCCTTGGAATCTGGCTGCTGGCTTGCATATAAACCCCAAGAGAGCTAAAAAGCACAGGCTGGGATTTCTCTTGCTTAATATGAGCCCTCTGCAAGTTGCGCATCTGGTCTCTGGTCATTATCCAAACTCTGTTTATCACCAGTAGAGGTTGATAAGTACGTCCAGTTCTTCTCACCTTAAAACAGAGGTCCAAAACGGTGAGAATGAATTGCTTCTCAGCAACAGGTAGCTGTTCCCAGATACAAGGGAGGGAATAGAGTTGGCCAGTTCAGATGAGAACTCAGCTTTTAGCCATAGGAAGTCACAGCAATATAAACAAGCATTTGCTGACCAGTTTTCTGCACCTCTCAGCTTAACATCTTCAAGTTGTAGGGACTGGTCCTACCTTTGCTCAGCTTAGCACCACCATGCAAACTGGTGATCAGCTTGGAAGCTTCAGTTGGAGCATTTCTGTTGTTGAGCCCACAATTCTTCTAAGTGCTCTTTCTTCATCTTCCTACCTTTTTACAAATATGTTTCCTACAGCAATTGATCTGAAGACTTCCAAAATCAGCTGAGGTCTTTTTTTCTGGTGTTTGCAATAGGCTTGGCATCGAGCCCATAATGAACATGTTTGATAGATCTGAAAATGCACTTTGGACTTCTGGTCATACACTGGGGAAAAGAGCACTGCTGAGCTTTAGATGCAAGGTAGAAGCACCATGGTTTTATGGGGCCCTTTTAAGGTACTGTTCATCTGCAGAACCCAGTGGAGTCAATGGAGGGTTTTGCAGACTAACTGGTCAATGGACAAGATCCATTCAAGATTCAAGATCCGTAGTGATAAAAGCAATTTTATTCAAGCTCTTCCACCTGGAAAAATAGATGTTGAATTTATTCAGCAAGACAACACAAATCAGCATCAGTTGCTAAAGGTGTTAGTATCTGTACTTCTCCCTTCTTGTGGGCTGATAAACATTAAAATTCCCAAATACCAAGATTTGCAGATCCTAAAAGTAACTAACAGTTTATACTTTTGCACTTGGCATCACTTGATCTTTGCAACAAAATCCCTTAGTGTGCAGCTGCAAAAAGGTTGGGTTGGGTTTGCAGGAGAGTTTTCAGTCCCTGGTGCACCATTAAGATGGTTTGTTAGCCACTCCACCGAGACAGCCCAGCACAAATCTGCCCAGGCCAGCAATGGGACTGATATTAATGTATGGAAGAAGGGAAGGGAGATGGGGAGAAGGACTCAGCGGTCCCTATAGCTTTGCTGTGCTTCTACTGGGCAGAGCATGAGGCTGGCTGGTAAACTTGGTGTGTTGCTGGGTCTAGGGCTGCTGCTTGTTGTAGGGGCTACACCCCCTCCATAGCTGGTGTGACAAAATCCTCCTACCCTTTATTTGCCCTTTTGTAATTAAGCGAGACGCTTTACTGCTGGAAGCACCCCAAGCTCATAGGGGCCTCACCCATCAAGAAGTGAGCGGAAATTTCAGGGACACTATTGCTGTGTGCAGTAGTTTGGTGCTTTCCTGCCTCTTCCCTGCATTTTTAATACTTGGTGGTCGAAAAAAGTCAATTTTCTCTTCTGTTTCCTCCTCAACACAGCTTCCCTGGAGCATAACAAAACTGCCAGGTACAGCAACAGGGCCTGTTTTTCCTATTAAAAAGTAACCATAGCTCTGTGGACTTGAGAGCTACAAATCACTCACGTGCAGAAAGACAGCCGTGTGGCAAATTCATTACTAGGTGTGACTCCATGGTCCTTCAGCAAGCTCCCTGCCTCCTGGTTATGCGACTTGTTTGCATCGGAGGAGGTCTCAGGCAGGAACAGCGTGGGGAAATACTGGGAGGAAGTTCAGCTTCATGTCATCACTTCTCATTGAGATAAGTGTGCTCAGAAGTGAGTGAGTGTCTGTCTTGTAGCAGGTTTTCTGTCAGGGGAGTCGCTTGAGCATTGATTCCTAAGCTGCGTACATTAGCATCTGTTTCCCAGGGTATGTTTGCATTGCCTGTAATTGTCTTTCACAAAGATGGCTTGCAGATGTATGTAGAGAGAGGACAAGTGAAATTATTTTGAGTTCTTTCAATATTTATTATCAAAAGAAGCCTGAAATATGATGCTTTCTGTTACTGAGGTACAGGCAATTAGCTGTTGTTAGAAGCAAAGGGTGTCAGGAGTTGGAGTTCACCTGAGCATCTTTGCTGTCCGTTTGCTGATGCCAGAGCAGTGAAGAATCCAAGAGAGAAGAAATAAGAAGAGGTTCATTGATTAACAGTGAGGTTCTAAACTGGTTTTAAAATTTCGTTTAATATCTAAAAGCAGGACTTTATTATTTTTTTTAATATCTAAAAGCAGGACATTTTTGAGATACAGATTACAAACAAATGTATTTATTAATGTTTGTATGAATAGCACTCTTGTACCTATAGATGCAAAAATTCCCCAATTCATTGTATCTACTACAACCAGAAAAGATACACTCAATCTAAAACAAAAGAAAAGCTGTCAGAGGCTTTATTTTAAAATAGCTTCCCTCTTTCTGTTTCACAGGAGAAAACAGAAATGTTATCCTGTGCTTATAACATAGGAATGGCTGTTAGATAAAATGGAATTTTCCCTTCCCATCTCTCCCTGTCCCCAGACAATTTGTTTTGGACTTACCCATGTGTGGCCTTGGACTCATGTTTCCTGTACATTCCCCTGAGCTGATCTGAGTCTCATTCCCTACCTGGTCACTGATCCCCATGAAATCTGTGAAAACGTTGGATTTCAGAGATCTCCTTTGGTTGAAAGCAGCTGCCAAGGCTCAGACACTATACAGGAGACTGACGGAGGGATGGACCGATCTGCGATCCACATCAAAAATATCTTTTTTACGTCACGTCGACCTGAGTGTTATTGAGAGGGATATCCAACACATACTGATATCCAGTGTGTGAGGCATTTACCCAGTAGCAGAAATCACCCAGGTGCTTGTGCAGCAAAGCTCACATCCACATGCCCTGCCATCAGGCAAGCCAGCGGCCTGAGATTCCTCTGTCTACTATGCCAACACATTAGCCATTTGAAATTATGGTATTGTTTGGTGGCTCCGGTTTTAAAACACAGTTTTAATTCAGCTGAAATGTTTCTGGCACTTCAGAGGATAGGGCTTGGGGGTGGAATACAGATTTGCAACTGCCAGGTTTGCAAGAACTCGCAGCTTCTGTCTTTGAGTACAAACCCTTCCCCAGAAAGCCTTCAAAGCGTCTGCAGGTGGCCTTTGTGCTGGAAAGTGATCTGTCCATCCCCATAAGAGCCACCCACCTCAGACTAGATCATAAGCCTTTGAAAAATGTCAACGAGCAGATTTCTGAGAGGAGGTTGTGTTGTTTTAGCACCTCAGTTCCCAGAAGACCTCAGCACTGCAAAAGAGGGATTCTGGGGGGGCAGGTGGCAGAGCCACCCCCCACAATGGCTAAATGAAAGCTAAGGATGGGACACAGAGCCACTGAAAGTTGAGAAAGATGAGACATGTTTCTGATGTGATCTTGGTGTATGATCAGCACGCAGCAGGATCGGTGGGAATTCCTTCACGGAGCATTTGCAGGCCTTGGACCTCATCCTCCCACTATCAGTTTGGGGGGGGGGGGGGAAATGGGAAGCCACCCTTGAATGCACCATGGAGCAGAACTCCCTCCCAGAGATGATGTCTGCAAAACTGGGAGGATCTTCTGCCCTAACATTTTAATTGGGGCACTTGTAACTCCCCCAGCAAAAGCTCCTCTTTCACATTTATTGATTATCACTTTCCAAAGAGCAATTAAGTAAAACATTCATGCAAAACAGTTTTAGAGGGGTGAAAAAGTCCATTTTCACAGCATGGCTTCTGAATGGAGGAGTTAGCTATCCAAACAGAAAATGTCTTAAATCGGTGCTTAATTCTCCAGTCCCCGCAGAGGCCACCAATTTGTGACGGTTTATGGATTAATTAGATTTTACATTGAACCTCAGGGCTATTGATAAAAACTTCAGGCTTTTTACTGACAAGTTTAAGGCTTACCTTCTTAACAACCATGCACAACACAAACCTTCTTATTTAGTTCCTTAAGCAGGCAGCGAAATTGCAAGTTACAAAACCAGCCTTTATTTATGAAAATGACAGCACAGCGGGTGTTGCAGCCAACATTTTAATATGCACAGCTGTTTTACCAAGCACCTCTGAAGACAAGAGAAGGGAAAGAGAACAAGCCTCCATCCCACCAGTCAGCAGGTGGCCACTGCAGAAGGTGGCCTTTGAGCTGGGTCTTTCAGGAGTTGGCTTTGGGAACTGGCTGACAGCAAGGGAGAAGGTGGAGGAGACCTGGCTGGGAGAAGTGGGCTTATGGAGGGCAGCACTTTGATGGGACTTTCCTGCTCATTGCCACAGCTAAAATAGTCCCCAGAGTAAGTAGGTTTCCTACATGCTTTTCAGCAGCTTCCAAGCCCTGGGCCTGCATCTCAGCCTTGGGGGAGGACAACAAACTGCATCGTTCCTGTGGAGCAGTTAACGGGACTTCCCCTTCCATCTGTGCACCTCTTGCTTTGCCTGTAGAGGGTTTCTTCCTACTAGTTTTTGTCCTGAGCCCACAAGCAAGGTGACAGGTGTGATACCCTTCAGTGGGTGTGATCTGCAAGTTTAATGGGAATAAATGAGTACATGTAGATGTACTGCTGAGGGACATGATTTAGCGGTAACTTGGCAGTGCTAAGGTAACAATGGGACTTGATCTTAAAGGTCTCTTTCAACCAAAATGATTCTATGATTCTAAAACATAGCAGCATCTTAGGCCATTGAGGTCAGCATGACTTGGGATGAGCAAAGGGAGATATCTCCTTGGTGGGAAGGTGTTGCTTCTGCCAGATGATGACAACAGTGACGAGTGGTGCACAGCAGGTGACACGGGGCATGCATGGGGCATGCAAGCAGCTCAGATGGGCTGAACCGCGATGTAGAGCTGATCAGTGTTGCCTCGCAGAGCCTGGGAAATGCCAAAGGAAAAGTTAATAAGTGACATTTCCCTCAGAGATGGGTGTCCAGAAGGGACAGGAGGGAAGATTTCATTTACAGCTGAGCACAAATGACCTCAGGATAAAATCTGCGGCTCTGAAAGTACTGCTGGATGCTCGCTTTATTAGCACACAGCAGGGTAGAGTTCCTTCATCTGGGTTTATTTTGTACATTGGGAGGGAAAATCTAACTTTATCCTGTACTGTGCTACATACTGGTGTTCATGGGTTCATCCCATGCTTACATGGAGCTGCAGCATGGCAGAAACCATCTCAGCGAGGATAGTTATGTGCTGCTTCCTCTGAGTGTCACCTCACTAATTATTAACGGAGACAAATGAAACCCGAGGGCATGCAGAGGGAAGACAAGGAGTGGATGAGGGGCAGCTCTCCCATAGCTGGAACCTTGCAAAACCAAGGCTGTGACTGGACCATCCACCCCTTTCTTCTGGTGCCCACCACCCTCCTCCAGCTCTCCTGACCCATTTCTGCCCTCTCCCACCCAGGGGCTGGTTTTCTGATACTTCACAAGGAGCAGCTTCAGGAGGTGACTGAGATGAGAAATAATTAACTTATTTGCTGGGCTGGTTTTCAGGTCCCCCGAGGCCACACATACTCCTGCACGCAAGAGGGGATGGGAGCACACGGATGAGGTGGAGTGTGTCATCCAACTGGCCAGGGCAGCCCCCGCGACCGGTCCAAAAGTACTGCAGAACTGCACCCTCAGGTACTCTGCTCACAGGTGGGACCTTTTCCTAATGAAGTCAAAGGCCTGTTTCTTTGTTTAAATATGAAGGAAAATTTCGTATATGAAAGTGCACTGATCTTCATGTGCTCGCTTCAGCAATGGGTCTGTCTCAGCCTTTGTAGCAAAACCTGCTCGACCTTTTACAACCACAGCCCCAGAGGCAGGAAAATCTCTATTTCTCCTGTGTGGGAGAACAAGGACACAGCAAGGTTGGGCAAAGGCATCATTGCAGTTGCCAGGAACTGGGCTGTGCTCCGTCAGCGTGCCGTGATAACTGTGACAGGTCACCAACGCTTCTGGCCCGAATCTCTCACAAGAAAATTTGAAAGGTTTTTAATCTGCTATTAAAATTTTTGCAGCCTCAAGACTCTCACAGAGGCAACACTGCAGCTAGGCTAGATGGCTTGGTACAAAGACCCAGATGAAAAGATGTTGACGTGAAAGCATTTAAGAATGTAAAGCTGGCAAAATAATGTGCCCTGGATGATGCTCTGTAGCTAAGAGAATTTCATGTGCAGAAATAAGGCTCAATAATTATTAATTAATTATTTTTTCCTCATAAAGAAACAGTGCAACCTTAGAAAATAAACATTTTTAGAATGAGTAGAAACTGCACAGAAACAGGGGAAACCAAGGGCAGGGGGTGGTGGTGGTTGCTGATTGCAGCAATAAAGATAACTCCTGCCTCATCAGTGGCTCTCACTCTCTCAGACCTCCATTATGCCAGTGTTGCTGGCTGCCTAACTTCTTTGTTTTGGAGAAATATGTAGCAGTGCAAAACCCCATGGTCTTCTGGGGCTACCACAACACCAGTGACATACAGCCCAAGTCTGAGAACATGGGTTTAGGTAAAATGAGAATGTATCTGGTGCTTTTCCCAAAACTGAAACCAGTTCTAATCTGTCTCTTTCCTGAGCTTGGAAAATAGCTGGAAATAATGCTTTGAAAAGCATGCCTTATCCTTTCCAGCAGCTGTGGTTTGGGTTTCTCTGCTGAACCAGCAAACCTTTCAGTACTTGCTCCACAATGCTCAGTTCAGCTGGAGTATCTTCATTGCAGTTCCGGGAGCTGGTGCAACATCTGAAGGGTGAACAGGGAGCTGAAATTGAAATGGAGGGTCCTCACCAGGCAGGGCTACCTGGAGACTGTTTCAGGCCTAGCACAGGCAGAGCAGCCTCAGAGAACCTTTAAATCCCATGGAGACATGTGTGTCTGTAAGGGCTTAGGTGCCTCTGGTTGCAAGCAGGAGAGGGTGGGCTCTGCAGCATCTCCTTTAGGAAATATTCAGTACATCTCAAAGCCAAAACTACACTGTGGCACTGTGGACAGGTATTTCAGTGTGTCTGTTCTATCAAGAAACCACTGGGCAAAAGAAAGGGGACAATTACTCAGGGTCTGCATTGGCTGTCTTAACTGTAAGTCTACAGTGATGGAACCACATTGAAGCAGAGCCTCAAAGTAGGGCTGGTTGTCTTGTGCCTTACAAGGACAATGTATTACCACATCCCAAGGGTCCTTTCACAGCAAATCATTTAAATATTTCATCCATGGATGATGCATCCGGATGTGACCCCCCCTGTTCTTTCCTGGCAACACAGTGAGGATATGAACCTTTGACTGCACTGGGAGTTTCACGTGGAGCTGCACTGATGGCTTTGCATCAGCAGCACCTGCTTAAAAAATGCTTGCCTTGCTGTCCTGATGTGCCTCAGAATGCAGCTATTCATCACTGCTGTTTCACAGAGTGCCTGTCAGGTTGTAGATTCAGCTCCTCCAAGGCTGCTGAAATGCGCACACCATTTGATGCATAAATCCATGCAATTGTTAGCCACGGTTGTTGTTCTCCTCCGGATCCGATGTCAAGTGAACTTGCTGAGGGGACAGGGATGGGGCAGAGCCGTCTGTGCAAATTCAGCAAGGACTTGCCAGTGCTTTAATGCAGTTTGTCTCTGATCTGGCAAATCCCACAGATGCTCAGAGTTTTCTTTTTTCTCAGAGCTATGCTCTCTTTACCAAATGGAAAAGATGACATATTTAGGTCTGCACTCCAGGACGGTTTGAACTACCTACAGCTGAGTGCAGTTCCCCAGTTTGCCCGTGCCAAGGCACCAGGAAAGGAGTTGTGTCCCTGAGGTATGTGCTAGTCCCAGCTCCAAGATGTATTCGATCAGGGCTTGGCAGAGCAGTGTCTGACCACTGCGCTTGCAGCGATAGGTAGGGTGATGAGAGATGCTCCTGCTCCTTCCCCAGGAGCACCCCAGTGAGGTACTGGGCTGGCAGATGGCCTGGGGCTGTGATTAGAGCATGTAACACACTTACTGTGCCTGTAAGTGATAGTAAAACGCTCCCTTCCCTGCTCCCAGCCTGGGTTTTTTCTGGGTTCTTGCATTTCAGACTGTGTGCCTGGATCAGGGAGGACACGCTGCTCCCCAGGGGCTGCACACCCAGACATGCCACAGCTGCCAAAAGGCACGATGTTTTTCTCAGCAGATTTTGTGTTCCTGAACTGTTATGGCTATCTGACCTTTGGTGCAGTCCCAATTGGGAGCCCTGGCACAGCAACTGGAGGTCTGCCTGCACCCACCCCCATGGACCCACCATGGGACTCTGCGTACCTGCAGCTCTAGTTATCTCTGATTTCTCTGCCTTTTGAGATGACGCCTTGAGCAAGCCATTGCAAGGCTTTACATACAGTGCAGAATTTTTCCATGGGGTTAACGACCTCCACAGCACGAAGAAAGGGAGACTCTCCAACATATTTAAATTTAAATCTAAATGTGGGTGCCCCATCCCTGGAAGTGTTCAAGGCTGGGCTGGATGGGGCTTTGAGCAACCTGGTCTAGTGAGAGGTGTCCATGCCCATGGCAGGGGGGCTTGTACTCAGTCGTTTTTAAGGTCCCTTCCAACTTTAATTGTTCTGTGATTCTAAATCCAACTGTTCCTCTGATGAAGGAGCCCTGATTCTCACCATCTGTACCAGTGACAGGGGCTTGATCCATGTCATACAGGCTTTCCCGCTTAGGAAAATCCCACCTGAGCACCTGACCTGCACGCTTACAGTTAGCTGGGAGGGAAAACCCCCTCTTTGCTTTCAGGCACTGCACACCAGTGGGAAAAAACCCACTCTTTCTAAAAAGCCACCCTGCACCTGTTGCTTAGTGCTCAGCTGAAACACTAAGCTCAAATTGGTGACTTTGCAACAGTCTCCATAGTGATTAATTGTACCTTCGCAGACAGGGCATCGTGACTTGGCAGGGGAAATCAGATGCAGAAGCAGAAGGCCTCCTTGCTTGTAATAAACCGGGGAGAGACACAGCTGATTTCGTGGACCTGCTTTGTGGTACTGCTGCAGCTCCTCGGTCTCTCCAGGTCTGCGGAAGGTGCTCGGGCAGCGGCACGGGCCAGAGGCAGAGATGGAGAATTCCTCCTGTAACCCAAACTAATGATTTCATGGAAGACAATGCTTCCCTGCCTACCACACCTGATCCAAATGCAGAAGTGATGAGAAGGTGCAGGCTGACAGCACCAGTTTGAAAATCCTTGCAGTGCTTGCTGAGGCTTGTGCCGAACGATCCCTCCAGGAAACGGGGATGTGGCATTCATCTGAGCCCACTCACTGCCTGTTCTGTGGGATACTTGAGCAAACTTCGTATGGGAATGATCTAAGGAGGGTCAAACATTACAGGGAAGAAAGGATGTCATAAAACAAATATCCTCCACATTTTCTGTCTTTGCAGATGCATTCTGGGAGAGTCTAACATCTGTGTGCTCAGGAAACTGTTCCTCTTTCCAGCTTATCCTTTTCTATGGATATTTTCTGCTTTTCAAACTGTGGTTGCCAAGAGAGCATCTTGCATGGACAGTGTCATCTTCAGGGAGTCATGTCTCATCTTTATTCAGTTACCTGCAATCCTCTTGGAATGAAGACACCAAATCTCTAGCTCACAGCTAGATTAGAAAACCGATTAGTTACCTGTGCATCCCATGTTAGAAGGATAGGATTATATGGCAGTTACAGAGGATCAGACTCAGCCTATTTAAAGGGATGCTGACATCCTGGGAACAATTTTTACAAGCCTTTTACACTGAGCATCCTTACTTCAAATCCTTTTAGACATGTTAAATGAAATCTTAAAAGTCGATTTCTTAAAACCATTGTGATTTGTAATTTGTGCTCAGGTGATTAGGGACTAGAAAAGCAAACTGCTGGCAATTACCCTTGTCATTTTCAGTCTCAAGTGACAGACAGCACCATGGTGACAGCGTTGCTTAGGCCCAGGTACTGACCTGGAAACACGATACAGCTGTGTGCAGTTTCTTTCATCTTTGGGGAAAAAAAAGTAATTGATGCATTGGAGTGGCTGCTGTGCCTTCAGAGTTTTAAAGAGCTTCTGGGTCATTAGGGTTACATATCTAGTAATTTAACTTCAGGGTTACAATCATATATTACTGTACATGAATATATAACTCACAAGTGAGTGTCTGTTACCTGATACACACACAGGGTAAGTGGGAGCAGGCAGGTTTGCAAAATTTAAGTTGTTTTGTGTCCCTCAGTGTGTATGTCTGTCTTCCACTGTTATTTCTGCACTGTTGACCAAGCTCAGCTGCTGCTCACAGAAATGCAGCAGTGGCAGAAATCACATTGTTCCCAGAAGATTAATGAAAATACACAGGGAGCTAGAGAAGGCAGAGCTAGAGCTTGTACTCTTGTAGGTGCTATGATGGATGAAGGTGCTGTGACCAGTGCAGCTGTGAGAAAGCATCAGTCAAAGCTCATGTCCTCCACAGGCTCCCCAGGCTCCCCAGACCCCAGCCATGGGACTAATCTGTGGGAGGCTTGGCTTAATTACTCTCTTTGCTCATGCAGTGCTGTCCCTCCCCCCGCCTGCTCCCTTTAAAATGCAACCAGCTACTCCAGCTGGCTATTAAGTTTGTCATCTCGTTCCTTCTCAAATCCCTGGCAAGCATTGAGGGCTTTTCTCTCTCTCTGTTTCTTTCTGTCGTTCTTTCTTCTAAAAATCCTTGTGCACAAGGATTCTTGTGCTTCTCTGTATTTGTCCCTAGTCTACGTTTATTGTACAAGCTGGTTCTCAGGGAGCAAGTAGCTGTTGGGCTGTAAAATGCATCCTAGGGACCTGTTTTTTCCAGTGGAGGAAAGACATGCTGCTAACAGCCATGGAAAGGGAGATAAGATCAGATGTGACGCCTTTGCTGTTGCTCATCAGGCCCATAACCCAGATGCATGAGCCGATGTTGGGAAACATTGTGGGAGACATCCATAACTCCTGCACCGAGAAACTTCTGCACTGCACTGAGCTCACAAAACCAGGCAGTAAAACATCCTTCCCAGTCAATGGGGAGAGACAGGCTCCATCTCTGAGTCAGCTGATGGAGGAGCATGACTGAATAATCCGTGTTTGCCCTGGTAAGGAGCCAACCTGTCCCTGCTGATTCGGGGAGGCGGCTGAGTACCTCTGTATATATCTTCGGAGAAGCTGCAGCTTCTAGTAAAATCTGCTTCTTTAGCAATGTTGAGTCAAGTGCACTTGGCCTCCCATTCAACGAGCAGTACAAAAATAGCCCGTCTTCCAGCAAGGAGCCCTTCCAAAGCTGCCGTGCTGGAACAGAGGGCAATGGGAAGAGGCGTAGAGAAGAAGTTTTTGTTTATTCCACATTGACTTTTCTTCCAGTGTTGTTTTTTTGTTTTCAGTTTGGGAACAGGAAAAGGGGAAAAGGTTGGCAGGACTCAGAAAAGCTTCTTTGAGCAGCGATTTGCAGAAACTGGGGGAAGTCAAGGCTGGGGAAACGGATCCTCACAGCCAACTGAGACATCAAAACCATAATTTCTTTTCACACAAGACCAGAATACCTTTGAGAAAGAAAGAAACATGCGCAATAAAACTACTCAAAAACATGAATGCTATGGAAAAAGCAATGGTCCTAACAGTCCCTTCCCCTAGAAAGGAGCTCCATATGCACTGAATGCCAGCAATTGCTCTGCTTTACAGTAAGGACTCAAGGGAACAGCATGGGGTTTACTGGGCAATAAACATCACACTGGCACCCTCCTGTGAAGTGTCAGACTGGTGACCCAGGGGCAGTGCTGTTTTATAGCAGTCAGCTCCCAAGGAGAGAAGCTAAGTCTATCAGATCTCTCACCCCTGAAGGGTAGTGGGATATCTTGCAGTACAAGCAGAACTGGTGTGTCTTCATGGTTTAGAGTACAGGGTCATTCTTCCTCAAATCAGAAAGACAGGCACTTCAAAAAGGAGAGATAAAGTAGAAAAATAAGTAAAAGTATTTTTAGCCCAACACATTTTAGGTAAAGGATGTTGGTGATGCCTCACTGACCTTAGTGAAGGTAAGGTAACTTATGGCTTGCCACAGTAATGAACTGACAGATCTGACCTTGGATTCAGTTTCTGACCCAGGTCAAGCACCGGAGATTTTGGTTGCGAGTGTTTGTTTTTTTTAACTTCTTCCCTAACTAGCAAAACTGTTTCCCTAACTAATTTAACCAAGCAATAAGTATTAGGAATGGCTTCTCTTGGATAAGGAAGCACAATGCTTTTTCTATTTACTCGTCTTTCCCTTTATTCCTCTTTCCGTGCTAATAGTGTCAGTGGTTTCAGTTGGTCTGCGTACCATTTGAGGGTAGAAGGGCTGCTCCTATCGTGTGTCTCAGATATCACATGGCTCCTGGTCTTCAGTGGTGCTATTTACCTATGTGTATCTCTGTCCTTAAAAGTGATGCCTGGAATGTCTATGAAAATGGTTGCTACTGCAAGATTTTAGAAAGTTTCCTGATTCTGATTGCCATTTTTAATTTTTTTTTTTTGCTGTAATTTCTGCAAATCTGATAAATAACTATAATTTAAAGTTCATGTAAAGTTTATACTTATATTTTAAAGTTCAAGACTTCTGCTGAGGTGCCTTAGCTAAGAGAAGCAAATGTTGTTTGGCGCCTCAGCTAATAGTGCTACTCTCTGACCACTCACATGTACAGCAGGGCGCAGGAAGAGGTAAAATGGGGGAATAAAAGGAGGTGGGGGGTGGACTTGGGACATGGCAGCTGTGCTTGTCTGTAGCAGGCAACATTAAGGGAAGACAAACAGTCACAGGCTGTAAGGTCTCTCCAAATGAAAAGCAGACTGCTAGAGAGACGAAATTGAAGAAAAATACATGGACAACCAGAGTGGGGAGAGTTGCTGCTCTGTTGCTAGGTGATAGATCTGTTATCATGCTAATGACAATAAAGGATGATACTGGTACCAATAAAGCATCTTTCATCTGAGAACTACCAAGGGTTCTCCAGACAGCGAGGCTGTATTATTCCTATTTACCAGAGGCACAGACAGAGATGAATTGATTTGCCAAAGGTCACCCAAAGCAGCACTGATGGATTTCAGAATACGAAATTGTCCTATTTTAGTTCTATTAGGCCAATGGTTGCCATAAAACCTTTCTTTGCAATCAATCCCTCCTCCCTCCCCTCATCAATCACCCCCATGTGCCTCACTCCTGAGGGGACTTTCTCCTGTCTTGTTTGTATTTCTCGTCCTGTTTAGATTACAAGCTCTTCTGGCCCCGAAGTGTAGTTCACCATGGATTTTGAAGGGCAGAGCAAATGTGTGCACCAAGCTGTGCTGTTTTAGGGCTGCATGAACAAGAAGAAGGTACTGGGACCAGCTGGACACAGGAGGTGTCCTTTCCATGCATGAGTTGTTATCTGCTGGTGGCAGGTCTGGTATCTGCTAAGCTCTTCAGCTGTCCCAAGAACAAGGTTGCTTTTGCTTGGGGTATAGGGAAAAAAGTCCTACACATCTGGGACTTTCCTGTCCTCTTACACTCGGGAACAGAAATGTTGTGATAAGCCTGAAAGCCTCATGTATAGATGGGGCTAACTTGCTGGCTGACTTGAACAACAAATTGTGCTGAGCACCTGTTTTGCCAGATACTCTGACCAGGAAAAATCCAAGAGGCTCCTCACTGACAGCAACCATGTGACTTCAGGGCTTCTAGGTTGCTCTTCACGACTTTGTGTTAGACACTTACTCGCACCACAGACCGTGAAATGCCAAGAGGCTGTGTGAGGAGAAATGCAAATGTTCCTCAACCCACCGAATAACAGGTCTCCCTGACTATCTGCATGGCTTTTCCTAATGCTGGGGCTCCTCAGGCATGAATCAGTAAAGGCATGAGTCAGGCACAATATTTTCTGTCATTGTTTCCCATTAGAGATCGTGAGGGAAACACAAGTGAGCCTAAATTCTAGCGCCTGTAGGAAAATAGCATTTCTGATTTCCGATTGAAGTACAGAGTTTCCATGATAATGAGGAGCAGCCTGCAATTTCTTGATGAGCTGATGTAGTCAAAGCAAGGACAGCAGGGTGGAAACGCAGCAGGGATGCCTACATGAGCGGGTTTTACTCTGAGTCATCGTTCCCTCCGGGGGTCTGGGCTGGATGTATATCCCACCAGGTGTTTCCTATGGTGCTTCCAAAGGCACAAACCCAGCACCTCCTACTATATCTAAGAGGAATACTGAGCTCCTCATAGGCATGAAAACCAGGCTTTTACAATCTTTATTTCCTTTTCTTTTTGGGTAGAATGGGGACACTTCTCATTTATCTCTGACTGTCATTGGGAAACTTTATCTAATCTGTCTACAATACAACTGAGATGCAAATTGCATTTGTGGTAGGTGCTAAGCATTTTAATGACTCTTTTCTCCTGTTTTTCTTACCTCTCTCTCTCTCAGTTGTTTCAGCACAGGAGGGGACAGCCCCAAAGCAAATGAAGTTCAGGAGCCACATGTCAGCTTTGCAGTTTTCATTCAAATTATGTAGAAGACCACGACAATTTAAAATTTCAGGGCATGTCTGTAAAATAGATCCTACTGGTCTACTATATCCTCCTGATTGAGGTAAGGCTGCCACTGACTAGCTAAGAAGTCTACATTTCCCCCCAGTCCAGCAAAACACGTGTCATGGACGTGAATTTAAGGTTAACATGTACTTTACTGTATTGGAACTGTTTCCTCTTTCCATGGGGGGAGAAAAAACCCACCCAAAAATGTGAAATGGCACTTTTTTAGGTGATTGCACACCCTGGGAAAGCAGGGATATTTGGACCAGTGGAGTGGGTTAAAGCCAGCTAAGGAAAACCCAGCTGGAAACCTCACAGCATTTACAGTGTAAGTGCTGCACTTAGACTTCATGTTTTGCTTGAGCCTGGCTTGCAGGGGAGCGTGGAAGCTCTGGACATGGTTAACTCCTCCCAAAAGGTGGAGCTACCAGGTGGATGGGTAAAGTTAGCTCTGCTCAGGGAACTCTGAAAAATCCCCTGTACTTCTCTACAGATGATAACAGAGAGCAGTTGCAAGCACATGTAATGTCTTTGGTGAACCACATCCTTGTTTTCTTCCCTAAGCTTCAGGGACTTGTCCTCATGGAGAGGATGCCACCAACAAGACTGAAGTAGGTAGTATTTTAATAGATTTAATTTGGTGAGATACAACGGTCACTTCTCCCAGAAGCTCTTCTGCTTCCAGTTCTATTGCACACCACTGCAGCCCACACTCCACATGGCCCAAGGAGTGTGATGGGAAAGAGGTCATCTCTCAAGCTGCAGCTGGGAAAATACCTTTTTGCTAGGTTGCAGAAATACTCTCTCCAGAAGGACTTGTCCCCAGCAGCAGTGCTATGCTGTAACCCCATGGCCATGTGCCATGGGCCATGTCCAGTCCCTGAGATCTCCCGTGAGCTGTCAGAAGGGACAGAAGCAGCCAAATTGCCCTGCAAACAGGCAGATGCAGGGGTGGCGTGTAATGGGAGGGAGGTGGAATGAGCTGATCTTAGACAGAATTGTTTAAGACTTCACAGTTGAGCTAATCTGTGATAATAAAACTCCCACACCTCCCAAATCATGACCAAGAGACACAATGGTTATTTTCAAATCAGCCCTGCAATGCAGATAAGGGCTCTGTGCAACACACAGAAACAAATTTATAGTTGAGACACTAGGAGAAGGTTAAACAGAAAAAATAACCCCAAGCCTACACTACCATATTCTGTAGCTCCAGGCATTGCCCAAATAAGAGAATACCTTGCAGCCAAGTTCTCTTGGCAGCCCATGCTTCCCTTTCGTAGATGCCTTCTCCACCCCCACACAGTAGCACCTCCAGCCATCTTCTTTTCTTAACCCAAACCCCAATCCTAACACTAACTGACAATCAACATTTGGACAAAGAACACTAGACATTGCCCAAAGTGAAAATTAGCTCACAATCAAGTTCTCTTGGTACCACACATCCTCTGAGCAGTCCTTTTCTACCCCCAAGTCAGCAGCAACTCCAGGCTGCCTTCCTTCCTTGACCCTAGCCCTTCCCTTGGCCTTACTTGAGAGACAGCCTTTGAACATGGCCCTCCAGATTTAACTCATACAAAAAGTATCTCATAGCCAAGCCCTTGCAGACGCTTTTCCTGCTGCACACAATGACTGTAATTCCATCCCTCAACCTTAACCTTAACTGTAACCCTCCATGAAGGCTCACCTTTGGACAGGTCAGGCAGACATAGCCCAAACAAAAAATCTTGCAATCTTGGCAGCAATAAGTTCTCCTGGGCAGCTCTTTTTCATCCACATGAAAGCTGAACATCCAGGCCCTCTCCCTCTTCCAGCCATAATGTCAATGGCCAACCTAGTGATAACATCACCTTCAGCCAAGGTCATCTGGATATTGCCCTAAGGAAAAATATCTCACAGCCAAGCCCTCTGAGCAACCCGTAATACTCATGTCCAGCCTCTTACTATCCTAATTTCAAATGCAAATCCTTATATCCTTCTCTCAAACATAGTCCTAACTGATAATCAAACTTCAGGTAAGGGCTTTGCTCAAGTTAGAAAATATCATTTAGTCAACCTCTTCTGTCAACTCACACTTCCCTTTCCATCTGTGTTCTATTGCCACATCCAGGCTTTTTCTGTCAGCCTCTTTAAACTCAAAACCTTACCCTAACTCTTACAATAATTGATGGACAAGCTTTGTGAAAGGTCCTCCAGACACAGCCTAGATGCCACACAGCCAAGCCCTCTTTGCAGCCCACAATCCCCTTCCTTTCTCACTAACTGCACCTCCAGGCTTTCTTTGTCTCTCCAGCTTTACTAAGGGCTTGGTTTTTCTCCCTGACTCCCGTTTTTTTCCCTATGGCATGCTGCAGTGATGGCTTTGGGACTTTTCATTTCTGGTGTTCATTATTTTTTCAGGGATGCCAAGCACACTCCCACATGAAGGTTGAACTCTCTGTCTGCCTTTCTGAACTCTTAGGTAGGGTTTGATTGTCCGTGCCACTCAGGGTCTGGGCACCTTGGCCCAACTTGTACCTTCTCATCCTGCATTTCTAGTAATTTGACTGAAATGTGTATCAGTCACCAACTGGATATGAAGTTTTATGTTGTTAATTTTTCAAGACAAAGCTATAAATTCCATGTAAAGCAACCCTGAAGTTGTTGTAGCCCACAAGTGTTGACTCCCTTCCAAGCTCGTTGCTTGAGTCTGCTTTGAAAACAGAGACAGAGGATAAATATCTGCTGGGAAAACAGAAGCAGGGGTAGGGTTTTATGGAGCTCTTGAGTCACAGATGAAGCTCAGGGTATGTGTCCTCAAAATGCATATATCTGTTAACCAGGATCAGCAAGATTTGGGATTCCTGGTACTTTTCTTTGGGAAGGTCCCACAAGGTGTGGGAAAGAGCCTGAAATGAAAGTACTGTTTGTTTAAATATTTGGGAGGAAATAAAAAGAACAGGATTTTAGAGGAATGAACAATGCATGCCTATCCCAGCTAAATCCCTATGAGAGGGCTAGTTGTTGCTTTAATATATTATGTGGGTAGCTGGAATGCCTGGAAGACTTCTTCAAGGACCCACGAGGAATTTATGCTAAGTGCTGTGCAAATACCCACAATGAAGATGGTTCCTCTCCCAAGGATACTGCAGCCTACAGCAAAGAAATGGAGAAGCAGAGGGTAACAAAGAGTTAATTTTGGTTAGTGTCATAAACTGTCTTCTCTGCATCCAGAAGTTGTGTCTATTTTTGCAGGCCCTGCAGAAAGGAGCACTTTATGTGGGGGTTAGGAGGAAAAGACTAAATTAGTTTTACAGATGCTTAGAGGGAATTTCCCGTCAGGTATCATGGGGAAATCAGGCAGGGCCTGTTTGTCAGTGTAATGCACGTAGCTCTCCTCATGGGCCTCTCAGAGGTGGGAGATGACCCACCAGCACTGAAGCAAGGCAGGGGGCTGGGTAGGGGCCGCCGGGCACCCTCTATGTGAGGTGGTGAAAATGGGTGGCCAGAGGGTGGGCTAGATCATATGTTCATCTCCTTCAGATCCCCACAGGGACTGCGTAATATATCAGTCTGCTTTGCATCAAACAGCTGTCTGACAACAGCTTTCCTGAAAGCAAGGGAAAGAAAAAAAATTAGAGAGTCCTTAAAATTCAGGCACCGGCTCTTGCTTTTGTCAATTGCTCTTGTCAAAGCCCATTTGTCAGAGGCTCTGCAGGCTGTCACATCACACAGCTCAGTACCCGTGGCTCCTCCGTTGTCCCACAATAACCTTCACAGCAGATGAAAGACTGAGCCATTCTTCCTCCCCACCTCCTTGGGGTTTTTTTTCTTTATCAACCAACATTCGTTTATTAAACCGGCATTCATACAGTAAAAATTCCTACAATCAGATGAACGTGCTTCGTAAAGTCTTTGTAAATGATGATGCAGTAAGTCCAGATCCATCCTAGTATAAGAGTCCATTTAGCAATAATACAGCAACAAAGAATATGCTACAAAAATAATTTCAGTGATTTCACAGAATATAAAATGCTGAGACTTGTTTCGTTAACTTGTGTTAGCCTTACACAGCCACACTTGCACCAGGCTGCCTCAAAAGAGAGCTGAAAGACACTATGGTCTCAGCTTTCACAGCAAGTGATGGCCCCTGGCAAATGTTTCTGAATCCAAATGTCTTCTGTCACTAAACCCTGAAAAATCCCTCCATGGTACATCATGTCTGTATGTGCCTCTGGCTGATTTCTCCTATCTATTTGTTATTTCTGTTTCAAATCCTCATGTTTTTCTGAGTTTGATAGGTATAATACAGGCATAATTACATCTTCTGTTAATTCTGCACTTGACAGGAGCATGCAATATTGCTCTGTGTTGGCTGCTTTTTTTGCTATTTATGATGGTAACTTTTTTCCTTGGAAGACGGATGGCAGTGCCAATGGCTTGTTGTAATTCATTGCTTGTTTTTTTAAAAATCATAAATTAAGGTGGGGAGTTCTGCTAATGCACTGTCCTACTTTTAGAGACCAAGTTGCTGTTAATTTACATTTTCATCTGTGGAGTAGCTCAGCGCCAATGGGATGAATAAACTGGTTGGAACTTTCCTGATTTGGCAACAGTGGATAGCGTGAAAGCTCAACGGAGAAATCTGCAATGTGCCACATGCCGTGTGCCATGATCTGGTTAAAATCACCAGGAGGATTGTGTAAAGACTGAGAGCCAGACCCATGACTGATATAAAATACCTCAGTATGTGGTATGCATGGCTGGCATTGAGTAGGATCATGGCCCAAGTGCCAGGTAGTGCTAGGATGACCCTCAGTCTGCAAGGTGCTTACCTGTTGAGCCTGCGGAGGCTCTGCTCATCCCATTTGGCCCATGAGAGTGGGTTTCCCTTTACAAGTTTAAGGAATGAATTGCTGTGAGGGAGTCTAGCTGCAGAGGTGTGTCTGGCTGAGCTCCTGTGAGCCAGGCTGAGTTAATTTACTGCCCCTGCTTGCAACCATGTTTGCTTGCCAAACCCCTCAGAGCAGAGGTGGTGGCGTGGGTGGTGTACCTTGGCCACCAATGAAGCGAGTTGCCATCAGACCCAATGACACACCACCTCCTCCATTACCCCTGCAGCAGGGGTAACAACTTGCAGTGACAACCAGACCAAGAGTGATAAACTTAGATGCCCCTAGCACAGATGACCAGGGCCCGGCTGGAGTCAGCCCTGTTTATCAATAGCTAATGCTGGTAAAGTTTCTTTCCCAAAGCCCCAGTGGAGAAAGGCCTCTGTGTTGTGCAAGCTGTCACCTTCATGACGAGGAGATATTAAACTGCTGCATGCATAGGGATAGTGTTATTTTGGGCAGCACAGTGTGGCAGCAAAATGGACAGAAGCACCTGTAGCAGCTTATATTGTGGTATTCCCTCTATAAGCATCAGGTGCGGAAAAGCCATTCACTTCATGCTCAGCACAGAGAATTTTTTATAAATTGGATGCTTCACCATATATAGCTATGTCATGATGATTGTAGGACATGTTAACATTATACGTTCTACTTGACACGGCCTATGAACGTGGGCTGAGTAATTTCAGGTTGTATTTAAATAAAGTTACTACTATATTTGTCCTTCAAGCACAAGTCAGTTAAAAATATCCTGTGGTTACTGCTTTGAAAATGCCATTTAAACCAACTTAATCTGATCATGAAGACAGGACGATGGTGACAGTCCATTTAAATACTCAGCTGCAGAGCAGGCCCACACAGACGTCAGGCCCTGCACATCAATGGGAGCAGACCTGCCGTAAGGAGAGGTGGGCTGCCTTTCCCTGGCCACCACAGATACCTCATTGGCCTCACAAGCTGCCCCTGCCTTCACAGAGGCATGTCTAACACCACCAGACACTAAGCACAGGACAGAAAAACCTCTGCATTTGGACTCCTGTGGCACATGCTTGAGCTTGAGCTTTCCATCTCCATCCCCAGGCCCAGTCCCTCTGGTAGGGATGCAGACTTCCCTTTGGAGATTCAGGCTGCTTGTTTGCAACCTGTCTGGGAACCTGTCAGTCCTCACCTTGGACTCTCCTTGCTAAAAAAGCCAACGTAGCCATAATCAGGACCATGGGTGCACAAACGGTCCCAGATGGCTCTGAGCAGCCATGCTTGGGACCCTCACATACGACCCTGCCCACTGGAGCTCCATTGCAGCTCCCAAAGTCTTTCTTAGGCTGCCTCGCAGGTCACCTGTGCCCAGTCCTGTTCTCCAAGTCCTGGCTCACTCACCAGGCTCCCTGGAGGGACCAAAATAAAACGATTTCACATCTTAGCATGGTTTGTTTGATCTTGAAAATTTTGTTGCAAAGCTGGATTTCAGGTTTTCAATTTGTTCCCTTCTCTTTATTCTCTTACAAATCTACTTCCACTTTTCCAACTTTGTCACTAGAAAGGAGGGGAAAGTTAGCTCCAGGTGAGGGCATCTATCCCAGTGAATAAGCAAAGCTGTTTGTTATTATCTCGCTGTCACTGGCACAGGAGGCTGTGTCACAGGATGGGTAATACAGAGGAAGCTTTTATTGCATCTAAAATCCATTTATCTCTCTAACCGGTTGCACAGCAACTGCCAAAGTTGCCACTGACCATTTGTCCATAGCTTGAGTCTCTTCTGGGTTGGGACGTGACTTTTGCTCAGAAAAGATTCCAGGCACTGTGGATACAAATTCAATTCGACAAAGCCCCTGTTCCCTCACCCAGGAGCACAGCTTCCCCACAAATGTTACAGAAACCAGAGACAAACACACTCTGATTAGTTTTATAGGCACAGCAAAATCCCTTTCCTTTTTAAACAGCTGAAGCAGCATCCCCGTGCTGTTCCCGTCTGCCATAATCTCCTGTGAGTAAAGGCTACCAAAACTGCACGAGTCTTTCTAGAAACCATCAGGCAGGATTAACCTATCCCCACCCCAGCCCCTCTCAGGGCTGCCCCTCCACCAAGGCTAGAGGCTGAGCTTCCTCCAACAAGGATGACTTTGCAGGGGTTCCTGCCTGCATTGAACGGCTCTTCTGGTTCTGATAAATACTGGGGCTTTGGGCCAACATGTTTGTACTCTTGCTGTGGGGGATTCCTCCTGCCAAATACTCCACACACCAACATAATTTATGTGCTGCAGTGCTAGCTGGAACTCAGTCAACGCTTTTGCTTGCCTTCCAAAAAACGAGAAGCAACATACTGTCCACCTGGCTGCGCCGTCGCCAACCTCATGCTGCAGTAATTTGCAGGGAAGAGAGCTCACGAGGAAGCTGGACCCTTTCCAGTCCCTTTTGGCAGCAGGAGATAGAACCAAGATCCAGTGTAGGGGTCTAGAGCCACATGGCACATTGCATAGGGCTGGGCAGCTCTCATGTGTGAAACAGGGAGGTGAGGGTGAGCACTAAGAAGGTGCTCCCACCACTTTCCTGCAGCAAGCTGGTAGTTCTGATTTGGAATTTATTTTGCACTGGAACAAGTTGCCCAGGGAAGTTATGGATGCCCCACCCCTAGAAGTGTTCAAGGCCAGGCTGGATGGGGCTTTGAGCAACCTGCTCTAGTGGGAGGTGTCCCTGCCCATGGCAGGGGGGTTGGAACTCCATGATCTTTGAGATCACTTCCAAACTAAACAATCCTGTGATGCTATGATTTCCCCATGTCTATTCCACAGCTTCAAAGAGATCATGTTGTCATTGTCCTCAGAGAGCCCTGGAAGTACATAAAGCAAACCTGGTGAGTTTCCAGTGCGGTGAATGTGGTTTTATGCTCCCTTGTTTACCAAAACCACTTCAATGTTTTGTACCAAGGTCCTGTTTGTAGCTCTGTGATTTTTGTTGAGAAGTCCAAGCAAATTCCCAAGTGCCTTGCTCTACCAAACGCCAGAGGAAACCTGCTGACTCCAGTGACTGGCTCACTGCCCTTCAGTTGCTCCATTCCTGCTGCAGGGAAGGACATTTAGCAGACCTGGTGGGAAATCACCAAAACCAGTAGGAAGCTGAATGTGGCCCTGTTTAATGTTATTTTCTTTGTTATGCTTATAGCCATTCTCAGTTAAATTCACCAGCTAATTTGTCATGGCTGACATTATGGTTGCCCATAAAACTGAGAACTTGGTCATTAAACCCAAGAAGTAAACTTGCACTGATGACACTCTCTGAGGGTCTCCTTTGTCTAATTACTAAGGTCTACTGTGAAGAGAGTGTTTATTGCTGTCTGAAGAAGTAGCTACTCACTCCAGAAGGGAAGACTCATGATTCTGTTGATTTAAATTATTGAAATTATTTATGAAGTCCTACCCTTGTAGACAACAAACATACAACCCATAAATTGTATTTCCTCTCATGCAACTGCTGCACAACACATAGAGCCATGAACTAGACTACTCGGGAAAAGTGGAGAATGTTCCTGTTATCGTCACGATCATCTTAGTCACAGAATACGATTTAGTTAACCCCTAAGCGTGTTATACATACAGCCAGCTGTGAGATCTAGACCCAGATTCAGAGCTGCTCCATGGGGTGTGTGGTTTTCCCTTCAACTCACAGTAGGAAAGAGGGGCCAGCAGCAAGTCTGAACCGTGAATTTCCCTGGATTCTGAATGCATTTGTATCCACAGATGTGATCATGCTCTTGCCTTCACTGTACATAAACAAGAACTAGACATGTATTTTCAATCTGGACTCAAGCTCTCCTCAGACACTTTCCTGTTCAGGCTGAGGGTTTGAACCCAACTTCACAAAACAAGTGACTTCACACTCCAAAAAGCAAGTGTCAGGGAGCTGTAAGCTTTTTCCTTGAGGGAGGCCATGGATGAGGTACCAAGACAGAAGAGCAAGGGACGATGCAGTGCTGAGCGACTACTGGCATTTGGTTGCATCGTTGAGTGGGCTGGTGTCCCTTGTGGAGATCAAGGAGTGGGATAAAGGCGACATCCATGTGGAGGCATGTGAAGGCAGAGGAGGGAGGGAGGCATTCCTGTGCCTTGAGGATCAGTGCTGCACAGAGACCATATACACATACAGTCTGGTGCACTGGGGTGAATTACTACTTGTGCAGCAGCTTTCAGGGATGGAGGGAAGAGCACTCTGCAATAGACCTGGACATTGCTTTGTCTTGAGGAGAGAAAAGAGAAGGAACAGTAAAGCCGCAGCTACATCAAAACGATATCTGAACTCATGGCTTTTCCATACATCAGAGAGCTGAGATGAGGTGGAGGTCTGAGCTGGACATAACTCTCTTTTAACTGAGTCCATTAGAAAACACAGATCATTCATTTTGTTCCCCTGTACCGGGGGGAAGAACTCCAGAGCTGCTTTGAGCCACAGCTCAGGGCATGTCCTGTCATTGCTGTGCTGAAGATTGGATTAAAACCTTGCCAGGATCTGAAGCCTAGTCACGACTTCAGACAAGAAGGCATTTTACAGTGAAATTCATTTTGACATATATATATTTGTTTGATACAGATATATACACACACATACATTATGTGTATATACACAGACATACTAAGGGGAAATAAAAATATGCCATGTCAGCTTCCTGCAATAAGACATGTTAATTCACATATGAACTTCTCCTAGCTGTTTAAGCAAAGCCAAGATGCTAACTGAACAACCCACCCCGAACAAAGAGCCTCTAGCAGCTCTTAAAAAATCACAGAAGTGGTCAAAGGCCCTCATGTCTTATTATTTTTGCACACACATTCGTAGTTTCACTGAACCGATTGCTTTTGATTGATTGATTTCACTTCTTTGAGACAGCACACATCTGGAATTATTCAGGGCGTTACTGTATATAATACTATGCTAGAATAATTGTTCCATTTAGCTTTATCCCCTATGCTTACAAAATGCTAGAGGAACTTAAAATACTCTTAACATTTTTGTGTGCGTCTTGGCATGTTTGGTTTATGCATCTGAATGATAGCATAAAAATGCCACATATGTAATGCTAAACCAAAGATTGCCTCTATACACAGAAGTTGGGAGAATTCAGATTTAAAACTCTTCCAGCATTATTAATATTCTTAGGGTATAGCCTCCTTAGGATCCACAATTTGATACCTCATTTGCTCAGCCCAACACTTCATGCCAGGATTCAGCTCACTGTTGTCAACAAAACTTTGTTTGTAGAGTTAGGGACTTCGAGTAAATAACAGTACCACAGGACTCAGCCCATGATCACATGCTACATCCCGTGCAGTTCGTCTGTCAAAAGAGTTTAAGGAAAACAGTGTTCGTTTAACAGACAATGATACAAAACTCAGCTTATTTATAGAAGAACAGGAAGAGGAAAATATATACAGACCATCTCTCCTATGGTGAGGTAAGGTTAGCTTCTGCATAGTTAAAGCTGAACTGAAAGGAAGGAAAAGGGTGTTTGCACTTGTTATAGAATTTGTGTGGTGAATGAAGATGACGTCAGGGTATTTGTTTGGCATGTGTATTGAGGGAAGACAGATTGCTCATACTTTGCTATTGGAACTGTTTGGATTCCCCAATTTGTTTGCTCTTTCTGAGTGACTCTTTGGAGGACAGGGAAATCTGCCTGAGCTCCAGTCTTCATTAAGGAGAGAGGAAAATTGTAACTGGACAGACACTTCAAACAATAGTGCACTGCATCATCCCTTGCTCTTCTACCTTAGTGCTTCGTCCATGGCCTCCCCCTGTCAGAAAAGCCAGAGACAAGACGAGAGAAAAGGCTGTTTGTGGAAAATTTGCTGGCATTTTCACCGTAACACTCATTGTCGCTATTACATTTGACTCCAAAAGCCCTGCCCACTAACCCACCTCTAAAAACAGTTTAAGTCAAAACATTGCGTTATTTATAGTTGTACAGTAAAGAAGGAATGTGTATTAAGTCTCTTAGGAGATATAAACTGTAGAGTTCCTTCAGCATTGATGAGCAGCCGCGCCAAGTGAGGATGTGCCAAAATGTTGAAGATTTAACTGTCCATTGACAGTTACATTTTGGATTCTTTGCTTTTCCAAAATTGTCCAGTCATTCTGAACATTAACACATGTCTATGGTAGGAAGGGTTTCCTAAAAGGGCAAGGCTGAAGTGATAGCTCTAGCATACTTCTGACTGGTGTGTTTTTGCTAGCATAGCTGTTTTGTAAAGCCATGTAATGCAGAAATTGCTTCTACTGTGCATGTGAGAATCAGTGTAAAGTTGAGGCTGTTTTAAGATGCACCAGCTACCACTGACACTGAAAAAGTGTGGCTGGCTTTGCCTTCTGCATTTTGAAATTTTCAAGGGCATGACACATGCCAGAAATTTCGCTACTTTGCCATCTGACCCAAATGAAGTTGGGAGAAACCTCCATAAAATTGTTCTCATCCTGTGTTTTCACAGTTATCTTTGCTGCTTTCACAACATTTCTTTGTGGTAGTAAAGCCCCCTCAGTTTACCTGAAACCTGAGATGGCTGGACACCGGCATGGTCTCCTTAGTATGACTGATGTTATATTGATGAAAATGTGTTTTACGGCTACTGCATAATAATCATTGAGGACTGATGTATCGGTGGTAAAAGAAACCTTTATGTTGGTTCAGCTAAATCTGTGTTAGGGACCACAGTAGTACAATTATTTTGGCAAAAGGCGTGCTCCTCATCAGAACCTTGTTACCCGAACAAGCACCCACAGCCATCAGCCACTTTACAGCTGATGGGCTCTCCCGCTGCAAGCTGATGAAGTACAGGAAAAGGAATTATCCTTTTTTTTTCCTTGCTTCTCTTTTGAATGGATTTGATTAACATTTAAATAAAATGTTTAGCAGTTGCCCTGTGTTGTATATCATGCACATCTGCAACCACCTTCTATTTAATTTTGTTGACCATTTAACCTTTTGCCTTTCTCTTTATAGTTCTCCTGGTAGCTTCCTTGCCTCATTAGGCTTTTGAATTCTGAAATAAAAACCTGATGCCTGACTTCTCTATCCCGCATTTGTTTTTAAAGCCCCTTTTGAGGACATTAAATCAAGATCAGAGCCAATAACATTCTGCTTTAGGAGCACAGAGTGACTATTTAAGGTGTTTGGGACCTCCATATGATCATTTATCATAACATTATTCTAGTTCAAATGCTTAATTATAACATATTTTCAAATCCCTTTCCAGAAGCTCTATAAATACCTCAGCAAGATCTAAAGATCAGTTTAGCTGCGGATAGCTAAAACTATCTTTTCACACAGACTGGCCTTTGCTTTCTCTTCTGCTAAAGGAATTTTGTTTATGTTTTTGTTTTGCATCTAGGAACCCATAAATGCTGGGTCCTGTCTTTGGTTGGCATTTGCTGAGTGCCACCAGGGGCTGTATATCTTGCTTTGCAGGTGTAGCCATAGTTCCATCTTGCTCTTCCAAGGTGGCAGACAAATGTCCTGCAGGACAGATGAAGGTGGATACTGAAGATGTCCCCCCATGTTTCTCCACATGTGCTTGGCTCTGTTCTTCTCACTAGGACAGAGCCTGGCTTCAGTTCCTCATTGCTTCTGTCCGATGTGCAGTGCCACACACAGAACAAGGGCATAGCATGTCAGAAGAAGACCCACCTACCTGACAGTGTTGCTCTTGGTCACAGAAGAGCAGGAGGCTATGGGACGAGGATCTCACAGTTTTAAAGCTAGCGAAAGGAAATACTATCCCGTTAACACATACAGTGGCACAAGTATGACTGAAGCGAAAGTTTCACTATGAAAACAGTCAGACGTGGAAAAGAGCCACTGGAAAAGATTTTTAAAAAGATTGTAAAACATTTAGAATTCACCACCTTGGTCAACTGCTAACCAGTGCAGCCAAGAGAAGTGATCCTCTGTGAGTGGGCTATGTCCTGCTGTTGTTTCAGAGTGTTTGGTGTCATCCCAGTGGTACTGCCCAGCCCCAGCCCCAGCCCCACACAGCTGGGTGCACCAGCTCACTGGGCTCAGGCTTGGGCAGCAACTTCTGCACCCTGTCAGCAGGGATTTCAAGACATTTTTGTCTGAAAATCAGTGCTACAGGGAGACGTGTTGGTGTTCAAAGCAGAGTGACTACTGAATGCCTTCCCTCTTGCCCTCCATCCTATACAAGTGTAATGAAAACCTTACGCAAAGAAAGAAAACGGGAAAGGATTTTTCCCCCTTTCCCAGAGCACTGCAGTGAGGAAGCCTGCATGCTTTGTGGCCTGGGATGCTTGGTTCCCCGTTGATCCCTTTCAGATGAGCTCCTGAGGTGGCCAGGTCTCTACCCATGCCTGGCTGTTCTAGTCTCATTGAAAGCCTTCAGTGGTTAAAGGAAGAAATTTTAAAGTTAACCCAGTTTCGTTGGATTGACTTGCTTTCACCGCTTATAGCACAAGAAAGCAACTTAAAAATAGGCTTCTAGCACATTGGATGAGTGATGTTTATAAGACTCTGCGCTAGACTGGGGCAGAGCCATAAATATATATATCAGCAAATAGTAAATTCATTGAAAAAAGTGGCCTTGGTCTTTATGAAATCATCAGTAGCTTTAGAACTGTCTGGAAATACATTTATTTGGAGAACAGATTCATAAAGCTTCCTGGAGGCTGGGAGATGGGAGTCTCCTCAAGCAGAGGAAGGAAAAGAACTAAATTTACCTACATCCCAGTAAGTCCTTTCAGCCTTGAAATGGTGAGGAAAATGGGATGTTTCTTCTTGCAGTTTTTAATATCCTAGCTTTCCTTCTTATTTACTTTTCTTTCACAAGTCCAGAAATCAGCATTTTGTTCAGGTTGAAGGGGTTATTTTGTACAGAAAAGAATGCCTTCTTTTGGTTTTGACTTTTTTTTCCTCCCAGAAGAAATGAATTCGAAATCTTTCATAAGTTAGTTCACTCCAGAGGGATTTTGAGCTGATTTGCCTTGTTTGGCTGATGTACTGAAAAATCACTTTTATTTTCTTATCCCTAAGCAGCATGCAGTAAGCTCTTCTGAAATGCTCTGAATCTGGTCTTGTGATGTAATGGTGAATTTGAAGAACTGAAAAGAAAAAGAATTCTCTTTCAATTTTATTTACACTTTAATTGCAAATCCTCTACCTTTGGCAGCTCTGGCTATTTGTAGCTGGTACAGCTGTAGCTGCACCCTTCTGAAAAACATAAAGATAACATTTAACATGCTGTGCAGCTTCTTACAATGATAATGTGTAATCCAAAGCATCACTACAATTAACCTCTGTGTCTACCATGAAATTTTTATCACATGGCAGTAGTAAAGTCACAAGGAACTGAAGTGACATCAGTTATGGGAACTAATCAAAATTTCCATCATGCTCTAACATAAATGAAACATTGAGACTTTCAAGGTGACATACATTAAGAATGAAACCATCTATAGAATAAATGTGAGGTTAAATTCAAATGCTTGCCCTTTGGGATAGGTAATCATAGTCCCAGAGAAGGAAAACTCTGGTTTTCAAGTGAAGTCAGACAAGACAAAGCAAGTGACCATATTATGAGGACCACAATTTTGCCTAGATTTGCTCCATAATTTAAATTCTTTAAAATGTGTTTGTAACCCAGGACAAAGTTGAGTAGTGGGAGGGGTACTTAGGTCTCTACAACCTAGAAAGGGTCTCGCAGTCTCAACGTGGTGATGCAGGGCACATATCAACTCAGCGGGAGTCAGATTTTGGCAGTGGTTCAAAAGTGCTACAAAGGTTTTGTAAAACATGAATGCACTTCCCAACCTCTACTGAAAACAAGAAGAATAAATAAAAAATTAAAATTAAAGAAAAATTCCTCCTACTGCTAGGAAAATGACATGTTGCTCGGCTTAAAACTTTGGTGGCAGCCAAGGGTATGATACTGAAACCTCACACCCTTCTTACACCAGTCCTGCAAACATTTTAAGGCATGTTTCAAAGCTCAGTGTGTGGGCAGGTCCTACTGACATCAGCCTGCTTTATTTTGTAGTTTTCAACATTCTTTTACACACCTTTCTGAGAGTCTAATGCCAAGTTTTTTCCTAGTTGGACGACTTAGCAGGTGTGACATTTCCTCTTGGGCCTGCTCTTGGTCTATTCTTTCTAGTAATTTGCTGTGATTTTTCTGGTCAACCAGGTTGCACCTGGCAGGTGGAACACGTCATCCCACAGATTTTAGAAAATGAGATGTTTGTGCTGAACTGCAGAATAAAGAGAAGAAATAACCCTTGCTAGAAAGCCAAAGAATGAATGTGTTGGAGTCAATGATGACACCATCTCCTGGCCTTATTTCGACTGGCTCTTTTCCAAGACCACCCACTTTCAACTCTTGGTCTCCATGACTGGCCAGCACCCAGCAGACTTGCTTTAAATCTCTTGCCCCTTTTGGTTCCCCAAACCTCTGCCTGACAAATAGCTTTAAAATTCCCATCAATAACTCTGCAGTTAACCATAACAGTGAAGGCAGGTTCCCCTTTTCACATGCATTAGCGGACCTGGAAAGAACACAGGTAATAATTCAAGCGTCGTTGGCTTTGGTGGCCCACACCAACCTCGGAGGGAGGCCCCTAGTTTCACTGGCTTCCAGAAATGCCACCTGATAAGCAGCGATTTTCTGAAGTACTCTACCTCAGAATGTGCATTGCAAAAGTACTCTATTTGGTGGATAAAATCCCAGAAGAGACACTATTGTAAAGCCCATGAGAGGAGCTGTAAGATGTCATCCACCACTGCAGCAGAGCTTTTGTGTAGCTGGGAGTCCCTGCACGCACCACATACAGCAGAGAGCCAGGAGCAAGTTTCAGAGGGGCCACGGTTCCCAGGGCCCAGCTGCTACGTGCTGGGGCAGGGTGAGACTGGGCAAAACACTGGATTTCAGATCTCTGCTGCCTTCAGTGAAGTTCAGAATGTCATCTTTTGTGTTTTACCTCCCCCTGAAAATCTTTCTGTCTTTCTCTCCATCTTGGTGTCATTGCATCCAGCATATGCTGGAGGATATTAACATGCTCCTTAGCATATTGCGGTGACTTTGGTATGTACGGTCGCCTGATTGCAATTAAAAATAATTTCTATTTCTGCTTAAGCACATTCAATATGTGACCAGATATACACAATCAAGATTCCAAGTCCTATGGTGACTTTCAAATAACTTTAAGTTATTTGACTGCCTGAGAGTTCCCAGGCCTGAGACCCGTATAGGTACAGAAACACTGAAAATACAAACACAGACTTGAAATACTGTCCAGAAGTTTTATTGCTGTTTTTGTATTACTTTAATGTAGCTGTGTTCAGTGCACATACGACATTGTAGGATGCAAACCTCCTGAAGCTGCTGACTGAAAAGGGGATTTCTCATCCTCATCCTGTTGGCTATTTGTTGAAGGTTTTAAGTTGTAGACAGAAAAGATTTGGACTTACCAACTTTTCTACTGGATATTCACTTACTGAAATAAGCATATACAATTTCAGGGTACAGTTACTGCAGAAAACTTTCCCTGTCTGTCCAAACTCTCCTTCTTCAACCTTCTCTCTTTCCCATACTAGCAGCAACCAGGAGGAATTTAGTAAAGCCACACAGCTTTCTCCAGCTGTAAGCTTAAGTCTGAAGGATAGGACATTTTGTCATTTCTTTAAATCAGGCATGTGTAATGCCTGTCTAAGAGCTGCGACTTTATTTTTCATTCAGTCTTGATAACAATTAATAGCACACTGTTAAGGAAGCCTTTCTCATTAGTAGTGTGAGGAAATCATAAAGACGCAGCTGGGTTCCAAATCACAGTTTTTATTGCGTAGGTATATAAACAAACACAGCTTAGCTCCATATGCTGCACCCAGCACTGGTGCCTTCCATGGTGGAAAATCGGGAAACGCATCAGGGGGGCTCACAGGCTGCTCAGAGGGACATGTGCAGACCCCGTATGGACCCCATAAGCCAGGTGCTGCAATATGGGGCTGTGTGCAGGAGCTGCTGGAGTTCAGCTCCCCCCAGGCATATCCAGACCAGTTGTACCAGGACCATCTTGGTTCTGAGATTTCTAAGGGCTTTGGGTTGAATGGAGCCAGTTATCCAACGTTGTAGAGTTCAAGTTCAAACAAAACCTTTGCAGGCTTAAATTGAGAGAGGGTTGGTTTTAAAGGAGCCACAGAACAAATTAAGAAGAGCATTTTACTTATATGATCAAGTGGGTAAGAGTGTCCTGAGTTTGAACAAAGGAGAGCAGTAACAGTATCACAAAATATTTTTTAAAAAGGGAACGCGAAAAACACAGAGAAATTGTGACAGTGTTTTCACAGAGCAAGGACAATAAAGCCGCCATCTCCTTAAAGGAGATCCAAAATGGACCACCAACAGAAACATCAGGATCTCGTCTTCTGAGGCAGCTGCCATGGGGCCAGTGCAGCCGCTGCCTGAGGAGGCTCTTGGTGGTGGGCAGAAGATGAAAGCAGGGTGATCCCACCAACAGATACAAAGGCAGAAACACCACTGAAATTTTTGCTTGCTGTGACACGACAAGGCAGCAAGAGCCCCTCACTCACCCAGGCTTTGGAGGCAGCCAGGGGTGCCTGACGCCTTCCTGGCGGCTGAGGCCCTCTCCTGCTCCCGGCGTTTGATTTTCCTAACTTGCCAGATGCTCTCCAGGCTCTGTGCGATACTCTGCTCCCACCCCAGACTCCAAGACCCCTCTGTGGCAAAGACTGGTTGTGTCTGTAGAGCCTTGCCACGCTGCTTTGGTGGGTCTCCAGGTGCCCTTGGCCACCCTGCCCACAGGAAAGTAGTGCCCCTGGGCAGCTGCTTTCTGCTTCAGCTTAGCAATATTTTAACTGAAACCGACTGCTTTCTTACATGGAGACAGAACTGAACGTGAAAAAGGTCTTTTGAGGAAAAAGAGCAAAATCATGAGCAGTATTAACTCTGCAGTCATCTTTTGGCATTATGA
This sequence comes from Thinocorus orbignyianus, assembly GCA_013400375.1. Lineage (NCBI taxonomy): Eukaryota > Metazoa > Chordata > Aves > Ciconiiformes > Thinocoridae > Thinocorus > Thinocorus orbignyianus. Next base: position 1,873,894 of record VXBW01003428.1, read on the forward strand.
ATTTTTAAGAAAAAAACTCACAACCCAACAGGTTCTGAGATGCCTTTAGGAAAAACAGTATCCTTCTACCTACTTGCCTAGAATTAGAGCAAAGAAAAAAAAATTCTGATGCTTGTATTTTACCCAAGATCAAGTTTCTACATAGAGGAGCAGAACAATGCAAACAATATATATAGAGATAAACAGCTGGAGTTCCCGATGTATGGACCTTTAAGTGTGGGAAATTAATGACAACTCAGAACCCTGTTCCTCTCCAATTTCCTCTGCTAATGCACACAAACCGGTTAGAGTGCACAATTAGGAGGAGGCCGCCTGTTTTCAATTATGTCAGAGGAGAGGGACCTGCCTCTTTTCTAAATGAATCGCAGATAAAGCTTGCTGGGAGTGGGCCTCCTTCTGTCTGGGCTGGCATAAATCAGGGAAGGCAACAGCAGCCTGCAGTGCTATACCAGGGAAATCAGGGCCCAGCCTGCCCAAGGGCCCTATCTCACCCTGGAAGAGCAACCATGGGTTGGTCAGACCAGCTTTGTCCTCCTTTTTTCCCCACCGTTTTACACCATTCCTTGGTTTATATGGTTAGCACATCTGTGTTTCATTCCCTGCCTTCAGTCTGAAAGGGGCGGAGGGAAGGTGGTCCTTCTTTCAAAATCCTTGTCAAGAAGATGGAGGTGCTGGAGTAATCTGAAAGGGAAGGGCAAGTTATTTTTGTTGACAGGATTTCAACAAGTAACAGTTCTGGCTAATTACACTGTAATTGAATTGGCATGTTAATATGGACTTTGAGGGACTCTCTTTACTTTTTTTATCCATCACAAAAGGATTTTGAAATACAGGCTGTTTTGCTTTAAAAACAGGAATATAGCGAATAAAATAGAGCAATTGAATTAATTTACTGAACTCCCTCAGGCGCAGGCAATAACAATTACCACTGAAAAACCAGATACTCCCATATGAGGAAGACTCGGAGAAGCTTTAGGAGAGCAGATGAGCAGGGTAACTGGGCACTGATTGCCCAGCATCAGCTCTAGTCCAGTTTCCCCAGTCACAAGAGAGATTTTTCTGTTCTTCTAATGACCTAAAACTTTTGATTCACAATATTTTCTTCATGCTAATTTTTTAATAGGAGAGAAAATATCTTTGCATTCATATGGGAAACAAAAATCACCATTTCAGATCTACATTAAGGGGAATTTATGAAAGTGCAGCCTCTCCCCTTTTCTTCCCCCGCATGCTTCAGAAGTTAGGCCAACTGGTGCTTCAAACTAATACTGGGAAAAAGCTTTCCTCTTGTCCGGTGTGCTCTAAAATTGTCCAGTCCTTGTTCTGTAGCATCTGGCATTGGTCACGTCTTGGAGAAAGGCTACAAAGGACGAATCTGAACCTAAAGGAATGGGAAAATAAGCTCTGCTAGTATGAGGACATATTAACAGTGTTTCTATAAAATGCAATCTCCACAGTGCAGTAGAAGTTTAACCTGTGTGCCTGTAACTGTTCAGTTTAAACTACATGCACAAGAACACAATGAATGTACTTTGATTCAAGTGCTCGCACAACACCTAAGTCATCTCAAGTATCTAAGACCAAGAATATGCTTTTCTCTAATAACAAATATATTCTGTGAGACTTAAAAATATGACATAAAAAACCTGCTCTGAATTCCAACATCTCTCACAAGGTACTGTGATTTTAATTTGGCACCATTAAATACAATGTAATGTGCCAATTTAGCCTTTTCCTTAATTGCCTCCAATGGCACCATCTCTCAAATGCTATTTTACACAGCAGGTTCTTCAGTTGCTGAGTTAAATGCCACCCAACATAATCTCAAAGGAAACAACACACGTATGCAGACCAATGACATGCAAGAATATGTTTTCTTTTATCATGCAGTACAGTGAAATATTTTCTCTGCTGAAAAGCAACTGCTAGAGCTATGGCAAGGTCACAGTTAGAATACAGATGTGCTGGGGACATGTCCCCATGGTTACCCCAAAGTGCAGAAGTGTCTGCAGTCCTGAGCCCTTTGGAGTCCACTGCCCAGCTTTACTCTACTACTGTAGGGCCATGACTTAATGAGTTGACCTGACCTAATACCCTGGTGAAAGGATGTATCACAAACCACGTGTTGTTCCACCTTTTAGTACTGAACAGGCAACATTAAATCTCACACGAACAGAGTCTCTGAAAATGATGGATGAAAGGGAAAGAGAAGTAGCGTGGACCTTTTATGTGAATTCACGCATAATGATTTAACATGGCTCCTGTGCTGGGTACCAGTGCAAAGACTCTCTGAAAAGACATTCAAAATGTATTTTAAGGGCCTCAGAGGTGCACAAGCCTTTTGTGGACCCTCTGCATGGGCTTAGTTCCATAATCTCTGATTTTTCCCTAGAAAAACATTGACCAGACGTGTCCCTGAAAACACTGCGGCGTTGTTATTACAATGGGATGTGTGCTGCAGTTTGATGTACGTACCCACTGATAGCAATGGAAAAACTTCCATTCAATTTAATGGGCTTGAAGCCAGGCCCACAGTGAAGCCTTGTCTGTAGCTGTTACTGTGATGGTGGATTCTATAACAACTGTATCATAAAACACTTTACAAAAGAGTCATGAACTCTGGAAAAGAGTAAGGCTTATATATTCTATTTAAACAGAGGAAGTTGCTCAGTGACTTGGCAGCAAAGCATGACCCCCAGTTACGGGTAACTGAAGCCAACATCAGAGAAACTATATAAGCAGACAGTTAATATCAAGACTCACATCTTTCCAGTCTGTTACTGATTCTTATGAGCATTTCTGAGCTGAATCTAGAGATGGATAAGAGGAAAATGAAAGTGATGTGTGATGAGGGTGACAGGCCCCTGCATGCAGAGAGCCTGGGCATGGCTATTTGCAGTCTGTTGGATCACTGTTTGAAATTGCATTTTTGGTTAAATCGATAGCTAAATTCCCCTTGACGTCATTGGGGCCAGAGTTTATGATTTTGGACTAATAAAATGTCAAAAGTGAAGTAGCTATCACAGAAAAATAAAAAAGAAGGAATTTAAATAGAATGGGAACAAATTAATAGCTGACAAATATTCTCTCCTAGTCATATGGAAGATCTGAAAGAAAAGAAGACAGTATAAGGAATCAGCTAATCCCCAGGTTTCTGGGTTTGGATGATAAATAAATGTCTGAATAGAAAGAGAGGAAATGAGAGGCAGGAACACATAACTTTTCATTCAGAAGGGTCTGAATCTTGGCTGGAAGAAGGCTATAGTGTGAAATAATTTTCTTTTATTGTCAGGCCAAGGTTTGATGGAATGGAGTCTTTAGTGACAATACTGGCTTAAATTGGTGCCTTTCCTGGCCTCTTATTTCCACTCCTGAGCAGCAGCACACTATGCCCTTACTGATATGACACAACTATATTGTGGAGCTATGCTGTAAACAGGCTCAAATAACTGGTCAAGTTAAAAAAGAAAAGCTCTGCAGGAGTGTTAGGAAGTTATTGGACCTGGTGACACCAGGATGCTTGATCTGTCTTCGGATGCTCCCTGGATTTGCCAGGGAAAGCAGCCCTCCTTCTCCCCATCCTCCTGACCACAGAGGCAGGTTGGGCTTGTATGGTATGATTAGAGCAACAGGTTTGGTTTGTTGGTCTGCATGAGCTGTAATCAAGTTCAGGACATGTGTGCTATTCTCCTTTTCCCCATTTATTAATCCTCTTTTACTGTGCTTTCTTTCTCCCTTTACTCATTCAAGGCTTCTTCCAAATAAACAACACAAGCCTAATTATTTTTTCTTCATTTGGCCAAGTTTTGCTACATCTGTACCAAATTTGATATTTCTGATACTGGTACCTAGGTAACACTGTCTCTATATGGTGTTCCTGGATATAGTAGCTACACATTATTGGCCTTGCAAGGTCATACTCCCTCAAAGATTCCCCAGTGTTTCCCTCCGGTTATCTGTGACTTCTGGCCACTGCTCACTTAACACCTCCTTAACCACCTGCAAAATCCAGCTACCCCTCATGGCGCTATCTATAACTTTTGTCAGCATCTCACATTGGTATCTCACAGGTCCAGCAATTCCCCCTGTCCTGTCCTGCAGTTTCCCATGTCCTGTTCAGTTAGCTTAACTTCATTCCATTCGGTCAGTGGCCCTGTCATATACTCACAGCTCTTAAAGAGAGGAAGGGGAACATGGAAAGATAACATTTTCCAGTCATTCACTATCAACCTGAGAGACTGTGCTGAGCTGGGTTCCCTGGGGATCTCTCCTGGAGCCAATGCTACTCACTAATTTCATTAATGGCTGAGGAAATAGATAAGACACCTAACAATTATGCAGATACTTTGAAGCTGTGTATGACTGTAAGCCATCTCAAGGACTAGCACAGAATTTACATTAATCTTGTGCAGCTGGAACCCAGTCTGGAAAAACATTAGCTGCAATCCAGTAGGGAAAAGCACACTGCTCTGTGAGTCCATAGGGACCATATGCAAAAATGCAACATGAGGAGCGATTTTGCAGAAAAAAGGTTCGGTGATTTGCTGATTCTAGGACGAACTTGGATCGGTAATGACAACAAACTGAGAAGAGAGCACCCAACAGTGAAAGGACCATACAGGAATGGCATGCATAAGGTGAGAAAAATTAATCTTTTCACTCTCTTGGATCTGGTTGTGAAGATGATGGTTGGTCTGCTCTGTCTAGTTGTAGAGACAGTTCTCCAAGAAAGGTTTGAGCTGGAGACTGTGTCAGAGGACAGCAATGAGAACCAGTTCTAAGAACACATTGCGCTTTCATGTGGTCAGGGCACAGAGGAAGAATTAATGGCCACAAGAGAAGATTTGGGTTAGTTGTGAGCAAAGCTTTGTCATGAGCTTTGGACAAAGCTCTGGACCAGCTTGCCTGGAGAAACTGGGAAAGTTCCAGCAGGGAAAGTTTTTGAGACCAAGCTGAAGTAGCATCTGTCAGGAGGGGTTAAGTACAACTGATCTGGCATTTAAGCTGTGAGACTGATCTCTTAAGGTCCTTTCCAGCCCTGTCCTCAGTGCGCCCATGAAAGTTCCCACAGCTAGAGGAGGATTTGCTCACTGTATGGTTAGGCCTTCTGATCTGAGCCACCACCTACAATCAGGGCCCATAGAAACATTTGGCTGTTTCTATTAGAACAAGAAACTGATGGTGGAATTGGGGATTTATGGCAGAAACCTGTTTGCTTACTAAAGGTGGGCAAAACCCCATTGCACTGAACCCAGTAGAAACCTTACAGCAGAAGTCAATTTATTTGCTTACAGTATTCAGGCTCCTTTCAGCCAACTCTCAGACTGAAAATATCTCCAGAGGAATTTCTAGCTAGTATATCCCCAGTGCTAAGTCAAGCTGCATCTGGTGTTTTTTTCACTGCCTTCTCTTTGAATTCTTTCCATCTTTCTGTTCTACCCCCTTTAGAGACACCCAAGTCTTCACCTTCCTGTTTTCCTCCCCTCCTCCCATCATCACTTAGTATATGTTTTCATTTTGGGAGGAGATGCCTGGTGACATATAGGTATTTCTTTCAATCTCTTCTTTCAGTAAACAGGAGTGAAAGAGGTTACTTAAACATGCGCATTCAGAAAGATTTAATTCAAATCAAACCAATGTTATGAATGACTAAAAACTCCCCGCAAACTGTAAAATGGCAACATATGCAGGCAACAAAAATGACTTAGTGTTAGTCATGATTGTGAATGATGATTTAGTTGGAAAAATTGTGAAGATGAGCTTAACAGAGCTGGGTGAATGAAAAATAAGATATTTAGTCTAACACTGTCAAATGCTGGAGTGTGCAGGTAGTCTTGAAACTATGCAGGTGAACTCAGCTTAGATTGGAAAAAAACACCTGAAGAATCAGCTGCAAAACAGTTAATGTTAGTGGCTCTATTCCTACTTAATATGTACTTTCAGGCTTTTTTTTTTTTTCCCGACCCCTGAAAAGCAGTGAAGAGAGATTGTTCTTTTAAAATCACTGAATTAAGCAGCAAAGAATAAAACATATTTATTCTAAATGCAAAGGCAATTACCTCAGTGATGTTCCCTTGGGCATAAAAATCTACATGCACTACTCAGTGGAGTTACAGTAACCCACTTTTGCAAGTCATTTAGCGGGTGGAATTGAGTTGTTTTTAATTACTTGTTGAATTACCTGGATTTTAGCTCTCAGGCCCTCCAGTTGCAAATTGGTTACAAGTTAAAGTGGGAAATATGGAGAAGCTATGGGTTTCAAAAGAAGTTTATAAATGACTTTCCTCTTCTTATAAGGAGTTTCCAACCTTAATTGGAATTGTTCTCCCATTTGAAAAAAGAAAATGCTGGGGGTGCGCCATTCAGACGTCTAAATTCTCATTCAGGTTCTCCCAGATAGAGAGAGAACATCTTGCAAGCATTTTTGACTTAGCTTCTACCTATCAAAGAAAATAGGTTGCCTCAGTGTTGTCACCACCTAATGTGGAGGAACAGGTTTACACCCATGATAACTAGCTTTGTTTGAAATTTTTTGGTGTATGAAAAGATGAGATTAACTGGGATTTTCAAATGAATGGGTTTTCTTGAGTTAACTGGGGATCTTGGTCTGAATGTTAAGAAATCCATTCTGACCCCTGCTGTTAGTTTTGGGGAAAATAACATTTTCAGAAGCGACAGTAATTCAATCCTGGAAACTGATCTGCAGAAGAAATGGTATCACCAGAAAACGTCAGTGAGTTGAAAGCCAGCTACTTAAGGCTAAACCAGACTTTACTGGTTTCTACAGCTCAGTGACTGAAACTCCCACCAAAGTCCAGGGCAAACTACCATGTATTTGCTTCAGCACAGGCTGACCAGATAAATTTTCTCTGGAAAGGGAAATCTCCTTTGCTGCATTTGTCTTTCGTTTGGGTTCCTCTGCTCTGGATCTGCGAATGCTTCTGTAGAAGTAAGGCAAACCAGCTCCTCTCACTCCTCTATGAGCAGAAATAATAGTAACTGTATTTTTTTCTTCAGTCTCTTGTTCTTCCCATGCTCTTTTTCATGTAACTCTCAGAGACTTCAAGCATCTCAACCATCTATGCCCCTGAAAATATACCTTCCTGTGTCCTTTAAGTTGTCCTTCTGTCCACAGTGCTGTTCCTGTGCATTTGCACTGACACTGTGTTGGGATAGCAATGATGCTCTTGTGTCATCTCCGCAGACATGTAATGACAGGCTTTTGTGTAGTGCTGGTGTGGAAATTCACCCTCTGCTGAGCCAGATGTACAGCTACAAAATGATGAAGGAGAAAAAAGGAATGCATCGTGAACTGGAAGAATAGGACTGCTTGCAGACTGGAAGATTTTTAGCACTTCGAACACCAGGGAAGCTGGACCCTCAAAACAACCCACACCCATGCTTCAGAGCCTTATAAAACAAAGCTGTGATGGCAAGTAAGAGCAAAGCCAAGTCCCACACTGAAGATACCACTTAATACTTTGCAAATGTGCATGTTTTCTTCTGTCATATTTGCTTGCTGAATTCCAGCCTGACGCAAATTGAAGCAGCTGGGACCTTTAAGTCCTGTGGTGACCTTGGCCTTCCTAAAATCAGAGCTTTCAGGCTTTCAGCATCATGCTGTTCCTTGTCACCACAGGACTCCGCCTCCTTTTCATCTGCCAGCAAGGGCTGTGCCACCAGAGCCTTCAACACCTCTGGGTCTTCTCGGTTGCCACAGCCCTGTACCTTGGAAGGAAACTGTCCAGCTGAGTCCCTGCCCTGCCCTTTTTTGCCACGGGAGACACAAGGACAGAGGCCCATTCAAATGCTAAAGCTCCATGCTCTCATTATCTTTCAGCCTCAGTGGTTGTTTACAGTGGATTTCACCAAATGCTTTGTACCCAGTGCGGGTGACTAAATCCCGTCCTGGGGAAGGTGATATCAGCTGTTCCCACATGCCACAGCTAAGAGCACGTTGTGTATCCTACTTCGTGTTGCTTCATCCCAAAGTTGCTAGTATTCTGCTGCCTAGCAGGACATCGCCCATTTAAACCGGCCAAGAAAGCTGGGATTCCACCTCGTTTGCTGCTTACAAGCAATGAAGCTTGGAAAGTGAGTCAGAGGAGAATTAGCAAGTGCTCTTTGCTGAAGGAGCACAGATGCTACATGGAGAGCCGACACATCAAGGTCCAAACCAGGCTGTGAGGAGGAGCATCATGAAACTAACACACTAAAGGTAGAATAGCCATAATCAAGTCTTGAGCTGAACACAATGGAGGGGCAGTCAAGAAAATCATAGTCGAGAAAATCTAGCTAGTGCTTTTGCCAAGATAGCTTCTACAGCACATGCAGCGGCATACAGACTCTCCAGGTCCTGCTAGGCTGTGTGTTGTACTAAGCTGCTGACTCCTGCGATGAAAACTCAGGGAGGAATAAGTTCAGTCAGCACATACATTACATCACACTTCTATTTTCATTTTACCTTGCAAATTCTAACTGGCTTTTTTCTTTCTTTTTTTTTTTTTTTTTTTCCCCCCAGTGCGACTCAAATACCAGTCTTAGGAGGTCATTCAGAAGAAGGGTTTGTTCTTTGCTTAACTGGCTGGAAACCAGCGTTACGCTTCTGACACGGCTGTGCTTTAAGACCCAGCTAATGCACAAAATGTACTGTTTAGATATCCTGCACGAAGCTGTGGCCTCCTCTTTCCCTGTTCTGCAGTGAGTTACCCACTGGAGTAAGGCAAGGAGGTTCTCCGCTGACATAGCCACCTCTGGCAGAGACGACGGCACTGCAGCACCCTCAGGTCACGAGTTCTGCTCTTCATCCTGTGGCTGATTAAAAGCTCTCGGGTATTGCAGGGAGATCCCCAACTGACTCCCATGGTCTCTGCAAACCTGCACACAGCATAAAGGCAGTGGTAGACTGCAGCTGCACATCGGGGATGAAATCCAGGCTCGTGTCCTTTGTTCAGCAGATCATTGCACTCACAGGGGAGAAAGGGTGTGTACGAAGTTGAGCAGGAGGAGATTTACTGAACAGGAGGGCCCGACTGTCCCGTCACATTAGCCACGTCTGCTACCACATGTGTACTCTCAGCTGTGTGATGTGGTAGTGGCCACGTAACTCCTGAGTGCTCCCTGCTCTCCATCCCCACAACAGCTGCATCCAGCCCTATACACATATAGAAATGCCTCTGTGGAAGCTGTTCCAAACCCATTACAGCCGTGACCTTGCAGAGTCCAGTTCAGCAAACTGGCAGAACCAGCAGCGCTCTGAAGCTCCTTTTAATGCAAAAGGGGTCTTTGTAAAATTCCTCTCTTCTTTGTAGTTATGTCTTCCTTACAGGAAGTTTTTAACATGGCTTTGGTCCAGCTGGCTCTCTGAGGAAAGGAGTCTTTTCACACATAAACCTGTTCTGAACTTTGTGATATTTTTTTTAAATTTACAAAGTTAAATATGTCACTTGTCAGTTGTTTTAATGAGAGAAGGGAGAGAAAAGAAGTAGTTGTAGGCATGTGAGACCTCTTGTTCTTGAGAAGAAAATTGAAACTTAAAACTAATCCATACTGCATATGAGCCCAAATGATCTCTGCAGGCAATGGGAATGCAAATAAAGAGGGTTATTTTAAGAACTCAATAAGTAATCAAGTGCCCATTTCGTCTGGGCTGATCACAAGCAAATGAATAGTTCCTTCAGTTTCAGAGCACACAGACTTGGGAAGTCGCAGTCCTGCAGTGGCTAGCCTTTGAAGTGGTTTGCAGCCTCTCTGTGAGAGTTAATTCAAGGACAAAGGGAATAAAATAGGAAGCACATCACTTTGTTGATGTGTGATGTGTGTCTTATCTGTTTCAGAAAGCATTATCCCACAGGGAGGAAAGAGGACTAATCTTCACTGGCACAGCAAGGCCTTTCTGCCAACACTCTTACAAAGGGTCTCAAGTAGATAAAAACCTTCTCCAAAATCCATTCAGATCATCCCTGCCTGGTAATGTTTTCAGACACTTTTATGAGGAATGAGGATGATAGAGATCTCTTTGAAAGGAGCTGATAGTGCCACTACCTCCAAGAAAAACTACTCCTGTGGCCACTTATGGTCTCAGAAATACTCCTTTTGGTCTAGCGCAATAGGTTCAGATGGACTAGCAACAAACTGAATATGACTGTGACTGCAGTGCACCTGTCTGGATTGGCAGCAAGGGACTTCTAATGGCAGAACAAGGGATTTAGCGGAAAGCAGACATCTGAAACGGGAAAGGCCAGATTCAGTTCTGGTGTAAGCAGCACAAGTCTTAGCTATCCAAGACTCCATTTGTTTTAAGTACTCCTCAAAATAAATCCATGCCTTCCCCTGGTGTGCAGCCATGTATCCCCAGTGCAATATGAGTCTCATGTGCACATGAGTCCCTGCTGGGTCTTTCCAGACCCCAGGAGCACAGCCACAAGGTCCCACACTGAGCTGGGTGGCTCTTCTCTAGCTCTCTAGTGACTGAGGAAGAAGTTGTGTTTCTCTCAGGCCCACTGGGGAAACTGGTCCCGTAAGAGGGAACTGGAGACCAAATAGCACTTTGTGAGCTTGCCTCTACCACCACAGGAAGGCCAGTGGATTCCTGAGCTCGGCAGAACTCAGATCTGACCTTGTTTTAGCCTCTCATCTGTGATAAAACAGCCAATTCAATCTGCAAGTCTGACTAACTTGACTAAGAGACTTTTGTACCCAGACAGACAGCATAATTATGTAATAATTCAATTTAATTTCTGTTGAAGATGTATTCCTAGAATAAATATAATTATTTAGACGTGTAACAGGATGAGCATAACATAGAAATTACTTGTGTTGAGTGATCTTCCTGGATGTTTTGTAACTGTACACAGATGACAAAGATGACTAACTAATCTAGTGACTGAGGACTTACCTCAATGTCTTCCCAAGGTGAAGACTGACATGAAGAATTTTCAAGTACAGTCATCTGCATGAAAACCAGGGGAAAATGGACAAAAATACAAAATGAGTAGACTGAAAGGGATTTGTAGGAGATCTTAATTATCATAACTTTTATTTTAGTTTCATTCTGTTGCTCTAAAAGTCAGATGAAAGAGTTGATAGCTACTGGAAAGCTAATTTTTTTGTCTGTGTGTACACATAGGTATCTCTATGCATATAGTAATGTACAAAATTTGCTACTACTTCTCAGAATCAGCAACCCATTAAGCTCAGGGCAAAGTGCAATTTCTATTGAAAAAAAAAAAAAAAGGATAATTACAGTTCATTAGTAGACTAGGCACTATGTTCTCTTTCACTTTAGAGCACTGCCTTTTATTTCTATTGAAGCAATGCAATATCATGTTTTTAAAAAAGTCAAAAAATGCAGTGTAGCTGTAAATTCCAGTAAGGAGAAGAAAAATCCTTTTAAGCCTAGAGAAATCTTCAGGTTCTTTCAACTTCGTGGGTAAAATCTTGGACTTACAGAAGCCAAAGGCAAGACTTGCACTAGTTTTAGTGGGGCCAAGATTTCAACATGCTTTGTGTTTTCTCAGTGTGTATAACTTGAGCCCTTCTAAAGAGATTTATAGCAGGCAGGAGAAACTACAACACTATAAAAAGTTGGTGTATACATGTAAAGTGAATTAGTAGACACAAAAGATTTTGGCATTTGAAGTCAGGTTTGAAAATGTAGCCCTTTATCAGCTTGAGTAAATGTGTGTAGTAAATCCCGATAATTCCTGTAGAACTGCTTGCACATTTTTGAGAATGTTGTTTCTCTGTATTATGCTCTTTGCTTGCCTAGAGCCAGAGTCTGCAATCAGCAGCAGTTCTGTCTGAGCAAGGGCTTAAGATTGCGTCCTAGTAACGTATTAAGGAATGTTCGGTGTCCCATGTATTATCTCCATAGACAGTAAGTATAGATGTTAAATTTGGAAACTTTCTGTGGGGAATTCAATTGATTTTCCCTACACAAAAATGCTACCTATACATTGAAACACATGAGCTCTCATTTGCAGAAAATTGCATACCTGGACACAGTGCAGAATTTTAAAATATTATGCCATGAATTTTGCATGAAGAGGAAATGTTATTGAAGAAGTCTAAAAACATCACACTGTGACATTTTAAACAAACAGTCCAGCATTAAATGAATACATTTGAGATTCCTCCTGGTAATGAAAGATAGAAATCATATTGGCTACACTACATAGATGGACACAAAATTAATCTTGATAAAGATCTTTAAGCAGTCTGAACTCCCTGGCAATTGTGAAACTCAAAGTTGACTGTTGATCCGCAATGAAAACTCTTTTTTAAAATTTCAGGGTTTCCTGTGAAATGGACAGTTGACTGGCAGTTTAGTGTAAAATTGGCTCTGGATTTGCTTTCATAGCAGGTCAGACACAGGCTGCCTTTGGTTGTGGCACATGCACAGCAGGGCTCTGCTCCCTGGCCTTTCATCCATGAGTTCTGTGCCTGGACAACAGCGATATCTTCAGCTGAGGCATTTCCGAGAATTGTCACATTCCACTTGACTCCCCAGCCCTTTTCTGCCCACCCAGTGAGGCCCGCCATGAGTGGCATGGTGCTGTGGCAGCCTGCCTGCCGCTGTGTCCCTGTGGGTGGCCGTGAAGGGGCTTCTCCAGGGAGAAGGAGCCTCACGCTGGGGTTCATGCTGGACCATGTTCCAGAGCCCTAGCAGGGGAGACACAGATGCTTCATTAGACAAACAAACAGAAAGATATCACTAACCCAGGCAACATTTTAATGTCAAACAACCCCAAGGAAGCTACGTATTGCTGGTTGCTGTATTTAGGTCTTTCAGGGAATTGATGACGCCTCCAGCTCACTGGACACTCACTTTTGAAATTACATGCAGGTTGTGTACCCCTGCCTAGGTAGAAAAGAGCTGGATTCCTGGTAGAAGTGGGACCAGGCAACTGCAGAGCCCAGGTGCCACGGAGCTGCTTCTCCAGCCCCTGGCCATACCTTGACTCTGGCTGAAGGAGACAGAAAATCTGCATGCAGACAGCACACAACAAACTCTCCCAGCAACACGCCATCTTTCGATGTTCTTGCTCCTGTGCTGCCTCTCCCTGTGCCTGCCCCCAAGACTGTGGGGCTGGGTGCCTGGCCATGGGGAGGGAAAGGGGCAGGTCCATGAACCTGGGACCCCTCTATGAATGTAGCTGGTGGGTGACCTCTGTTGTGACACGCAATGGCAGACTGGGCCCAGGGACTTTGCTGACCCTGTATCTTTCACACCATGGGGTACTCAGGAGAAGGATAGTTTCGTATCAATGCCAGCCTCAGGTGTCAGGAGGTTGTCCTAGAAGTGAGGAAGTTGGAGGGGAGGGATTGTCCATAGGGGGTTTTACCCACTTCTGCCCAGCAACAGCCACTGCAGAAGTGGCAGCACAAAGGACCAAATCTGATGCCCTCTCCATGAAGGTGGTGGAGAAACCTCTGACTACAGATGATGTCTGATTTGCCACAAAGCAGCAAACAGGGCAAGTGGCTATGCAGACACTCAGGCTTCCCACCACAGCCTGGTGTGCCCAGAGCCCACTTGGAATGCTCACCTCCACAGAGGAGCACCTTCATAGAATCACAGAATGGTTAGAGTTGGAAGAGACCTTAAAGATCATCAAGTTCCAACCCCCCTGCCATGGACAGGGACATCTTCCACTAGGCCAGGTTGCTCAAAGCCCCATCCAGCCTGATCTTGCAACCTTCCCTGCAACAAACCCCAGGGCATGGCCCAAGTGCAACAGCCTGTTGGTGCTTGAGGCTTAACCCCTGCCTGCCACCCCAAATTTCACTAAAACTGGGGTTTACGAGGTGCTGTGGTGCGGCACTTTAAAAAGCACACATTGGAAGTGCAGAGGGCAGTGACTTTGTAGGCAAACAGAGTGGCCATTATGTGCTTAGCAGTGTTCAGGGCCTTCAACATTAGGGTCTGTTTTATGAAGGGAATAAATAGAGGTCAGAGGGGTGAGGTTATCCTGTCCTCACTGAAAAATGCACCATGACTTCTTCAAATACTATCTAGTCAGCAGCCAGGGAGACCTCACTGAAAAAGGGTCTTCTAGTTCTTTCAGCCAAATTACTTTTCAAAGGTAAAATATGCAGGCTGATAATAAAGGTATTAATCTGAAGTGCTGCCTATGCATTTACCTAAATGCCCATAAACTGTCAAGCTGTAAAAGCAAAATGTTTTATTTAATTCCAAAATAGACTTGCATAACCTTAACTCTGCAGCTTGGCAAAAGGAAAACACCATGCGTATAAAATACACTATCCAAGATCCAAAGGCAGTACAGTTTCAGCCTCAGGCTTTTCCACAACTGTTGTGCTTGGGGCTGCAATTAAACTTTTCAACTTCAAAAAGAAATATTTTTAAAAATGAGAATAATCCTCCAAATTATTCTGACACGATCTAGAATGTTTACTTTGCGTAAATCAATAAGGAACATTTCTATACCCGCTGAAGAACTTTAAACAAGATTCAAGGTGCTGCAAGAAATTTACCACCTACAATACAGACGCCAAGGCAGCACAGGGAGTGTTTTAGTGATAGGCAGAGGTACGCAATGGAATTAGTCAAGGGAAAGATTTATTTTCTTCTTCTTGTAGGAAATGGATTTCCTAAGATCTTCAAGCTATTGAAACACAGTTCCTAACCCTTTAACAATCTAGGGTGTACATTGTGTACATGGTACTCCCTTGCATATTTTACAAAGGATTAAAACGATTAGTAGATACTATAAGAAGTTGCTGACATGGATAGCATGTGCTACAGATGGTTATAAATGCGTCAGTAGGAGCTTGATTCTGAAGATCTCATTGACCAGTGGTGTCTGTCTTCCTCCCTTTCCAAGCATGGTGAAATATTGGCAGAGTTGAGGAAGGTTTTCAGTCAAATCAACACTTGTTGAATAATCAATCATTAAATGAACAGAAGAAAAGCTATCAGGGTGAGTGTATAGGTGTTTAATACATGAAAGTGTTGTGATCAGAAGGATTGTCCTAACACCCACCACACTCCTATTTGTGGGATGGGGCAGAGGGGCAGCTGTACATCCACACATACAGGCTCTCCGCTAGCTCACCTTGCCAGGTGTGGCTCTTAACAGGTGTCTAGGGAAGGCAGGGTTGATAAAATGTGCTCTCTCCCTAAAAAAACACCTATACTTCCCAGGACCAGAGCATTAGAGACCATAAGAGGCACTTTAAATCACAAATTTAAAGAAGTCAAGGGTCTTTCTTTAAAGTTTGTTCTAACTACATGCTTCCCAGATAAATCCTTCCATGCTTTAATTCCCAGGGTGCTTTACTAATTTTCATCTGTTGAACTATTTCAGTTCAATCTGAGTTTAGAGCAACAATTTCTCTTTTGCACTCAACTCCCCACTTCTTGCCCTGCCCCATGACCAGAAGCAAACTGTGATATTGCGTACACAGGGTGCTTTTTGTTTAGTTTTTGTTTCTTGCTCGCACAGAAATGAGTGACAAACCTGTGCTCTGAGGGGCCTGACCCACGCTGCCTTATATGTGCTCCTTTGCCTCAGTGTGTGACCGTCATTTACCCCCCCGTGACTGATCAATTCATACACCAAGAAAGGCCAGTTGCAAAAACAGTTTCAACCATTTGGCCTTTTCAAAGTAGTACTTCTTTCTGCTTTTGCTAAGGAAGAGAAGAGTTACGTTCCCCTTTATATGACAATTTTAAAAGAAGTTCATTCAAAGCAAACAGTAAAATGAGCTTAGAGGAATTCCTGACTTTGTCACAGAATTATGTATATAGCCTTCGGAAATATTTGCAGCTTGTTGGGACCACCAAATTGCTTACAGAATTCAGCCATCCACCAGACATATAATTTCTGGTTGATATGATATTATGGTTTCCTTGGGCTCCATCTTCCCTTCACTGGCTTGTATTATACTCATCTTGCAAATTCTCTGGAGCGAGGAGCATCTTCTTATTCCCTGTTTGCAGTGTACCCAGCACTAATAGGTCCCAGCTAAGGCTGGTGGGTGTTGTCATCACTGAAATAACTGCAAATATCAGATTTACAGTGGAGCCTCCATAGCCCTTCTTGAGGTTAGGCAGCTCTGTTTCCCTTAACATTGCAGCCTGATTTGCAAACCATACTTACTCTGGGGAGTTTCTGACAGAAACTTGGCTTCAAGCACGGAATTAAGTCCATGAATTGTTGCTATTACACTGCATTGAAATGCTTTCTTGAACAGGAGTGGACTGCAGTCCGCATATAAATATTTTCTCTAGGTGTTTTTTAAAACCTGCTTCCCTGGCAGATGTGCTGCCCATGTTACTTCTCGCCAGGCCTTAATTTCATGAGCTTTTGAGCTGGATTGTTTCTCTGAGGTGACACAGTTCCTCTTCCAGAGTCTGCAGTGGGCTTCCAGCCACGTTGTTAGTGCCCTCAGGGAGGAAGTGTGACCCCATGCAGAATGAACCAGGCTTCCTACCCCGGGCCTTGAATTACTGGAACTGCAAACACTGTACTTTGCATTATTCATGAAAAACAAGCCTTTCCTCTAGATCCCCTCTGTCAGCTTTAGTGGCCAATCTGAAGCATCAACTGCATATGCTACTATTCTTGCTGGGATTATTACTAATATGCATTATAATAAGAAAGCTGTTCTCTCTTCCTAACGAACAGAGAGGATTTAAACATCCCCCTTCTAAAGAAAACAGGTGATTCATCTCTCTTACTGGGAGGAAAGACTGACATATGCTGAGCATATTGTACCCTCTCTTGTGAAGTTATAAAGCTTCCTCTGTAGGCAAGGATCACTGAGAAGAAAATGCTTTCCTTTGCGTTCCCTTCCCCCCGAAAATGGAAACCATTTGATCCTTCCCTACGCTATAAACAAAGCTGCCTGTGTGCAATTGAGAAGAGCTGTTCAAAGATGTGAGATGTACAACTGAAGTCAACCACAGAAAGAATGGCTGAGGCTTGGCTAAATTTAATTAAAGTCATTCCCTTACTTAGGCTGGGAACCCAGACAATCTAAAAATACTTTGGCTCTTTTTTCTGACTCTGATTTTAGGCATGTGCTCTGTGTTTATTTCTTTTCGGGGACCAAAAACGTTACCTAAGAATTTGTTGGATTTATTTTAACATGGGCTTTTCACAAGTCCTTTTCGGAAAGCTGGAGCATAGACTTTACAACAGGTGGGGAGTTGCACACATCTTATGCATTGGTAAATTTTGTTATAATCTGTACCCATTTTTCTGTTCAAAAAATGCGTGTGCCTGCTTATGGTGGGAATTTTTTTAAACTTCAGGTTAGCTAAACAGATGAAGCAAAATTTTTACCCTTAGTTTTTCCAGCTTTTCACACAATTCTAATGCCATCAGCTCAGCTTGTGCAAGATGGTCCTCAAAGTGCTCACACACAAATTTTCTTTTTGAGCAGAAGGACTGGATTTAAGAACGGTGTTTTACACCATATAACATCTGTGTATGTGCAACACTGCCATCTCTGAGAGATGGTCTGATCTGATCTTTCTGGCTAATTTTGAAATAAGTCAAGTAGAAGCATTCAAGCTTCCTCTGGTTGACTTTGTATTGAGGTCTGGGTCATAAAAACGTGTAGGGGATCAAGGAATTCAAAGATGCAAGCTGAAAAATTTTCAGTAAATCGGTTGACTGTCATTATTAGATACACAGAAGCAGAAAGCATCATTTTATAACAGTTTTTACATTGTTGATTAGTCCTTTCAGTTTTATTAACTACTGAGAAAGAATGAAATGACTTGCCAGTCACACTGGCATATTGTAAAAATATAATTGAAAAATGCACTTTTTTCCCAAACATGGCCATGGAAATTATGTCTTTTTAACGAAAACTTCAAATGTCAACCAAAATGGTGAGTCGGTTTCAAGTTTTTATAAGCTTTACAGTTGATTGGAAACAAGACTATATTTTTAACCCTTTCAGCTGATATTACTGATTGAAACTAAATACCTAGACCCAAACAGCAAATTTTGCATATTATATGAGCAATAGCTCGTTTTCTGTGCATATAAAAGAAACTAATAGTATGGCTGTAATACCTGCACTGCAATCCAAAATGTTAAGAAAGAAAAATGCAATTAATTTTTTTTTTAAATTAACTAGTGAATGAACAATGCTATGACAAGAATGAGAGGTGGCAGGACTCATTCTTTTCTTTTGAAGTCTTAAATTGAGACGCTTTTTCTCACTCTTGCAGAACATTAATCTTCAGGTTATTTTCACAGAACATTTAACATACTGCCACATCATTTTCCCAAAGCATCTTTAGTGTTTCTCTGAGGGGGTGTGGACTCTCATATGGGTGCTCTGCCCTGCCTTTTGGGAGAGAGCTCCCCACAAAGCTCTAGGAAAGCAGCTTTCTTACTCCAGCTGCTGTGGCCACCCTGGACACGCAGTGCTCCGCTCTTCTGACCTTTTGGGTCTATTTCCCAAGCCCTGACACTGTTGCATTAATCAAGGAGCTCCTCCAAAACAGTTCCCTCTGGAGTTAGTTCTGCAGTCCTGGCATCTGCCTCCCACTTCCCTTCTCTGGCCTTCTTTTCAATGTCTGTTTTCTCAGCCTCCTTTGGGCCCACCAGCAGCTGGGGAAGAAACTGCTGCTCTGAAAAATGTGTTTATCTCCATTTGGATAGTCTGTGAAGATATATATGTGTGGGAGAGCCCTACTGAATATATGTATCCAGGCACTGCTAGTACCCCTGCATAGAGAAGCTGCTGCATCACTAATACGCTTCGAAGCTTGAAGAGACAGAAACTACCTGCAAAGTGGTGTCACATCCTTCCCAGGGATCTCCCCATTCAGGGACTGGGGGATCACAGCAGCTCTGGTTGAGTTTTCTGGGGTGCCCAGGAGAGCACCAGTAGAATGAGAAGGTTGTACTGAAAGATTAGTTATAATACCAGCTCTGCCCCTTGTGGCCCTGTAGCCTGCCTTGTCCACAGGCTGTGCCCAACCTGATGCAGCCACACGTCCCTGAGTGGCCAGGATCTCAAAGGTGGAAGAGCAGGTCCCTTTTCCCTCTACCATCGCCACCCGTGGGTATTGTGCTTGGAAAGCTCCGTCTCCCACCAGTGTGGGCCTCCCACACGCTCTGCTCATAAAACTACCTCTCCACTCTCCCATCGCCTTCAGCTGCTGCAGTCATGTACTTTGGGGACACATCACAGTTTTCCCAGGTGATGCAAGTGAGGGTGACATAGATGCAGTAAAAACTTGATTAAAAAAAAAAAAAAAAAACTGCCTCCTTTCCAAATGGTTCCTGGGCTCTGAATGGAGACCAGACTGCCGAGAGGTTTATACAAGAAAAGAAAAACACTACATTTTACTTCTTCTGCTACAAAAATATATGAGTAACCACACTTACACTAAGCATATAAGCACACATGTGGAAAGACTTGCAGTAAAGTATGATTAAGACCCTCAGCATTGCCAAAGCAGAGCAATGACAAGCAGATGTTTCGTAGGGCCATTTGGTACTCCAGAGCCATGGCAGCAGAGAGTTTCACGGTCACTGAGACTCTTAAAAGCTTCTTTGTGGCTTGATTCTATACCCCTGCAAGTTTTGTCCCAATCACAGTGCCTGTGAATGTAAAGGAGATCATGAAATGCAGACGTATATCTTGACTTACCCAGATATACCTTGACTTGTCCAGTTCTGCACATTAGGTCAATGTTCTAGTCCAGAAACAGCCCCAGGAATAGCTTCTGGGATGGGCAGTCTGCAAGAACTGCAATAAATTATTTAAAGTGCCAGCTTGACAAAAGGGTCAGGGAAAATATGTTAAGTTAATTTGCATAGTAATGGCTGCTCAAGTACTGAAAGCTGAGAAAATCTGTACCAAATACACCAAAACCAGCTGCTGTCAAAAAACCCAATGATAGAATGCAGGTAGGAGGAATAAATGCATTGCTCAAGGTCTATGTTCTTGGCATTTGAGTTGAGCTTTAAATGGTTGCACACCAGATGAGGCACAGAAATTTACCCCAGTCTGCCAAGTCGTACTGTTTGCTCCCAAACCACGCTTTCCTTTAAGGTCTCCTTCCAGATTGCGTGGGCTACCCCAGCACGGACCAGCTGTACACGGACATGTTGGGAACTCTGTGCCTCAGTAAGCTTCACTTCAAAGTCCCCAAGCCCTCGCTGTCCTTGCAGCCTGGAAGGGCAGCCTGTCACCTCCAACACAACTCTCAGGTCACTGCAGGGCCAGAGCAAAACCCTCTGATGGCCAGCAGACAAAGCACCCAAATCTACAGACCCCCTATCTTTCTATCCAGCAAATTTATTTTTTTTTTCACTTTCTTGTGGGGAGAGAATGCAAACACCACCTTCTTAAAACAATAAGATTTTGTACCTCTAGGGGCAGGAACTGTCTCTTCAAGAGGTGTGTAATCTCTGCCCAGCCAGATGTTACGAGTTGAAAACATTTCCCTTTTGGGTGTTCTTTTTTACTCCCTCCCTGTGGCACAGTAAAAAAATGACTGCAATAACTTTCTGCCTCTGCTTTTGCTGATCCCTGGTAAAGGGAGTGCAGCTGGCGGAGGTTCTGACTAGTTAATCACAGCGAGTGACGCTTTAACCTTTAGATATCTGAGAAGGGGCCGCCTGTAACAGATATAAGGCTTGAATTTATGGTCAAGTTACAATTGAGAACTTATGGCACGTTTTCCCACCATTTTTGTGCGTTACTGCCTGACTGAAATCCTGCTACATAAGAACCATGAAAAGACTGGTGGAAAATGGATAGGAAAAGGGAAAATAATTGAAATTTGAAAGCATAAATAACTTAAGAAAACAAATCAGAAAATTCCAATAATAGCTGAAACCTTGGATCAAAGGAACTTTAAAACATTGATATAAATGTCAAGTACTATCCCCCAAAAGTTAGAACACATAGAGCAGGTGCCTATTTCTTTCTCAGCAATAAAATCACAGAAAATTGTAGTTCTAGGTTAACCAAAGCTACTTGCAACTTCGGGTCAAAGTATCATACATTGTTTCAGTTTTTTTTTTAAAAAGGGAAGAATAGAAGCATCCAGAGAATTTAAAATGTTTTAGCTTATATTTTCACAATTGTGTTTTCAGCTTCTTATTTCACAATGACACTTTCATTTCAAATTGATGTTAAAAAAGGTTTTCAAAAAAGGGATAAAACATTTGCACCATTCTCCGGCAATTCCCTCCTTTGTCCTCCCTTTCTTTACTAAGGATCCGAATATCCTCAAACCATTATTCCTTTAGCTGCATGGTCTTTAAAGGAGAAAGAAATCTTCCCAGAACTGGAAATCTTTTGCATACCAGCCATCTTATATTTTTTCCTGAGCTACGGAAGTGACCGATACAGTAACAGATCCCTTTGGACTGTGGACAGAACCAGTAAGGGCCAAACTCATTTACTCCAGAATGCTTCCAGCAAATGCCGAGGATGCCCTCATTAATATTCCACAAAGGTTTTAGGATCAACAATAGCATGCATAATAGTATTTAATGACAGCAGGACTTATTATCAGAATGATTTGGCCTCATCTGGCCTCTTTTGGCAAACTAATGTGCATAATAAGGTATGTTAATGTTGGGCTCTTTGGCAGGTCTTAGAAGATGAGACAGTACAGCTGGCAGGATGAAATGGGAGCAGCTGGAAGAGGAAGACTTCGTTTCTACATATTAAAATGTTTGACATTTGGTATCTGAAGGGAACACTGTTTGTTTAGAGCTAATAAATAACTCGCCAATGATGACAACCTGTAATGACAGCTTTTATTATGGTCTGGTTAATCCTCAAATTCAGCTTTGTCCTATTAGACCATCTGCCATCACTTTTTTTTTCCTTTTTTTGTTTTTGCTTTGTTAAGTGTCGTGCACTTGAAAAGTTGTAGCTGCGCAGATAGGGAACGTAAGTCTTGGAATCATTGCTTGCACAGAGAGGGGAACTAGCAGCAAGGGTCAGTGGAAAAGAAGCAGAAATGAGTGCACAGAGCATCCAAGTGGGAAAGCAGGGATTTTACCATAGATCTTCTGGTATTCCTCCTCAAGATGAGGGTTGATGGATGCTGGCTTGTGCGCAGGTCCAGTTGGATGCACTCTTCTTCAAGCACTCGCATTTCTAGGCATGGGAAAATGTCCCTTTTTTTCCCAGTGAATGAACGTGGCCTGTTTCTGCCAGAGAAATTATAAGCCTCTCTCTCTACAAACATCAAATACGTCAGCACCAACGATGTCTTCAAAGCCTGAGGTGATAACCAGGCAAAGCCATACATATTCCTTGCAGACACATCTGGTCCCCATGGATGTGGCGTTACTGTGTCTCTCACAGTCCTCATGATGTCTGATGTCACTCATTTTTGGTACATTGTCAGATCTAATAACTCTGCCTGAAAGACAGTAATTTTCACAGATAGCCTGCCAAGATGCCAAATGTCTGGGAAATCCAGACGAAACGCTATAGTTCGTGTTCAAATTGACTACAATGCGTGCACAGTGTATTGCTTGCATCTTGGAAGTGATAGACTGGTTGCTAATGTGCTGCAGAGCTGTTTTCCAGGTGCACAAACAGCACCAAGCAGGAGTGGCTGCAACTCTCAGAGTAGAACACATAGTAAAGAAGAGAAGGAACAATAAGAAAATTATGAAAAGAGGAAAGTGGTCCGGAAGGGGCAACACCTACAGTGTGTCAGGAGGTGTTTGTCAGTTCATAGGTAGTTAAGAAAAAGGCTCGTTTGGCATTTTGATAAGTTAGATGCACTCTTGTCTCAGAAACTTAACTTGTCAGGTTAGAAAAAAGGAAGAGTAGTGCAGAGGAGATTGGAAAGGAAGCTGGCTGTGCACAAGTCTGGAAGTTGCTCATTTCATAATGCAGCCCATTTCACAGAACAGGAGCAAACACTGCAGGAGTTAAAGAAGGGAAAACAAAAAAGGACTTCATGTCCTACTTGAAAACAATAGTTTGCAGAAAAGTTTGCTTTACCCAGAACTATGGAGATGATGATCTCTGCATTCAAAACCTTGGCTCTGGTACAGTGACACGACTGTCCTGTTTCCTTTATTGTCTAGGCACATATTTTCTCACCTCACTGAAAAGGGCCACGCTATGGATACCCTCTCTGAACCCCCTGAGGAAGCTGCTGAGGTGCAGCCATCCCAGAAATCAAAGCTGCAGCACAACTTTCCCAGTCACAGACAAGTTTTGTGAGGTTAACTGGTTAACTTTCCTCACATTAGTAAGCACTTCTCTGCAGAGCATTTAGTGTATACAATATACTATAGAAGCAAACATTTTAGGCCAAAAAAAGAAGGATTTGTAAGACTGTAGATCGTGTATACTTTAAAAATATTCTTTAGTTTCCCTTAGGGAGGAAATTAAAAACTTCCAAATGGATGGTTCAGCCTTCATCTGTGTGGGTTTCCTTTTGTTGTTTAATGAGTAAGATCCCAAGGAAGAACTGAGTGCCCTTTTCAGATAGTGTTTCATGTACCAGCGTGTTTTTTCACCTGTTAATTGATTTCCATCACATTACTCACGTTGTGAGATACACATCACAGCAGCCTTCTCTGAATATTAAGTGCAATGTATAAAAACAGGTCTGTCTACTGATCGTGCACTTAATCATCTCTAATAATGCTTAAATATAACCATAGAGATTAATTAGAATCAAGAGTGAACATCTTACTACTGATTTCATAGCATTTTTTTCTGTAAAATTTCCTTTGAGCTGCTGAATGAAATGAACCAAGCAGAGTATTTTAACACAGTGCTGCTTTATGAACAGACTAGAATGACCAGCAATTCTAAACCTATTCAGGAACAGCCTCTAATTAGGCCACTTACATTAGTCAGGCAAAATCAATGTTTACACAAAAAAAGCCTTCAAGTGAACGCAGCAGAGTGAAAAATATTATCTTTTTCCACCAGGGCAAATTAGATGGGGATGCCTGCCAAGTTATCTATTATATATATTTCCATTAGGGCTGAGAAGTTACAGAGCCAGCCCAGCTCAGTGGCATCTGACCCACCTCAGCACTGCTCAGCCCAAGAGGAGACAGGCTGCAAAGAAACAGATCCAGCACGGGAAGGCACTTACATCACCTACTGCTTGATTTTCTGATAGTGTATACTAGTCATTGCACTAGGAGGACAGCAAACAAATTATTCTTGTGTCATACCACTCCATTTTAAGGGGGGTGATGACTCTCCTGGGGAGCCTGTCTCAGAGGCAGTCTGGATCTGCTCCAATATACAGGGAAACAGCCAAAACAACCTGGTTGTTCATCTTTTGCTGAATCCCATTTGCAGTGTCAGTTCTGCAGGGCTTCCCCAGCCATGTGGAACAAGGAGAGCTCCCAAAGTCTGAGCACGAGGTGGGGAAGAAGGTGCCACGGGTCTGGAAATAACCTCCCCATCACATATTTTCAAGCAAGAGTGGTAGGGGAGTTGTCCTAGTATGTAGAAAGGCCCCCAAGCATGGCGTCCAGCTCTGGGGAGGTTTGATCTCTGAGAAACACCATTATTCCAGCTCCAAGGAGCAGCTCAGAAATTCCTTTAAACTCAGGAAAATCAGCCTTTCCATGTGCAAGAGGGGTCGACTGTCTCCCACCTCTGCTTTGACTTGGTAAGCTCAGAGTTGCAAGAGGCTGGCATTAGCTTCTGTCTTACCTGAATCTTTTCTTTCCTTTGGGTACCTCTTTTTAAACCAAGCATGGAACTTTCTTGTGCCCAAAGGTGGTTTAAAAGTCAATAAAACTTGTGAGTTCCTCAGCCAGCAAAATTACAGTTGCTGAGAGACACACTTAAAAATGTGTCGACTCGGAGGTCAGACATATTTCTGCAGCTATGTCCATGTTTTTGTGGTCTACTTTAAACTATCTCAGCTTCCACAACAGTGGAGAAACAGCATCATTCCAAACCCTGTCTATAGCATTGGGTAATTGCCCATCTGTCCAAGCCATGACATGCTCCGCAGTGTCACGGCTGCGCTCTTACCAGCACCCACGCTTGCTACTTTAAAGTTGAGTTGGATCTATCTTTACAGACAGTTGCTTCACCTCTGCCTGGTGTGTGACCTTACCCTTCCACATGGCATTACCCTGGGATGCTGGGTTTCTAGCCAGCGCTGGTGGCTTTGGTAGCACACAGCTTGCTGGTGCTATCTGAGGTAGCTTTGTCTCTAAAATATCTCTTTTTAAAGTGCTGATAAATTGTGTGATAAATGCTAAGAGAAATTCAGGACACTGAAGGTTTTTTTCACACTACTTATGGTATGATCGTTACGGAAACATACATAGAAAAAAGCCTCAAACCAGACAGTCTTGGCTCTTCTACACTAGATCAGCCACAGATGTCCCTTATAGAATAAGTTATAAAATACATGTAAACATTTGTCACTGTGTGGGGGTTTTCTAATGTTTCACTCCTATCTTAAATGGGACTTTGATTTGACTTCTTAAGAAAAGCAATGAAAAACCTTAATTAAAATTTTGCTGCTCCCTGGACA
Source organism: Thinocorus orbignyianus (assembly GCA_013400375.1). Classification (NCBI taxonomy): domain Eukaryota; kingdom Metazoa; phylum Chordata; class Aves; order Ciconiiformes; family Thinocoridae; genus Thinocorus; species Thinocorus orbignyianus. The sequence goes on from VXBW01003428.1 coordinate 1,899,398, forward strand.
TCTGTTCTTGAGTGTTATATAAAATATTGCACATCATTATAAATATACATTCATATTTTATTTTAAGCACATTAGTAATTGGGATTTTATAGGGCCACAGTGATTTATTAGGCATAGGATTGCAGCAACAGAGGCGTATATGCACACATACATGCACACACTTCTATGTAGATGTTGACATAGATGCATGCACATATAAAATTTTGTGATGTCCACAAAATTCTGGGAAAGGTTTTTGGCAAAGAAGCAGTCAACTTCCACATTTACAGTGTGGGCTTTGCTTCTGATATTCATGCTAAACTCACCATTGCTCTTGCCACTGCAGAAATGACTCAGATGTCCTATAAATGAGGGGTATTCAGGGACGGTAATAACCCACAGCATTTTTCCTCCTTTTTGGTGCTCTATAAATGGATATCTGCTACAAGGCATGCTATTCAATGAAAAGCAATTCCTAAGGATGCATTTGTAACCTCTAGCCAGGACCATCAGTGGAGAACTTTACAATCAATGCTCTAAAACTTAGAAATGATGCAAAGAAGGCTGTGAAAGCTCATCATTTGTTTATTCACTTGCTCCAGATGGTCAAATAGATGGGATTATTACCTTTCCAGAAACTTGTGAAAGAATGTGCATTGAGTTTAAAAATTAAAGCTTTCCTTTAGTTATGAACTTAGTTACATCCCTGATCCATTTCCAGAGTAAGTCTAAGGGGCCTCAGACCTTCTGAAGCTTCTCTATGATCACTGCACCTTTGTATGAAAAATGCATTGCTAATTAATAGTCACTCTTTCTTGGAAACTCCTCCCAGTGTGGTTCATCCCCGTTTCATCAGCAGCTAGAAAGTCCAGAAGCAGAGGCCTTTGAGTGTGCTGCCTCAGAAGTGCTACTGCATTTCCAAGGTTACACAGAGTCCTGCTTTCAGGAGCAAAGGAGATAACATGTGGACAGTTTCTCTTTCAACAAACCTGAGCACTCCGGAGCAAATCTGAAGGTGATGAATAGACTAGAACAGTGCTAGCAGAAGAAAAATCTCAGTATTTCTTCCAGTGTCACATCAGACTACATGGGACAAGTGTAGCAAGTCAACCGCTACATGGGCTCTGTCAGATTAGTTGCTCGTTTGACTTGGGACTTTCCCATCTCTCTTTATTTTCATTCTTCTTCCCTTCTGCACCATCTTCAGAGCTGTCTGTCACATTGGCCCCTCCCAACTTGTGCAGATGCACAGAGCTTTCCAGCTCAACAGCACAAGCTTGAAATGGAAACAGTCTGTTGTTGCCGACCCACTGAGTAAGGAACATTTTGTCCGAAACAAGAAGCTTCAGTGAGTCTGTTATCCAGCCCAGTGCACAGGACACAGGGAAGAACCTGGGTTAGATTCAGGCACGTTGCCCTGGAGCTGGCTTCCTTCTGGGCTTGCAACCTGGAAATCCACAACTATCAGAAAATACATAAAATCTTTACTGCCACCTGGACCACGGCTGCACCTCTGGGAGTTCAGATGAACTGGTGTTCTCCTGAGCTCTCTGGAAACACCTGGTGCCTGAAGTTTTTTATTCCAGCTCATAAGACTGTGAGCTGCCAGGCAGACTTTGTTTGGGACTGTTGCTTTGAAGTTAAGCTTTCTTGAAATTCCACAGATTGTGGAAAATTGATAATATTTCTGAATTTGATCTGGTTTTGAGTCAAAGCCAACATTTAAAAAAAACCAAAATCCATAGCTCAGATATCCTGCTTTCTAGCCAGCTTAAACATTTGTGATGACCAAAAATAGTAATTACGCTTGCTGTTTAGGACTTTAAAAAGTCTTCCTCTTTACGGTTAATATAGCTAACCAACCAAAAAAAACAACAAAGGATTTCAATTTGAGTGTTGTCTTGGGAGCATGCAATGTGAGCCCTAGATTACTGTATTGTGTCCAACACGCTGCCCTTGACTGCACACATGATACACAAAGCTCATTGACACTGCACTTGACTGTTGCAGTTAATGCACCTTATATCCAGGTCTGAATTACCTTAAGCTGCAGTTTCCAGAGCAGGGATCACAACCTACAGAACTGTATCAAGTTTCCTGTGGTTAGTCTTGAGAAGTGCATGAGATCTGGGGCAGTCCTAAGTAAGAGTTTGACATGGATGCATGAAAGTCCATAAGATATGTTGGCAGACCGTCTATGGGACACACTGGGCTATTGCATATGTGTCTAGTGTTGGATTTATCTATAGCAGAATGCAGCTTTACAAAATGTTTGTTCTTCCCCTTTGATGGTCAATGGTGGGAAATCACATGTGCTTATTGGGTTACTACCTCTAGCTAACATGCGCCTCTACATTGGCAGTCTTTATTTAGTGCTATATCATGTATTATAGAATCACAGAATGGTTAAAGTTGGAAGGGACCTTAAAGATCATCGAGTTCCAACCCCCCTGCCATGGCCAGGGGCACCTCACTGAGCCCCATACAACCTGGCCTTGAACCCTTTCAGGTTCAAGGAACCTGGGTTCCTAGAATAATGGGATTAACAGAATAACAGAGTTGCGGGATTCATAGAATAACAGAATGGTTTACGTTGGAAGGGACCTTAAAGATTGATCACCCAGTTCCAACCCCTCTGCCATGGGCAGGGACATCTCCCACTAGAGCAGGTTGCTCAAAGCCCATCCAGCCTGGCCTTGAACACTTCCAGGGAAGAGGCATCCACAACTTCTCTGGGCAACCTGTTCCGGTGCCTCACCACCTTCACACTAAATAATTTCTTCCCAATATCTGATCTAAATGTCCCCTCTTTAAGTTTAAAACCATTACTTCTCATCCTGTCACTACGTTCCCTGATGAGGGGTCCCTTCCTGCCTTTCCTGTAGAACCCCTTTAAGTACTGGAAGGCTGTTATAAGGTCTCCCCAGAGCCTTCTGTTCTCCAGGCTGAACTACCCCAACTCTATCAGCCTGTCCTCAAAGGAGAGGCGCTTCAGACCTCTGATCATTTTTGTGGCCCTCCTCTGGACTTGCCTCAAGTTTGTTTCACAACTCTATGTGAATTTTTCTCCTGTTTTCATTTCTCAGATACTTTTGTAAGTCAGAGACATAAAAAAGGGTCAGAGGAGGAGAGATTTCTCACACAAAGGTACCTTAAGGAATTTCAGGGTGGTTCCTAAAGTTCCCCAACCATGCGAGAGATTTCCAATGATTCCTTATAGCTAAATATCTTACCTATGTTTTGCAGCTCCTCAACATTATACCTGTACTTGATGGAAATTCAAAGCCTCCAACTTAGTGTTGTAGCTTTTAGGAAGATTTGAGGCTGAGGCCTTAGGGCTGGCATCAGTTTTGGGGCACCCATGCTTATCATGTCACTCTGGTTTCATTTGTTACACAACCAGTGGGGAAAATCCATCCTAATGACACTTTGTCTTGGGAAACAGGTGTCTCTTGGACATGATGTCATTCACAAGGAAATTATTACAGTTTGCATCAGATACAGGAGATGCCTATCCCTCCACAAAAAGGGATTAAAATATTAGTGAGCCTCCCTTTATCAAGCCTGGGAAATGACTCCCGGAACCAGTGAAACTGCGTGAGCTGGTTTGTTGCACGCAGCTTAGCCATCTAAACAGTGCTTCGTCCAAGGGGTGTGCAGTCATTCTTGACTATGCAACCGAAACCTCAGGCCATGTATTAGTTCTGGTGAATTAACACAGGATCTCCTCACTGCCTGGCATAACTGCGGATTTCCCTGTACCTCTCCAAAGCCTGCCAGAAGCCCGAGCTGCCTGTCGTGATGACGAAAGGCAACTCGCACACCCCATATCTAATGCCTTTGAGTATCTTAGCCTCCTTCTTTCTTGGCTGTTTTCCCAGCCTCTGAGCTTGCTACCACCAAGTCTGTCCAAACCACAGCTGCCTCCCTTGTGTGTTTGGGCTTGCCTACCTTTGGACTTGCCTGCCCTTGGCCCTTTCTTGTCCCGATCTCAGCCTTTCCTTGCTAACAGCAGCAAGGCTCGGGAGGAGTCCTCACCCCCTGGATGACTCACTCTGCTCCCAAAACCACTTCAGACCATATGGCATTAAAATTTTAGCCCATGCTCAAGCCTTTGGGAGGATTACTTGCCACATTCCTTCCCCTTTCCGGCCATGGACGTGGTGCTTGTGCTCAGTGCCAGACACTGACACTGTGTCACCTGGACCTACCTCCAACGCATGGTGCCACCAGCCTTGGGTTTGGAGACAGTTGACCGCCCTCGTAGACATGATGAAACCAAAACCCAGCCAGTGCACCACAGGGATGTAATTTTCTACTGATTTTCTCACCGGAGGCATCCTGAAACCACCCCTCAGCCTTAAAGCAGAATGAAGCAGCCACCAGATGGCAGGAATTGCGACAGGAGGCTGGCCATATCCTGGCAGAGGGAGAGGTGGTGAGGATGTAAATAAATATATAAATAAAACAGCTTGGCAAGCCTGACCTACATTTTGGATGGCTCTGGTGCATCAGACTGGAAACTCAGTGGCAGCTCCAGATAAATTAAAAATGGGGCAGGCTTTTGTTGGATTATGGAAATGATTAGCGTGAAACATGAGTCTGTGTCTTACTTAATTGCATTATCTGAATGTTCCCACATCATGTTTCAGGTTCAACATTGCTGCTGGATGTTGTATGGAAAATAGCCACACAGAGAGGAGCTGAACATGTAGCCTAGCAAGGAGAGAAAGATTGAGATTTTTTTTGTCTGTGAAAACGTAAGAATATATTGGGAATGAGTCTGTACATTGGTTGTTTTAACTAAAATAAGAAGCAGGTCAATAGTCAAAAGTGCAAATACTTGCGTTTTCATTGTTAGGTTCCAGAGTTAACTGCCACATACATTAGAATGCAAGATTTAAGCCCAGGACTCAGACTCATTGTGGGGCTGTTTACAGATTTAGACACACCTTGTCGACAGATTTTCTAGTGGGTTTCTCTGAGCCCCATTTCAAGACTGACTTTACAACTGTAAAGATTACAGATGGTTAAAAACTGGTATTTTCACATTTGCATACAAACACTCTAGATCTTATTAACACCCCTTCAGATTCAGAGGGTAACTTTCTTGAGATGGATATTTGAGGTGCTAAAGTAGTTTCAGCTGGAATAGCCAGTACCTCTTTAGGGTTAGTTTGGGTATTTTATGTGCACCATTTTCCTTATGAATATGCTTATTGAGCTGCTAAGTAGGCAGTTGTTTTAAATCTTCCATCAAGCTCTTCACAGATGTGTGCACTTGCAGGGGAGGAATCATTTTTCCTGATGAGTACAATGATGAGATACTTCAACACAAGCTCTTTGTTATCCAACTGAAAGGTCAAGTCAACAAGTTCAAGCCAATATGACTGCTCCAGTCAATCCACAGTGCTCCACTGAATGATGTCCTAAATGAACCCATAATTATTTTAAATTGATGGATCTGAAAGGGAGGTCTATTCTAGTATCTTTAACTTTAGCAACTGCGAGGCTGATGCTTGATGTCAACTTTCACCCTGCTACTGCAGGAGAAAGCTGAACCATGAGCATCACACTTTTTCTATAAGCTAGAGCCCACATGTTGCTGAGCCCATGGAAGAATTGCCTGTAGCACAGGGCTCATGAACTGGCCATCTGAAGTGATGGGGACAGAAAAGTTGAAAACAAGTTTCTGGAGTGGACTTGTGTGCCTGAGTTTTGGCTGGGGCTAAATATGGCAAGTTGAGCAGATGGCTACCTGTGAAGGTGGCTATGCAGTGAAGTCAGAGGGGTGCAGTTGTGGGCCTGTCTGTGTCTGCTCCAGAGAGAGGGTCCTGGGTGAGTCACAGCACCCCTTGGTTCTGGGAGGTGCAGCTGGAAGACAGCTGCCAGGGACACTGCGAAGCACATTGCTGCATAACCAAATGCCTTTTAAGTTCAGCCTCTCTCCAACTAGGGAAAGGAGGCTCTGGAGCAGATTGTGCTAAACTCCAGCGCTAGCCATCAGAAAATAATCAAAGCTCTCCTTCCCCATGTCTGCTCTCTCTGCAGACTCTCCTTTTTACTGCCTTTTTAAGCAGTTATGATTATTTTATTTTTTTTTCCAAAGGGGCTCCCCTTTCCCCCTCCTTTGGCCCATCTCCTGGCTCACGAGCTGCTATTCTAATCACACAATGTAAAAACTTCCAACGTGGCGAGATGGTTTAAGTTTCAGTACTATGTAACTAAGGTCAAAAGCCAGATGTTGTGCAGCAGTGGGGTGATATTGCTGGAGTGTTCGCTGCTGTCTCAGGATGCCACCCCCCAAAACCAGGTGCATTGATCCTACTAGAGGCATTAGGACAGATCTCAGCAGTTCAACCAAACAAAATGCCGAAGTAACACATGGTATTGGACAGACCAGAGAGTTTACAACTGGCGCGAAGTTAGGAGGGAGCACTGGCTGTCATACCAGCTGACTTTGGTACAAGAACCATGCTGAGAAAAGGAGGTGTTTCTGGGCAGCAAGTGCTGTCTAAGCTAAGCCTATATGTATGGTTACTACATTGCACAGCCATACCTCCGAATCTACCTTGGGACCAATGCTAACAAGCCACCCAACAAAGGGTGACAGTTGCCCTTAGCTGGGAAATTGCCATTCCCTCTTGGCAAGCTCTGAGGTGCTTCAGTGGGAAGAAGAAATGTGTTCTGCCTAGGCAATGGCAGCCTGTTAGATTTTTGTGTCTTCAAGCACATGTTTTGATTAGCTTTCACCTTGCCTGTTCAAGATGGCAGTCTACAATTCTGTATCTGAAAACAGAAATAATATAACCATTACCGGCACCGTCTGCATGTACACAGGAGAATTGCGTTGCTGTTTCCTCCTGGAATTGTTTAAATTGAAACATTCTTACTTTTACAGACATTTCAAGGAAGATTATCTTCTATAATAGTTCTTCATCTTGGAAATTACAATCCATTTCCACGTCATTCACGAGAAAGGCAATGGATCATCTGCAAAAATTTCTCCTTGACTTGTGTTTCCCTTCCTAGATTGCTTCCTCATTGTCTTCAAAAAGAGCAAAAGACAGTCATGCCCTGCTCATATCACCTGCCAGATGCCAGTGAGCACTCCTTGCTATGCTGGCTCATCTTCCTCAGGCATTGTGTTTGGTCACAAAACCAGAGGAGGTAACTGATATGGTCAGCCAGATCCTCCCTTGCTGGACATGTCATCATCATGTTACCCACAAGAAGCTGTGTGAAACGATTGAGCCTCTCTCAGGAGCTGTGTTGCCACTGAAAGTTCTTTTTATCATATGCAATTCGGCATGTTTTATGTATGAAGAAGCCAACGCTATGAAACTTAGGTGCACAGCATGAGTTTTATAAGCCAGCATTTGTGCCTCTAAATAACAGCAACATGATTTTCAGAGAGGTCTATATTTTTCAGCTTTCATTGCTCCCCTTCCCTTCCCCACAGGAGCCAAAAAGATTCCTCTTACTCCAAAAGGATCAAGGCCAAAGGACACAGCCCGTGTGGGAAGGACTTCAGAAAATGAAGCAGGCAAGTTTGCCAGAGACACCTCCTAAGTTACACAGGGCAGAATTTGACCAAAGGGGTGAGACCATTAAGTTTATTTGCTGAGAGGTAAGTGCCCAGCAACAAGACTGACACCTTTCCAACTCAGAAAAGCCTTCCCCAAAACTGGGCCAAGGCACCTGCACCCAGTACTGTTCACAAGAAATTAATGAAGAATGCAACAAGAGCAAACTGTTCCTTTTTCAGACACAGCTAGCTCTGTCCTGTGTCCTTGCTGTCATCCCAGGTTCCCAGCCAGAAGGACATCATCTGTGCACTCGGATCTCAAGGAGAATCTTGGAAGGGAAAGAGCAGAAGAGCTTCAAGTGCTGGGTGGTCTGAAGCCTGTGATCTTGAGAGGCACCTACTTGTTCCCAGGGGAAGGCGTCTCTCTTTAAAAATCAGTAGTATTTTCTGGTTCTTCCCAGAGAAAAGCCCCCTGTGCAGCGCTGATTGGAAGCAGAGACCAGCCACTCTGACGCGAAGATTTCAAAAGGACAGGATGCTGGCAGCCTGAAAGGGGAGAAAAAAAAACCAAACCCATTGGTCATTTCCTCCTCATCCTATGAAAAGGTATCGGGACTCACAGAGGTTTTTTTCTCTCCTTTTTGTCTGCAGCTCAAGAGAGGCTGTGGCTCAGCCCTGAGCTCCTTTGCTGGGGGAGTCAGCCGTAATTGCTTTTCCAGCTGGATTGCTCGGCAGCATCCCCTGCTCCCCTCAGGCATCTTGTGAATGAGGAGCCTTAATGGAGGTCTTTAGGGCTCTTTTGTTTACATGCCCTGGGCAAAGAGGTACTTAGAGAAAAGCCAGGGCATCGACACAGTCCTGCTGGGTCTCTAATAGACACGTGAAAAATTTTATGCGCCCTTGCGAAGGGGGTATCATTCCTGTTTAGATACCACTGCAGATGGGTAAGCTCTTGGTTTAAAATTCCTGAAGAACAGGGTTCATAGACCACTGTGGTCCTTAGGGTCAAGTCATAGTTTTCAGGAGAAAGTATGGCATTTGCTTTGAGGAAGAGCTTTAATATTCAAATTAATTATGATATAGTGTGACAGGAAGGCAAGGTGTGCAGTAGGAGAGAAGGGGAGGAAGGCTTTTACCAGCAGACAGCGGGTTCCGCTGCTGCTGTGCCCAGGACGGAGGACACACAGAAAGGTTTCCCCCAGAAAGCCATAAATGAGGTACTGCTGTGGGGGCCTGTTGGGGATTGTCTCCAAAGAGAAATGGAATATTTTCTTTATGGTGAACCACAAGAGAATGTTACTACATCCTGCTCCTTGCATGGTATATAAATAGAAGGAGGAAAGTAATGACTAGTTAACTGTTTGACCTCCATTTGAGGGAAAAAACTCACAAGAAACCTCGAGAACTCACCCCATTAAGCATGCAGGAAAATGTCACAGATCTGGCACCTTAATTATATGCTAATGACATCCTACCAGGAAGAAAAGCTTCAGTTGTCTGAAAGAAAAATATATGACTGAAAAGGGTTGTGTATGCTCATAGAGCGTTTTCTGACAACTATTCCCTCTTTTTTTTTTCCCCCTTTTTTTTTTTGATGGATATGAAAAACAAAACAAAACACAAAAGCAGAATGAGGAACTAGGTGAACCTCTGACATTTGTGTTTGATTTTCAGCCCCTGGGCATGAACTGAAAACAAAACAAATCCTTGCTGCAGAGAGGTTTGTCAAATGTGCAGACTTTCAATGACCCTTCTGTTCATAATATTTTTCGGATTCACTTTTAGCTAAGATTGCAAATGGTGTTTACCCATCACCTTCGAGTGAACTTGTCTGCAAAACATTTGTTGTTTTTCTCTAAATGTATTTGCTCCACATGAAAAAAAAAATATCTCAGCTAGTCTAAAAATGTAGCAGAGTTAATGAAGGTATAGCCAGATACACAATCCAAGTGCCTGGTACTATTTTTGTTGACTTACTGGTTTGTTCTGTTCTAATTATTATTTTCCAAGGACTTTGCATTACACCTGAATGCTTAAGAACCCTCTACTGATAGCAGAAATTAATGAGGACATCTATTTGGATAGCTTTTCTGACTCATATTTACATCCATTTACATGTGGCACATTTACTGACTCTGAAATTATACTGTATTTGACTGTTGAATATTCTTCTGCAAATATCTTCTGAGGATCACACACCATTTCAAGCCTCAGTTTGACTGGTACTGAAAACCAGCCCTGAACCTGCTGATGAGGAGGCACGTAACTTATCTGGTGGACCCTGAAGAGGTGGGAAGCAGCCTGGCGTGCCCAAGTCTCTTCTGCAAGAAACTTTTGCAAGCTGAAGGTGCTCCACAGGGCTCTGGGGGTGGGGGCGGCTAGAGCAGGGTCCTTGCCTTCTGGAGCTCACTGCATGAACAGAGGGGCATCAGCTCTTGTTTCAAGGTCTGTAAAAACGGTACTGCACAGACATCAAATGTGAGCAGAAGCAAAGCTGTTGACATGTGTAATAATTACAAAAATGAAAGGAACGGAGTATCTCCAATCAGTGTCCGGAAATAATTAGGGAGGGGAAAAAAAGAGAAACCAGGTCAGGAAGGACTACTGAACATTTGTGGACTAAAAAAAATATACAAGAGAAGCCTCCGTCATTACAGAAACAGTCCCAAACATAATGGTATAAAACTTGCCTTTGCCTGCACCAAGTGGAAGAAACACTTGAGTCCAGAATGGCAGCTCCAACCCTAGCTAGCAGAGGGCTCACAGGGCAAAGGCTGCCTCTGTCTGTGTGGGAAAACTAACAAAAATGCCAATGTCAGGGCAGATACTGCTGTAAAAGAACTAGTGCATTTGCAGAGAGAAGTCACTATTCTGGAATAAAATGCTTTCCATTCAGTAAGAGTCCCCACCCAAAGTGGTTATTCCAGGACAACCTGTGTGGGAAACCTAATGTGACACTTGCTACTCCAGTTGTTGTCTCTAAATAGACAGTCTCTACCTACAAGACCAGTCCTACTGACTTCCCAGGGACATCTCATATGTGGAAATGCTGCAGACTTGAGATCATTACTTTGCTTGTTACAAAACCACTAAACAATCTTGCTTTCACTCCCATTTTACTCCCCTTTCTCCTCTGGGATGGTTTTTTTTTTCTCTTTCATTAATATAGGGTCTATAATTCTCAGCAAAGGCTATGTGATAATCCCACTGGTTTTTATTTAACTTTTGGGAAATAACCCTGATACTTGTACAAAAAGTAGGGGTATGTTTTCTCCTGGAGGAAATAAATGGAGTTTACTAGATTTAATTAATTAATAGAATGAAAAAAATTTCTGTTTAAATTATATTAAAAATATTAGCCTTATGTATGTCAGAAGGAGTAGCAGTCATGGGACACAACAGCATGGTTTTCAAGAAACATCAAAAGGAGACCACTGAAGCTAACAAGAGGTTTTCTTCATTGCTAAAAGAAGTATCATTTACTTCAGTATAACCAGTGAAACCCCATCAAAGCTATTTGGGGTGCATTAGCTTTATTTTGAGATGATCTTGCTAAGATTGGCGTCATGCTCCTGCCATCAGAGTTAACTTCAGTGGGTTTGTTAAGGGTGAAATAGAAGCACTAGGGTTCTCTTCGATACCTCTCAGGGCTGTTTGCTTTTGCTTGGCAAAAAAGATTCCTTTTTTGTATCTTCTAATTTTTTAGTAATGAAACCATTCTGATCTGGGAGCATATTGTGGCAATCATAGAATCATTTTGGTTGGAAGAGACCTTTAAGATCATCAAGTCAAATCGCTACATCAGCACTGCCAAGTCATCACTAAACCATGTCCCTCAGCACCACATCTACACGTCTCTCAATACCTGAGCAGAGCTGCACAGTTCAGTGTGAGCAACCTCAGCAGTTTCCCTCCTCCTAAGGGAGCAGATCCCAGCCCTTCTCTGCCATCTTTCTCCTCCCTTCCTGCCCCAGGCCGTTCAGGCAGCCCTGGCACTCAGCTGAGCTGAGCTGGTCAGGCACTCATCAGATTCAAGCTCCCCAGTACAGCAGAAGACAGTAAAGAAGGTTTTCTTTCCCCAAGTTCATGAAGCAGTTCAGTGACTCGCTCGCCAGCCAAAGTAAGTGCAAAGGAGAGGAAGGATGGCATAGCAGGGAGCATGTGGAACAGGCAGCCAAGACCAGGAAAGGAAACTCTTTGTCTGGCTGAACTGGGCTGACCCCGTAGCCTCTTGCACTTGGAGTCCCTCCAGCACTCAGGAGTGGTGGCTCCTAGCATAGACACGTCACCCTCCAGTCTGTGTGCCTTCTCTGTACCTCTGCTCCGCCTCTCTTCCTTGTGTTGGAGGTGCTACGCAGAATCGGGCACTTTCATATCTAGATGTGCATTCTTCTCCTAATTTATAGCCATACAGTATAGAATCATTCAGGTTGGAAAAAACCCTTGGGATCGAGTCCAACCATCAACCCCACTCTACAAAATTCCCTCCTACACCATATCCCCCAACTCCACATCTAAATGACTCTTAAACACATTCTGGGATGGTGACTCAAACACCTCCCTGGGCAGCCTATTCCAGTGTCTGACCACTCTCTGTGAAGAATTTTTTCCTAATATCCAGTCTAAACTTAACCTGTTGAAGCTTGAAGCCATTGCCTCTTGTTCTATCACTAATTACCTGTGAGAAGATACCAGCACCAGCCTCTCTACAATGTCCTTTCAAGTAGTTGTAGAGAGTAGCTCAAAGACAGGTAAAATGGATAGATAGGGCTTTTTGTGGGGAGGATACATGGTGCCCTTTTGGGTCAGCCAAGCATACTGAAGGTTAAGCTGTCAACCAGGTATTTGGTCTGTGAAATTTACCATCATTCATTATCAGCCGTTTAAAAGGAAAATTGTCATGTCATGTTATTAACACCTGACAGATCTCCTAGCAAGATTTTGACAGCAAGTTCTTTCTATCACTTCCATCCCAGATGAGGGGATGTGGCCCTCATTCCTTGTTGGCGTTATTTGATGTTTTTCTCTCTGCCAATTTTGAGGGGAGACCTTATTGCTCCGTACAACTACCTGGAAGAAGGTTGTAGAGAGCTGGGGATCGGTCCCTTCTTCCAAGTCACAGGCAATGGGACAAGAGGAAATGACCTTGAGTTGCACCAAGGGAGGTTCAAATTGGATATTAGGAAAAATTTTTACACTGAAAGGGTTGTTAAGCATTTGAATGGACTGTCCAGGGAAGTGGTTGAGGCACCATCCCTGAAGATATTTAAAAGATGGGTTGACACAGTGCTTAGTGATGGGTTTTTTCTGTCAGGGTTAGGTTGATGGTTAGACTAGATGATCTTTTGGGTCCCTTCCAACCTAGACAATTCTGTGATTCTAATTCACAGGGAAGATACTGTACAGACAGAGCCATCCCACCCATAGCATGGCTGTCTCTCACCGAGGCTAACCTGACTGCACCCAGCATGAGCTAAGAGCAATCACTGAGCATAGGATCTACGTTAATACTAACATAGAAAACATGCGGGCAGCTGACCATTAGTGCATGAAGAAGTGGGTGCATGCAAGTGTGTCAGCACACAAGGCTTGTGCGTGCAAAACAGAGACCAACACCGTATGTTTGATACAGCTGCAGTCCTCATGAGTGAAAACGAACAACAGGAGATCCTGTTCAATCAAGATGGACAAATGGGGTCAGGGAAGTTCTCTCAAAGTCACTGCTGAACACTTCAGCTCACACAGCAGCACCAAACGCACAACTCTTCCCTCGCCTCTGCTCTATGGCTCTGCTAACTCTTTCCAGATGAATGTTGTTTATTTAGCTTATTGATTAAACCAGCTGCTGCAGCTAACAGGAACCTCACATTTTCCAGAAAGACAGATATAAAACTTTAAAACTGGTGACCATTCCTCTTCACCCCCCTTTCAAGAGGGTATAACTGCTCTTTGTGAAGAGGGACAGCTTGCATTACACAAGGCTGTGCAGCTACAGAACCACTAGTCTGGAGAGGAAATGAAAGCAAGTTCTGCTTGAAGGAAATTTCTAGAGCTTGGGTGGCTGTTTCTTTGGGCTTTGTAACAAAAAAAAATTACTTATTTCCTTTAGTATGAAAAATGAGATGGCATCAGAAAATACAGTCACTAAATCAGCTTGATTTATAAAGCTTTAGACTACCTTGCCACACCAGTAAGTGACGTGATGCACTAGACAAAAGGCTTTGGGCATGAATGGGGAATGGGGAATTTCTTTTCAGCTGTTGCAGCACTGCCTGTGTTGGGAACATGGTTCTCAGTGACCATAAGAAGTTACCTGCAGACTGGCTTCCCAGAAGGTTCATAATTAAAGCACCTAGTGAGGACTCAAGAGCTAAGGTCCCATCCTCTCATGGTGTAAAGTTGTCATCTTCCCAAGCAGGTAACTGAGTGATTTGGACAAGCCAACCCAGCAATGTGTCTGGAAACAGGCCTCAGATCACCTCCCTGTTTGGTGTTCTAGACACAAAGCCACCTTTTCTCGCTGCTAGCCATGCTTGTGGCCTTCCCTTTTTTGGTGGGACGTGATGTGGCTTCTTTCTCTGACGAAGTTGCTGACATGCCTGTGCACTTGGATCCATCGAGCCCAGTGCAAGACTGCATTGTTCCTGGTTTTACTGGAGACAAAGGCTGCTCAGTGCCTTAGCTGGGACCCAGGAGGAGATGGAGGGGCAGGAAGCACTGCACAGCTGTCTCCTGGCTTGGGCTGCCTTGCAGCTGCAACCATCCAAGCCACCATCTCATTGTCAATGGGTTAAGAATTGTGTATTGGCTCCAGCAAAGTTTTCCTTGATTTTACCAGGACGAATCAAAGGCTTAGCTTACACAGTCTGCTATTGCCTTCTGCTTAGGACATGCTGGTCTCACAGCATCCCTCTGGCATGTGTAAGCAATATTTTTGGTTCCTAACCTTCACCTGCCTTTGCAACATGGTTGAAAACTTCTGGAATACAAAGGAGCAAAAGGGTGAGGATTGTTATCAGATTGCTGACGCTGAGTAATGGCTCTTTATCCACAAAGCTGTGTAAGCACTTCATGCCCTAACATCTGAAATGAGAAGCTGGGCAGAATCTAAACCAAGCTGCCAAAGAACATTATTTCTTATTATGCCCCATCCCCAAGACAATGAGAAGCACATCTAGCCAAGGTAGACATCAGGACACCCACCACAAAACCAAGCATAAAGTACAAAAGCTACAGGATTTCTTATGGAGCAACTTCCCTGACCCCCACTTCCTTCGCCAATGCTGTGGTAGCTCCAGCTGCTCCATGTCCCCATCACACCCGTACCAGATGAGAGCTGTCATGTGCTGCAGTTCCTCTGAGGCTATACAAGTCCAGAATGTATAATGATTTAACTCTGCCCACTTTTCCCTTACTAGGACATTGTATAACACTTCCTCACCGTACTGCTGAATTTCACAAAGTTTATAGCCCTTAGAGCTTATAGCCCTTGGAGACTCTTACTGCTTTCTGAAACCTGGCTGAAATGCCTATGAAAAGTTACTGCAGGGAGAGACAAATCAACAGGCAAGCCTATCTCCATATTTAAAAGAAATAAAAATGAAAAATCCCACACAAGGACTGGCACAGTGCATGTGAAACACATTCAAATGCCAGCTTGTAGGAGACACAAAGCCGTGTGATGAGGCAGTGTCATCGGCTCTCCTGTGCACCACTCTGGTGCTTGGTGAGAGAGCACCCTGTGAAGCAACCACCCCTTGCTTGTCACACTTCCAAGGGGATGCACTGGGTTTGCTGCAGACAAATGTTGAGCAACCTGGAAGGAAATTGCCTTCTTGTTCCCTCCTGATAGGGAGCTAACCCCAGGGAGCATCTGACTGAAAGCTCAGCGTTTTGAACGTGCTCCCATCTGCTAAGAAAACATCCACGGGAGGACATCTTTCCTGCAGCTTGGAGAAATTCCAGCAGACTGATAAGACATGATGGCTGTGATACAAAGAATCCCAGAGGAAAAGATAGCTCTCAGTGATCTCCCAGCTGACTGACACGTGGCAGTGAGCGTTGCACATTTCCTCGGGCTCCTACACTTTAGTATAATTATTCTCCAAGATTTCTTACCACACAAAACAGAGAGACAGCAAACAATTATTTTGCTGTGAGACGCCAATTTATCTGTAATGCATCTAATTGAAACTCTAGTTGTCCTCATTTCTTTTTCTCCAGGAAGGAAGGAAGGGAGTTACAGCTTTGCTAGGAACCAGCGTGCATGAAATGATTGAATTAGTGAGCATTTTCAAAGTTCACTTCAGCAAAAGACTCAGTGTTTGATCTTCCTTCCCCTGCCACCACTGGCAATACTCCTACTACTTTCAATGGAAACAGGAGGAGAGCTTCAGAGCTGACACCTCAAACAGCGCTGACCTAAGTTACCAGAATGAGAAAATAGAAATGAGCCTGAACGGAAGGCAGGACTTGCCCATCGGGGTTAAAGTAAGCAAAGGACACGAGTTAACCGCCACACAGTAAAGTAGCGAGAAGTAAATGAATGCACTGCCCTATTCAACGCTGTCGAAAATCAGATAAGTTTTATTCAAGTTTCACACAGGATATTTGAAAATTTTGGCACTTGGCAGATTGCCCTTCTTCTGCAGCATGCTTGTGACTAGGTGGACACACGCAGGCAGCCAAGCCCACCAGCAAATACAGGTAAGATTTCTCTTCTCCCCTTTTAGTACCTCCACTTGTTGCATCTTTTTCAAGTAACATAAAAGTCCGAAAGGCACAGAACAGCATAAGAGCAACCTCTCAGCCATGCCTACCAGAAGTGCTTCTCCATCACCATTTTCTCTGTCAGACAGGTCTTACCAGAAGAGAGAGCACAAGTGATGCAGACAATGAACAGGGCTGGTTTTCCCTTATCTTTTTACATGAAACCTCCACCAAGCCCTCTTGAAAGAAACAAACCAAACCAGTAGCACAGTAGTGCAAGAAGATACTGGGTTTGCATGCAACTCTTGAACTCTCCTGCAAACACTAATGCAAGCTATGCATGGCTTTGGATGAAATCTCCCTCTTTTCTTCTTCTTTTTCTTTTCTTCTTTTCTTTATTTCCTTTTCCTTTTTTTGAAAGTCATGAAGGAAAACAGCTGATAGTGGTACCCAGTGTGCCCTCAGGTCCTTCTGCATGTCCTTTTCACCAATTCACAAGAGAAAACAGAGTGCAGACTTGTTCATTTAGAAATAGGAGATTGATGAAGAAAAAAGGGAGCAAAAGACAAGCTCTTCTCCACTGCCACAGGAAAATACCCTCTTTCCTCCCTCTGAAAATCACTTTTCCAATATAGCATCCTGAGGTTTTAAAGCACAACAGGTTTTGTTTATGCTCCTTGATTCTTTTCTTGTTAAAACAAAGGAGAAAAATTATTGCTGGCATTAATGGAGCCAGACCCTTGGCTGGCTGGTGTGAACCGACACAGTTCTTCCTGTATGGGCAGATTGATTCATCTAAAACAGCAGCTTCCAAGGACTGGGGTATGTTACAGAGGCAGCAAGTGAAAGGCACACTTACTAAAGGCCATACTGTTAATGCAAATGGAGGCAGATGGCATCTCCACTGCAGGGAACACAAACCTCCGAAGAGCTTCTGAACATCCTGTGAGTTTTAATGACCCATTCAGTGCTTCAGTGATTTTGCCCTTCAGTCACAATTCAATAGCTTTAAACATGCAGGAAGTGTACTGTTTATAAGGGAAAGTATTCCTTGGGTTTTTCCTAAATAATAATTTAAGGTTGTTTTCTGTTTTGGTTTTTTTGTTTGTTTGTTTTGGTTTTTTTTTTCAGTAAATATGATATTTGCAAGACAGAAACCCAGGGGAAGATAATGGACTTCACCAGAATCCGTATAGGATCGGAAGCACTATGGGACTCCTATGTGAAAGCACATTTTTTCAGGCAGTAACTCAATCCAAGTGTGTATGTTGATCAGTATCAATGTCGTTATCTGTGCTAAGGTAACCTGAAGATGCCCCAGCTAGGCTCAGGATTTCATTCTCCTTTGGTGACAGCCTGAGCTGTAGCAAATTAAAGGAAGGCAATGGAGAGGAAGGAGGGTGAGAAACATGGATGACTGCATAGGGAAGCATAGGCACGACCTTGTGAAAAGACTTTCTAAACAGTACAGTGGTTTAAAACCAACACACAAACCCAGTAGCCACCCTATCCCCACAGCGGGCTTTTGTTAGTTGTACATTGAATGCCCACACCAACTCTCTTGAGGAAGGGAGCATGAGAAGGAACACACACAAAGCTGTGGTATAACCTCCTTACCCAGTACAGCCATGGCAGGCTCTGGTACCAGTCTCCAGAGATCTGATGCTTCTCAGAAAACGACACCAACTTTAATTCTCCTCCCTCCAGATATTACAGCCAGTTGTGGGGTCCAGGTTCCCAAATGAGGTGAAGCTGTTTGCTGACAGGCTTATCATGGTATTGTCTCTGTTTTCAAAGATAACATTCACTTCTCTCAAGTAGAGCAGAAAAACACCAAACCAAAACAATCTTCAAGGATAAGGATGTGATCATCCCCTGAAAAACCTGTCGTATGTCATCAGGGCAGACAGATAATAACATAATTCTCTCCAGGGTAAAACAATCAGCAATGTAAGGGCTCCTACAGCAAATGTTCTGAAGTATACTTGAAAAACAAAAGAGGAAGCAGAAAATAGGAGATGCCTTTTGGATTAGCAGTGAATAAAATCTTGCCACCAGGAAAAGCATCACAAATAACAGCACCAGCTCCATGCTAGTCCACAGTGAGATACTGAAGTTGAGGCACTGGTCCCATGGGAGCCAGCCAGTGCTGGGCAGCTTACTGACTCCAGCAGGTTCAGTATCTCCTGCTCTGTGTGGTGGCACCTATTTCCTTAACTGGATAACCAAGATGTAAAAAAAATAAAATCTGAGAAACAAACGTGTTTTCTGGCATTTAAGCTCCTTGCATTGTTTTTTTTCCCTGCGTTATCTGGATGAGATAACAAGTCTGCCTCGGTCTTGTTAATGGTGCTCTCTGCTGTGTTGAAAGACTCTGCTCTGTGTCTTATTGGGGCGCTATCTTTCTGTGTTTCCTCATCAAATTTACAGACACTATGTAGTTTACTAAACTTTTAAAATGGTATTTCCTCCTCTCAGTGTGGAACTGGGTCTGCCTCATCTGAATGACAGACCCACAACAGCCTTGAACTACTGGGGGCCCTGCTCCTTTCTGACTCAAGGGATCCTCCTCTCAGCCTTATGCCATCTTCTGTTAGAAGCTGTGTTTTACCCCTGTAGGTGCCAGGTTTAACACCAGCAAGTGCCAAGGGGCTTCTTTAGCTTGAGCTGGTAACTCTCTGCAAGGGCAGAGTCATCCAAAGGTTGTTAGCTGTTGCGTGTTGCACTTCTGCAACTGTGCTGGACCTCTGACCCCTGGTAGGTGTCCACCCTCTGTCACCAGAGGAAGCACCAGGATGGCTCTGCACACCTTGGTAAACCATGTTCTCCAGGAAGGCAGCTCCTGACCACAGCTAGTCCTGGCAAGAGACAGGGTTTCTTTGCATCAGAGACATGGTTGAGGAAAGACTCACTGGAGATGCCCACCCTTCACCATCACATCCAAGAGCAGGTGTTTCTCAGTGGGTGTGCACAAGGTTAGGATTAGTGCACCATCAAAACAATAGTCCACACATGGGTAAAAGGCAGCGAAAGACTGCTGCAAGATGGTGAAGCCAGAGAAGAGTTGGGAGCAATAGGATGCAGAAGCATGTCCAGCACCCTAAACACAGCATGAGATTATACCAGGGACAGAGGTAGTCCCCAGACAAGAATGATGCCCAAGACAAGGGCCCGAGGAGGCCACAGCTCTTGGTAGCCAGGATGTCTGTGCTCACCCAGTCACTGAGCACCCACAAAACACCTGGACAGCAGAGGAGAGGCCTGGTCCATCCCTAACATTCCAGCTGTGGAAAGAGGGAGGTGCGAAAGGAAGCAAGCCTTTACCTTGATGCAACAGGACTGTGTTTTGACATCTGACCAGCCTTGTGACTGCTGAATGGCTTGGATTGTTTACCCCTGAAGTTAATTTTTTTTTTTTTAAGAAAATCCTCTTAAATGTCAAGGACTCATGTCTGGCCAGAAGCTGGACTATATTTAAAACATCTACTGAAGCTGACTTTTTATGCAGAGCAATGTTTGTACTGTATTATCTGTCTTCTGTGCTGATGTGGTGTCCAGTGACGAGGCACCACATCCATGGTTTCTTCTGTACCTGTCCTAGGGTCAGATAAGCTTGACTATTTCAAAAGGACCATACATGACCTGGCCCAACACCATTTCAGTGAACATCACTGATCTGACCATGTACACACAAGGCAGTTAAATAACCTAGTCTTCAGTGGAAGTCAATAGCAGTAGGTACAAAATTTATCCAAGAAAAAATCTGACAAGTTTTTGGAAAGGAACTCAGGATACACACACTGTGAAAGATTTATTTCTCAGCCACTGCTGCAGTAGCCAGGGTAGAGAACAAAAATGATAGTTTGAGAAAAGTATGTTTCTACAGAAAGATGAATTCTAGATTGAATTTTCCAGTTTCAGTGATGAGTCCCCATGCACATTACTGCATTCGGTTGTACCATCCATCTTGGTTTAAGAGATGATTTCTTGTGCCTAATATTGAGCCAGTAAGTGCCATCGGCAATTCAGCCATCCTGGTCTGATCTGTCAACAGTTTCCCACCTGGAGACCATGGATTCAGCAAAGGAGACTGGTGGCAGCAGGAGGGTCCGTGAAGCTGGGGAGGACCATGGGCCATCTGAAGCACGCTCACTATTGCAAACAGCTCCAACTGCCTGTTAATTTTGCACATGACTTTGGCTTTCTGCTGCCTTGGCTTTTCCCAACACCTACAGGCTCAGAAGAGACTTTGATAGGTCTGTGGTAAGACACAAGCACAAGCGGTGCAGAGCAATGAGCTGCAATACCACTCTGTGTGAGCTCTGCTTCTGCAACCAGAGCCACTCAAACAAGCGAGTGGTGGTCTTGGTCCTTCACAGCTGAGACTGACATCCTGAAAAGGGGGTATTGGCACTACTGATATTTAGAGAGGGAGAAGAGTCTCCATGGACTTTTCAAATAGCTACCAACCCTCCTTGCAGTTCCCCTGTAGGTGACTTTTGTGACCACGCAGGCCCCCTCTGTGTTGCTGACCAAGCAACATGGGGTGCAAGGTAATGGGCCCATGTGCCATTGAGGGGGCAGAAACTCCAAGGAGGTGGCTCTTCTCCTGGGGGTAGCAGGTATTGCCCAGCCTTTGACAGAGGGAATCTCACAGCAAAGAGCGCTCTGTCCATGGGGTATGGGCATGGGGTGAGCAGAGCACGGGCAATGGGTGGATCAGCTGCTCAGACCATGAGGGCTGATCATCTTGTGCAACACATATGTCCATGGGCTTTGCTTTTGGCTGACCCACTAACGCTAATGCACGAGCTTCAATTTGGTTAAAGAGGGCTCTCCGTTGCCAAACATCTGTCTAGATGTTTTTGACTCAAGACAGCTAATAAAGACCGTTACCATTTTAAAGCTGACTGACCAATGTTTTGCAAAGGAAAAGTGCCCTGAAGGGAATCTGACCCAACCACCTTTTGGTGGGTTACTCAGTATGGCTCATTTCTACTGAATAAAGCCTTTGGGACTAACTAACAGTGCAGTCAAAAGCCTGTCCAAATAAGAAAAGCGGTTTGCAAGCAGTGTCCCTGAGCCCTGGCTTCAGCTACCCAGCTTTCACCGTGCCCGAGGGCCTGGGCTCGTACTCCAGCAAGGGGGCTAACGAGACATCAGGCTAGATAAAACAAGCAGCCTGAAATTTAACAGCAGTATTATGAATGGGGACTTTCATGGCTAAGCCAAGCCAGCCCTCTGTATTTATTAGGGCGGAGGAGGTGACACTGTAAGAAAAGACAACTTCTGATAGCAGCAACCAGGAAGAGCTTGTGTGTTTGCAAACTGCTTCCAAGTCTCGTTAATTCCTGCTCAAATACATCGCTTTGTGAGCTTAACCCTTCTTTCTCATTAGCTGCTTTCAGAAAAACCCTGCTGGTCTGATACAACACAGAGCTTTGCTTATGCAAGACCTAAGGAACAGCCACTAAAAAAAAAACAGTGTGAGTATCAGAGAACCATCAGTTTTCAGGGGTTCACCTTACACCCAGCATTCCTCTCTGGGTGCGTGCTACTTACAGCTCAAAAGAGGATGCAGAAATTGGTGATTTGGAAATAAAATAATGCAGAAAACAACTGAAGCGCGAACAATTAGAAGCCTATTGTTACTCATACAGGAATCAGTGCATGAAGTCACTCTGTCCCAGGGTATTTTTAAATAGGTATACAGTGGGTAGATGTTTTGGTTCTTCCAGGAACTGTTTGAGATTTGCCAGCAGTGTTAATTACCTAGTGGTGAATGGTGCGCAGTTTGGCATTCAAAATCCTAGGCTGTGGGCTCTTTTCTAGGTTATCACAGTGCCACTGGAAACTTGATTAGTCTATTAAAAAAAAAAAAACTTAAGTAGACAAGGTTTCATGTTTTTGACTTTACCTTACTTTGCTTCATAAAGATAAGCTAAATTATTTTAGTTTCTGTCAAATTGTGGAAATTTGCTCCCCAATATGGATTAAATAAACGCTTGCTACATTTTATTGCTTCTATAACATCTCATATACCAGAAACAAAAGACAGATGTGAGCCCAAATCCACTCACAAGATTAGAAAAATCTGTCTTGTTCAGGGTTGTTGTTCTGGCTTTTTTTTTTTCATAGAAAGCATCACAGTAATAATAGCACATCATCCCCAAGGAAACCCCCAGGGAAGTAACAGATGAGAGTCTTACGGACTGCTTTGTGGCTCTGTCTTAACAGTTTTGAGTCTAAACAGTATTTGTTCAACAAACCCACACCTCCAGCCTCCAAGGAACAAGGCAGGGCAAGCTAGCAGTATCCAGCCAAGCCTGAAAATTCATCCTGAAGAGCAAGTAGGCAAAGAAAAAAAGGTAAAAAGCCTGCAGCACTACGTAGGGAAAAACTGAAGTCCTGAGTGAGCAGGAGCTGGAGGAGAAAATCCTAATTGTCACCGCTAAGCAGCAGCAAAATCTCTTATGGAGATGTGCCCTCTCCCGGCCTCATCAGGAAAGTATGGAAGGACCACAGGTGCCAGGGAGGCACAGACACCACAGGGAGGTTTGGGAGCCTGTGTTGCTGTGATATTAGCAGGTGGAGAAATGAAACGTGTATCAGCTTGGCAGTTATACATTAACAAGTCATTTGGGTCAAGATTTAACTAAATAGAAGGGCCAGCCAAAGTTCAGCTCCCTGGTGGCCTTTTAAGCACTGGTTTCTCACAAGTGCTGGAGCACCTGAGCCCAAAGCAGGCTTCAGCTCTTTCGATTGTATTTGGACAATTGCCAGCAGTTTGGAAGTCACATCTCCTATTTGGACATTTGAAGATGGTTATCCGAACCCAGACTTTCATTCTATTTCTTGTTGTTGCTAGTCTTATTTGTTCATGGTTTTGAATTGGGGCCCAGCAAAGGTTGCCCATACCCAAGCCCTGCCAGACGGAGTGAGCCCTGGCTGCGGGGTGCAGACCTCTTGGGGGCTGCCCAGAACCACACCACCCACAGAGCTACAGCCCAGTAACCACACACAAATCCCCAGCCAGCTCTGGACAGGGCCTACCCAACACTTTTCCAGCCATGGAGCATCCTTTATTTGAGCACATCAATTCACAGAAGTTGCCTTATTGGTTCTGTTAAAAGTCATACAATTCACTTCCAACAAGATTTTTGTCTAGCTTGCAGTCCAAACCACTGCCCCCTCCTGTGCTGCTAAACCAACGGCCCCTGCATGAACAGATCTCTGCTCCCCAGGGATGAGCTGAGAGACAACACCTGAGCATCTGTTCCCTGAATACGTTGAACAGCTGAAAACTTAAACAAAATAATGCCTGTTTTGCTATCCTTAAGACATTCTCCTGCCCTCTTTGCAATCACCACCCCCTCAAACCATGGACATCAAGCAGGAACAGTCTTCCAGGAAGAGCTCTTCCTACACACAGCACAGGAGCAGCCTCTCTGTCACAGCCCCCACTAGAGTTAGTGCCCACCATTTAGTTCTTCCACATCTGTGCCTGATCCTCTCATAGCAAATTTTTATCATAGAAGAAAGCTGCATAGAAAATAATTTTGAAATGTTGAAAGTTAAATGGGTTTTACTAATAGAGTAGATTCATGTGATGTTTTACAGTAACATAATGTCATTTTGACAGTCTGGCATAGCTAAAAGTAAGTTAGAAAAGCCAAATACATTTCAGGTTTTTAGTTCCTTATTGTTTGAACCTTCTACTTGTTGGGCTGAGAGTCCTGGGAAGAGTTTTCTCTCAGATTACAAAAGCTTTAAAAGAAATCTTCTCTGTCATCCTAATATAAGCACTAGCCCTCAGGGGTAAGGAGGGAAATGCAGCTTTCACACCAGCAGGGAGTGAAAACAAGGGGATTTTTCCTGATTTATGTCCCCAGCGCTTTTGTCCTTGTGGTAAACACAAAGCCCTGTACTATAAAATTACATAGGTTTGGTCTCCTGGGTGACTTGGCTGAGCTTGGAGTTCTTGTTAATTGAGAAGAAAACAAGATTGCGTTTCTGTGCTTGTTTTCAAGTTGACAGTGATACTGCACTCCTCTGGCTTCACCACAGGAAGCCATGGGAGACATATGGAAAGAATTGCTGGGACACTGTGACACTACTTGACATTACAGAAACAAGCCTTCCTTCTATTGTAGCCCCATAGCACCGTCAATACAGCATCACCTTTACTGTCAGCAGGTCACTGACCTTATTGTCACGAGACTATAAGTCTAAAGGGTTTGAGAAACATGGTAGGACGGGTCTGATCTTTTTCAGCTTGTTTTAGTTTTGGATTAGTGAGAATAAATTATGTTATTCCAGAAACAATCTGCTGTGTCAGTTTACTCTCCGGTAGCTATATTTGTCAGTTCGCCTATGTACACAAGATGTAAGGGAATCCAATGTTCAGATCTCTCTAGAACTAAACTGATTCAGGTGCTTACCTTTTTTTGGAATCACACTTCTATTTTCTTCATGCATACTCCCACAGTATCATGCTTTCCTGTCAGGATATTTTGTGCCAGTTTCTTCTTCACCTTCTGTTCCTTCTGCTCCAGTACATTTTCTCCAGTTCAGGCTCTTCTTCAGCTTTTCTCAATCCTACCAGCTGAAAAGGAAAGAGACATTGATGGAGGCAGTTTTCCAGCTCGTGGATTCTCAAGCCCAGTGCCCTGTAGTTTAGTCACACTTAGAGAACACCAGGGGTTCCTGCCAAATCGTTCATCCCACTTCACACATCTACCTCAGGTCTCTAAATGAAGCAAAAAGCCTCTTTGCCTGTCTGCAGGGAACAGAGGGACCCTAATCTCATGGTCTAGTTCTCCTTTCCCATGCACAGAGTATAGCAATAAGACTGTCTTCACCTTTATCTCAGCCCCCGACTCCGACAACTATTTAAGCTTAACAGCAATGACCATTTTCAACCCACTGCTACTACTATTTGCTGGACCTCTGCTCTGCTGAATCTTGTCACAGCACAAAACTAACTGTTCCCTATACTTAGGGCAGAAGTCACATGCATATAGGAACATTAACTTTTGCTTACTTCCTACTCATCTCTACTGCTGTATTACCAAAAAGCTGAACAACAGCCAGGAAAGTTTTGATATCTTCATCTTTTAGATATCTCCTGAAACAAAGAGCAATAATTATCATATTGATTAGCCAGGAACTACTAGACTCAGTAAAAAACATTGCCTGTTTAGGACGTGTCCCCAGGAAATTATGTCCAGCCTCTGCTACAGCACTAAGTTTGGAAAACTAACAAAGGCATCTCTAACTTAGGAATCTTAGCCTAACCTGAAATTTTGAGGCAATAAAAAAAAAAAACCCAAACAATCTGTGACTGACACCTTGGCAACTTTGAAATTCTAACCTCAGCAGACATAAAGACACCTGGTAAAGGCAATCAGGTGCCAAACTCAGCATGGAACTTGATAACCATTCTTGTGCAAAAAGAAGGGATTCTTCTCATGCTTGTCCCCTCAGGTTTCCCAGGCCTTTATGGACAAGCATGCCTGTGTTGCTAAATGCTTTGTAGTCCATTAATTAATATCTCTGTATTACTATAATGTAACAGCTTTGCCCCATCCTGAGAAGATTAAGGACCACAGTAGGCTAGATCTTGCCCGTATGAAAAATAGAAGCTCCCAATGCATGCCATTCACAGGACCACTGTCAAAGCTGACACGCTTCTATTTTACAAGGTGTTTATCACCAATGGTATGGTGGCAAAAAAGGATATTGGTCAAGGCAATTGTAAGTCATACAAGCATCTCTTGCAAAGATCAATGTGGGAAAGAAAACTTATATGCTCCATAGTAGCATATAAGAAAGAAGACAAATCATTGCTTTTTCAACTGGAAAAAAATCCCATTTTTTCTGCAACAGTAGCTAGGTCAGCAGGCACTAGGTGGGAAGGTTCCTGTCAGCATTACCCAGGGCTAAAGGAACAGATACAGGGGTTGGGAAGATGAGGCAGGTCTTTCTTTGGTTTCAAGTTAAATAGATACAGAATATACCCAGTATTTCAGAGACACTGACACTCTGGCAAACAATGCTCTAGTCATAAAAGGAACACGAGGACAAACAAAAGCTTGAGTCATGCTTATTAAAATCTGAAATTGGCAGATGTCATTGTTGGGCTGCTCTCCATCATCTTTGAAAGGTCATGGAGAACAGAAGAGGTGCCTGAGGACTGGAGAAAGGCAAATATCACTCCAGTCTACAAAAGGGTAAGGAGGAGGATGCAGGGAACTACAGGCCAATTAGTCTCCCCTCCATCCCTGGGAAGGTAATGGAGCATGGTCAGGTTGGGGACCTGCCACCAGTGGTGTCCCCCAAGGGTCAATACTTGGTCCAGTGTTGTCCAAGATATTCATCAAGCTTGCTGATGATACCAAATCGGGAGGGGTGGCTGACACTCCAGAAGGCTGTGCCACCGTCCAGCATGACCTGGACTGGCTGGAGAGCTGGGCAGAGAAGAACCTAATGAGGTTCAGCAAGGGCAAGTGTAGGGTCCTGCACCCGGGGAGGAAGAATGCTAGACACCAGGATAGGTTAGGGACAGACCTGCTGGATAACACTCCAGAGAAGGATCTGGATGTCCTGGTAGACAGTAAACTACCCATGAGCCAGCAGTGTGCTCCTGTCACCAGGAGGGCCAGTGACATTCTAGGCCGCATAGGGAAAAGTGTGGCCAGCAGGTTGAGGGAGGTCATTCTCCCCCTCTACTCTGCACTGGTGAAGCCACAATTGGAATACTGCATCCAGTTCTGGGCTCCACAGTTCAAGGGAGACAGGGAACTACTGGAGAGAGTCCAGGGTAGGGCAACAAAGATAGATGGATTAAAGCACCTTCCTTACGAGGAAAGGCTGAGAGAGCTAGGACTCTTTAGCCTGGAGAAGGCTGATGGGAGACCTTATGAATGATTATAAGTAAGTATCTGAAGAGTAGGTTGAAGGAGAATGGAGCTGGACTCTTCTTCTCAGTGGTTCCCAGTGACAGGATAAGGGGCAATGGGCACAAGCTGGAACACAGAAAGTTCCATCTAAATGAGGAAAAACTTCTTTATGCTAAGGGCACCAAACAGAGCACTGGAACAGGCTGCCCAGGGTGGGTGTTGGAGTCACCTTCTCTAGAGACCTTCAAGATCCACCTGGATACAACGCCGAGTAACGTGCAACACTATCCTCAAATATGTTTTGTGCAGCATTTATTGTCTTCTTCAGTCCTTTTCTGCTAGGGGATTCCGTACATGTGAAGTTTTGCTTGTTATTCTTATCAGTGTTTTGGGATGATTTTCAAGATGCAGAAAGGTGTTCTAAAATCTGAATTGGGAGATACTGAAAATTTAATTTTAATCCCCTGAAGATACTTATTTGACATTATACCACTTGTCTCTCAAAAGGGTAAAATCAGAGGAAGCTACAAAGTACTGTTGCACTTGAACTAAATTCCTGCTGTTCAAGTGGCTAGGACAAATATAAGGAAGTGCACCATACAGCATGCAGATTCCCCCAAAGGAGAACTAAACTTCCTCTTTACCCTGGATTTGAGTAGAAACCAAGAAACTAGATATAGAGGGAAAATGTCACCCAGTAATAGGTACCACTTATTAAACAAGGAGTAACACCTTTTATATATGACTGTATATGCTGCTGGTACACTAAAACTTTACTACTGTATTTGCTTAAGACAAAACTACAGTTGTCTTTAATGTTTAAAGATTATTCAAGTGTACCATAATACACATAACAGAATTTTCTGTTTAAATGAATACATTATCTTTAGCCCTGTTAACTACTCAAGATACTAGTTCCTAACTGCACTTCACAGTAAAAAAAAACCCACAATGATTATTTTAGCTTCTTGGAACAATGTACATAACCATATATACACATTTCCCCATGCAGATATTTATATCTACATCCTTATGAAATGTATTCTAAAATTAGACTGTTCATTACACACCTTAGCAAAACAGCAGCTGGCAACCCTTCAGAGTGTGGAAATGCTATTTTAAGAGTGTCTGTTGTGTTAATGTACTTGAGCTCCCACCTACAATATGCTAAGAGACATTGTTCTAAATATACACTGATGCCAAATACAGGTATTCAATAAAGATATAGAAGACCATAATATTAAGCCAAGAAGAAAAACAGTTACTTAACACTTCTGAAATGCATTACCTGCGTACATTCCATTGCAGGAACACATATCTTAATCCAGACTTTGTGATCACTTCCACCTGTAAGTTCAGGGACACCGTGGTGGCATTGTTTTTTGGTTTCCTTCTTTAGCAGGTATTTTTCCCATAGCAGCTAGAGAAGAGGGATAGTCATGGAATTCACGTGCTTAAGATAAGCAGCTATTTCTTATTCTGAATACTTGCTTACCTATATACAGTTTACTTCCATTGCACATAGTAGTAACCTATACAGGACACAGGTGCTAGGAATCTACCTAAACGAGTCTCAGAAGGAACTCAGCTGGTGAATCTATTTAGGGAACTCATTCTGAACCACAGTTAGCAGCCCTCTATATTTAACAGAAACATGTTTAAATCCACAGATCATGCTTGAGGCCAGCAAACCTGGTTCTTTCCATCAGTAGAAGATCTAAAATGGTCATTTTGTAATATAATGGAAGGACTATAAAAGCCCACTTTGAATAACAATGCTTATCAGCCTGGAGGTAGTTTCTATCTCCCACCTCTAATATGCCAGTAATTTGGGTAGAAAAGCATGAGAAATGGTGCAAAGAAACTTGCATGTTTCTTGCCTTGCTGCCACTCTTAGAATATAGACATCAAAGTTTACGCTGCCTTATCTCAATCTTCAGTTACAAAATGTCAAAAATAAACATACCAGCCTGAAAAAAGCCTTCTGCCTGAAAAGGCAGGACTATTAAGCCATGAACTGTTAACATTCCTAACAAAACCACACTTTGCATACAATGAAAAACATCAACCAACCTTCAATTACAGAGTAGAGTTCATGGTTCTCTTCAGACTTCCAGGATGACATCTACAATGTCACTTCTCTAAAGAGTTTCTGAATGTTGGTAAGAACCTGCCTCAGAAGTTAAGCTGGATTACTTTGACTGAAAAGATTAGTGCTTTTAACAATTCCTTTGGCAGGTATGCAAGTAAGAAAGTGTTCTAGTTACCTGAACATGAAAGAATAAGAGCCATAACTACAGGTTAAACTTGAGTACTACTTCAAAGCAAACCAGTAAATAGAGAAGAGGTGAGGGGAGAAACTTTAACAGAAACAGTGCCTGCTAGTTGGGAAGAGAAGCTGGAAATCCATTCTAGGTTTTTGGAGAAAACTTAGAAGCTTGTCATAGTAAAATTAAGTAGCACTGGGTAACAAAAAAAAAAAAAAAAGACCAATTCAAAAAACTCTTCCTTTAGACTACAACTGCTTATTTCCATTTTATTAAAAAAAAAAAAGTCACTTGGAATACTCACACTATGAAAGAAACCCTGACAATTAGTTAAATACAGAAGATCAACAAAATAACTGAAATACTTGCATTAAACAATGAAATATTAACAAGCATTCTTGATTAGTTTTTTGATTCATTGCTCAAATACACACCAAGCTTTGCTTTAAGGTGTGCCGCTACCAGCCTTGGTTTTTTCCTCCCTTGGAGCTGTAAAGCCTATGATCTTCAACACTGTGTGGAAAGCCACTTCAGCTAATTTTTTTTAAGCATTCTTTTATATAACATTTTTAGCTGCAAGCCTGCAAAAAGAAAAAAAAGAAAAACAAACCACCCCACACAGCTGTTTGTTGTGTCATTCTCATCTCTGAGCACAGGTCAAGCAAAGGCTGTGGAGACAAGAAAAATAACATGTTGTTCCTTCAGACAACACAAGCATTTTTTTTACTGGTTTAGGAAGAAATGCACTCAATTCAGTAGGTACCAAGTAGCAGGGAAGTCAGGAGAGAAATGCTTCGCTTTCAGAGATAACAATTTAAATAAATATTTACACTTAAACTAAAAAGTCTGCAGAAATTTCATATTTAAAAAAAATTCATTTCTTTCTGGGGTATCCTTTTAAGAGAGAGAAAGGAACTCCTTGTCTAGCAAAGACTGTCAGCATTGTTCCACCGCAGCATGAGCCAACAATGTCTTTCAGTTCTTGACACAGCTTTTGCAATGCTCCCACAGATTCCAGAAGATTGCAAGAACAAGTTTCCCATAGATCTTTCTCCTGCAGTTAAGCTCCATGCATGTAATTTCTTTCAGACTTTACTGTGAAGAGAAGCCATACTTGATTCAACAGCAGTCAGTCTTGTCTCCAGAGCCTGTAATACAGTGTCTGCCTGTGAACAGGGAGAGATAGATACTTGGTTATAAAAAGAACTTGCCAATATAGAGCAAGCATAGATGTAAGTGTTCAGATTTGATCTTGCATCACCAATCCTATTTGCTCCTATTCTTGCTACTTCCATAGTCTGAAAGTTCACTCAACTCTAACATTAACTCTGATTTCTCTAACCTATAGTTGTCTTGAACCATAGTGTCAGTTCCATACATTCAGCTTTTAATAGACAACCACCAGCTTTCAGAGCCAGTTTCATTGCTACCTGCAATCACAAGCCTTCAGTAGAGCAAAATGTCAACTTTGTACCAAAATATTATATAACAAAAAGTTACAGGGAAAAAAAGGCATTAAGTTGGCTTACATGAAAGACAGAAGAGACATGATTAAAAGTCAAACAAGAAGTGAATCAGAATTTGAAATGAAATTCTAATTATGGACATAGATAGGAATATAAAGCTATGTTTCATAAACAGAAAGTGCTAATTGCAATTAAAATTTAAGCAAAAGCTACTGAAAATCTTGCAAAACAGAATATTAATAGCATGAAGTATTACAGTATATGTTACAACCCACAGAATTTACTTGGATGAAATAAGCTGTTTTGTAGAACATATTTAAGGATATCAACCTTTCATAAAAGTGATTTAAATGAAGAATGGTAAGGCAAAAATCTCACCCTTTGTAGCACATCTTCCAAGACAGCTCTACTTTCAAGAGTTAAAGGTTCCTCATCAGTGAGGGCTTGCTTTTCTGAGGACCCTAGAATAAAACTGATGCACTGCAGATTAGATCATGCCCTTTTCCCTCTGAGGCAAAAAAACCAAGTGTAGGACTCCTCCATTGTTCTCAATTACTACGATTAATCTGCTAGCAAAGTGGAAGCATAGTTCTAGCAACAATTAAAAGAATCTCCATATGTGGTAATCTTGTAAGTAAACTGCACAGCGGAATGAACAGTCTTAAGCATAGAACTACCAAGACAACACTGATTTTATGAAGGTTAGAACTCCAAGAGTCAAAAATTCTGGTGCTACAGAATATGGTGAAAAAGCATACAGACACTGAGAACAGCATCATATGAGCCAGCCACAAGCATTACTGCCCAAGAAAGCACTATTTTGTCACCATGTTATTGTTTCACAGAATTTTACTACCATAGAAAAGTCAAAGTATCATAGCTGTGGAAAGAGGAAAAAAAAAATTCCATCCAGATTAGGAAGCTGAACATACATATGCATAGAGCAAAATAAACTTGAACTTAAAGAATAAAAACATTCTGCCTAGACCAGAGAGAAACAAAGATAACATATCACTGTTTACTAGATTAATGCTTGGAGAAAAGCACTCATGTGGAGACTTGAGTCAGGATACAATTGTTGAAGAGTATTTTAAAGCCACTTTTAAGTGCTATAAGCCAACTAAAACAAATACAACAGCACTTCTTCATTTTCTAGACAGTTTTTGACTGTAAGACAGTTAAATGAGAGCCTCAAGCATATATTCAGTGCTTGAAACACTTCTCCAATGCACATTTGGTGAAGTTCAGCTAGCAGGCTTACCAATAAAAATTCTGCCTTTACCTTTCAATTGAGTCAACATTGAAACAGAACAAATCCCTCTTGTAGTCAAGGTGTTTCGGGGTGCATCTATAGATGTTGCCAAGTGCCATTGAGCAGCCAGAGCAGGATAACGTTTCAATCATGCTGTAAGTAAAATATATAATATTTATTCAGGAGAAAGAAGAAATAACTCTCTCCACCCCCCAGTCTAAAAAATTCATCCACTCCATATTTTTTTTTTCAGAGCATTCCATATTATAATGACAAGCACTCATTTTTCAGCCTGCTTTCCCAGTGGCTCCTCAGGCCAAGATTAGCACATAACGGGAACTTCACACAGACAGCCCCAAAGAAGCCTTTGCAGCCAAGTCCCCCTGGCACTGCCCGGGTGAACAGATGCCACCAGCACCGGGCAAGCCACTTATCCAGCTTTTCCTCAGCGCCCTCCCCAGGGCTTCCTAGCTCCCTCAGAAGGGTAGGGGGCAGGCAGGCGGGGGTCCACCCACACACCCCCCCGGGAGCAGTAGTGGGGCTCCAAGGCCGGGCCTCACCATCCGCACTCGCCGGGCCGCTTGGAGAGTTTCCGCTCCGGGTCCACCGAGACGCTACCGGCCGCACCTGCGGAGAGCGGGGAAAGGAGGGAAGGTGACCGAAGGCCCCCAGTCAGGACAGAGGGGGTGGGGGTCAGGCCGTGGCCTGTACTCACTGCGCAGCAGGATGCAGCCCGACTCCTCGTCGTTGGTCACCCAGCTCAGCGTATCGCCCACCGGCCGCTTGCAGCCGGCGCAGAGGAACACCATGGGCAGCAGGTCCGCGTCCTCCGCTTGCTTCTGCTCAGCCGCCGGGCCCCTCCTGCCGTCCCCCCCCTCTAGCAGCGACAGGGAGGAGTCCAGCTCCGCCACCAGGCCCGGCGCCTGGAAGAGGCCACCCGCCATCGCCTTCAAACCGCCGGAAGCGGAAGTGAGATGTACCGCCGTCGCGAGGGGGAGGGGGAAATACCCTTCCCCCCGCCGCCATTGGCCACGCCTCCCGCGCGCGGGGCTGCAGTTGGTCGGGCGCGTGTTAGGCCGTTACTGCTGAGGGCCTGGTCTTGCCGGCCGCCGCCGCGCCTCAGGGGGAGCTCCAGTGCTGTAACGCGATGTGCGTTTTGGAAGCTGTCTTTAATGAACCTGGCGATTTAATTTTTGCGCTGCCTTTGCGTACCTTGCTTCCGGGCCTGGGTCCCATGGGGCCCGCCTTCTCTCCCACAGGCCCGGGCCGGCGCCTGGGGGAGCGGCCTTCACCTCCCCGGCCGCAGTCTACCCTGGCAGGCCCGCCCGAGGGTCTTGTTTGACGTCTAATGTGAGCAACTGCATTTCTGCACGCCTCCGTGAGGCACACAGGTGTTTGCCTAGGCACAGGGCAACACCTTTCCGCTACTCAGCCCTCATCTTGGTTGGGAGCCTGCCTTACCCCATCCGTTACCTTCGGGGTGGAAGGAGCAAAGCAAAATGGTTGTTATACGGCCTTGTTTTGTCACGTCTTCCCTACCTTTTTACGTCAAGAGAAATTCAGGAATGTCTTTCCAGGACACCCGTTTTCAGGAGCTCCAGGGAGCACCGTGTTGCTGCAGGTTTCAGAGAGGGAAGAGTTTGTGACCCAGTTGGCAGTCGTCCAGCCCGTTCTTGGGTCACTTGACATCCATCAGACTTTCACATATGCTGAGGAATAAGACAGTTGCCCACCAGGAAGCGAGGATTACGTTTTTAAGGGCTGCAGTCTCATATTTGTCAGACTGTTAATAATCTTTGCTGCTAGATGTTTTTTAGTACCAAGGCAGTCCTTGAGCTGCAGGACCCCAGAGTGATTTACATAGGCATCAGTTATGCAATCTATTTTTGAGGGCACTGAAGTACAATGAAAAAAAGTATTTGCTTGGAGTTCTGAGCTGGTTTAAAATGCACTGCTGAAATGGCTAACAGAACAAACTCCTCTGAGTATTTTTGGTCGTATGAATATTATTGGGATTACATAGATCCAATACCAGTAGATGGAAGCAAGTTGAAAGTTAATAAATGTAAGTATTGAGTATTGTAGAGTAGTAGGTGCTAATCTAGTACAGGAAAGTGTTGCATAGTTTGTCTCACTGACTTTTTATTTTCCTTGTAATAGAGACTATGCTGGATTATATGTGTGTGGTTTGTATGGATGGGTGGCTGCCTTCCAAACTGACTAATAGCAGTTTTTACTAATACTGAAACTGTGCTTTATCTTACAGTATTTGAAATTATAAGACTGCTGATACTAACATTTATTTTTTAGCCATTTGCTAAGTGGACACCTCATGACTTGCAAATCTGTAGTTTGGGGTGTTAGTTTCCGGCATGCTACTATCAGAAAAGTTGACTGAATGAGCAGACTTTTTCATAAGATAATCCTGTTTTCCTCTTGGGATGTAAGGCTTACATTACAATTGATAAACATTGAAAACCTTAGTAAAAGAAGAAGTACATGTTTCCACTAGCCAGGAGCATCAAGCTGAACACATTCTATTACCTTTACTCTTTTGACTTAGTGCTACTGAACTGTAAGATAAAGTAATAATATACATTATTGTCAAAATACTTCATTGCCATGGAAGGTGATTCTGCTGAGTTTAGAAATTTATTTTCAAAATATATAATATGAAATAACATTCACCAAATGCACCCTGCAACAGTTAATTTAATTTCACAGTTTTGTTTTGCACAAAGAGATAGTGATGTCTTTTTACGATTGCTTAAAGTGGCAATTTTTATTTCTAATGTAACTGAATAGGTTAGATTTTGATAAGGTAAAATGACAAGCTATGTTGTGAGGGATTAATTTGACCAAGTATAGTTGGATGGATTGATGAAGATCAAAGGAGAGCGAGTAGGCACCTTTGAATCACTTAGGCTATAGGCAGTGTTTTACCTCAATTTATGAGAGCACAATAAGAAAGTGGAGCAGAAACTCTTACTCTGCACTGCCTCTTAATTCACAAAAGCTTTTCTGTCCACTCTGAGGAGCCTAGGGTTTATTGCCTCCAAACTTAGAGCACCATGCCTTAAAGTAGGTGCCATAAATATCCACGTCCTTCCATACATAAAATCTTGCTCCGTAGTACTGTAGAACAATATTTGGTGCTGCTGGGATCAGGCAGGTTTATGGGCAGCTTCTCTAATTCTCCTAATTTTAAAGTTAGGGCAGATAATTACTCCCAAATTCCACAAAGGAGTGAGTGAAACTACCTGCAAGTCCCTGGCATGTGGCTGGCTTAGCAGAAAATAGAAATCAGAAATCTAACCTTTCCCCTTTTTTGTCATTATTAACATTTTGGAATGCCTGATACTCAATTGAAGAAGAGTTTGTGTTACAGCATTTCCCTCCTTGGCACTTCATAGGATATTTCTCTTTACCCAGCTGCCTGTTTTCTTGAAACTTGTAGAAAATGTGCTTCTGAGAGAAGATGTGCTCACTCTCTGTTAGATTTAATTTAAATTTATTGGTAGTTTCTTGGAGGAAATTACCCCACACGTGTTTGAGTGCTTATGAGTGATCTCATATGCCTTATTTCCATTAAAAAAGCAGAATAAACTGAGCTCTTACTGATTATTTTTTTTAAGTTGTTCTCTCCCCCTAAAGAAATCTGCCACGTTTCAGGTATTTTTATATTCTAAGAAGATGATTTATGCACTCACACTTCATGTTTATGCATCTCATTTGCTACTACAGTAACTCTGACTAGATCTAGTTACAAAGGAGTGGAGGCCTGAGATATTTCTGCAGACTCCTACAGCTAGTAACTAGATAATAGAGGAAGGACGTTGTGAGTGAAGACCTTTGCTGACAAAAAGGCTGCAGGGTGAGATCATGCCCTGTTGGACACTGAAGGTAATCACCTTTGGGCTCAGCTTTGGGAAGCAAATCTGCAATAAACCAGGCTTCTGTATTTCAGTTGCTTAGCTTCCAGGCAAAGGAGAGAGAGAGAGATGCAAGTGTAGAGTTTGGGGTGTAAATTCTTTTTCTACCTCAGCAGGTTAATGTTAAGGCAGTTTGAGTTCCCCGGGGCAGCTCTTTATGTGAGATATTTCTAGGCAGCTTGTCAAAATGGAGTTCTTACTCTATGATTTGCCTTTTAAAAAGCCCACATTGGCTCTACCAATTTCTAAACTAAAACTGTTTGGTTTGGTTTTCTGATAGCCAGGGAAGTGAAAGTGTTTTTCTTTTTTTTTTTTTTCTTTTGCTTCCTATAAAAATAGACATTTTCCATGTCAGCAGTCTAGGAGGAATGGAGACTGCGTCATTTTGGTACTTTTATTCTTCCTTCTCCAAATACCAGTGGGAGAACAGCAAGTTACAAGTTATAAAGAAAACACCAAGGGAAATAATTCTTCAGTGTGTCCTTTATTCTTTGTTTTGAATAAAAGCACTAGTCAAGCAATGAATATACTTTGTAGGTTTTCCTGTCTTTGAATAATATTTACATTCTTGTACCTTCAAAAGCCACTGTTGCAATTATTGTCTTCATATGCTTGGAACTATATAGACCAAGTTAGTTCAGCAAGTCCTTGCCCTGTGTGTTGCAGATGAAATGTGATAATTTACCCTCAAATAGCCACAAACATTCCAAGTTTGTCAAAATGTAGGATACCTCTCAGATTACAATAACCACTGTATTGATGTTCCAGAGGGCCTTTGCTGATTGACTGCAATGGGACATGAGCATTTGTTTAGGTGCATTGCTGAATCAGCCCAAGTGGATCATACGGTCATCATAACCCCTGGTATAGGATCATAGCTTTCTAATTCAGTTTTGCATATGGGGTTTTTTGTTTTTCTTTATTTAATGTAAAACAGATATCTGAATCTCTACACTTTCTTTCCTCTCTTTTGTGACCTGTCCCTGAAGCATTGTGAAACTATATTTGTCTCACGAAAATGAATCTAAATCCAGCTATAAAGGCATGGTCTTGCTTCTATTAATAGTGTTGTGCAGCTCTCTCAATTTTGTATAAAAATAATAAAAAGATTAACTGGCCCATGAACTAATAGACTATTTAAAAACATGCGCACGCACACATAAAAGGTGGCTGTAAAATTTAGCAATAGAAAAGCTTTTTATAGATTTTAAAAATATATTATCCCAGTTTAAAAAAAAATAATCCTAATTGTAGGACTTTCAAAACAGTCAGGAAGTTTCTGTTTATCCCTCAAGAGTTCAAACTCCCCACAAGACCTGAAGCAAATTTGATTAGCTTCAGTGAATTCCGTGAATCGTATTAAAGGTGCTTTTAAAGGATGAAACCAAAATAGCTTTGATGGAGTATTCTATAAAGCCAAGTTCTTCATTTCTGTCCCAATGGCTTTGAACACTTCAAAACTTCGAGCTTTTCAAAATATCCCCATATATTACTTGCTTTTTTCTTTCTTTTTTTTTTTTTTTTTAACAGAAGTCGTCTAATTCTCCATTGAGGAGTTGGGGTTGGCCAGTAGCACCCAGTGGCTTTGCTAATTTGCCATTCTCTGAATTAAAGCTGAATAAAACTTTATTTTTAACAGAGGACAAATAAAACAAGCTGACTTTCCGCATTCTTCTTTCTCAGTCACACAGCCAAAATTCAGCTTTCTGATAAGACTCCGGCTGGGTCGGCTCTAGTTTTAGGTTTAAAGGTAGCTGGGAAAATTCCCCCTATTCTCTTTGTGGCTCTGATGACAACACATTCTGAACTTTTTCACAAAGAGACACCTAATCAAATATATTGGACCTGTTTCAAAGAACACAATGTTTTCTGTCCTTTGAGATGGAAGATTTATTTTAACTTGGTCAATATTTGTCTCTGGAGTCAATGGCCCTTCTTTTTCACCTCATGCTAAGTGAGTAGCCAGTTATGAATGCGGGGCATTTCTCAACGTGTGACCTACAGAACACCCAACCTTTTCAAGGCTTTAACTGGAACATTCACCACCACCATCACCGCACTGATCCCAGGAAGGAGCATTTTTGAACCAGTGACCAAATGGGCAGGAGCAGATTGATCCCATCTAACAGCGAGCCCATAACTGAGGCAGTCATTTGTGCAGCCCCGTAGTTTTCATTCATGAAAAAGCAACTCCCTTTTCTCCCCCAACCACCTTAGACTCTCATTAGCTCTGGTCACCCAGACTAGGGATCCACTCATCTTTTTTTTCTTTTATTAATTTAAAAAAAAAGAGAAAGTTTTCATCTGAACCAGGGATGACAGCAGTGGCAGGTTCTTAGGCTGCTTTAAAC
The DNA here is from genome assembly GCA_013400375.1 of Thinocorus orbignyianus. Lineage (NCBI taxonomy): Eukaryota > Metazoa > Chordata > Aves > Ciconiiformes > Thinocoridae > Thinocorus > Thinocorus orbignyianus. The sequence continues at coordinate 1,937,783 of VXBW01003428.1, forward strand.
CAGTTGTGAACCAGTACTTTGTTCCTTAAAGAAACCACCTATCCTGATAAAGTCGACTGCATTTAAAACTGTTTTATGATGGTTACAGAAGCATCACAGCTGAACAGGGGAAGGTTCACATTCTCTTCCACTGGATTCATATGCTGTGAGGGACAGACACATTTCAGCAAGCTTTCCCTGGTATTTCTCTTGGTGGAAAACGTTTTTCAAGGGTAGAATTCCCTCCCTTAAAAACATCATCTTGAAAATCATGACTTGTGGTACTTTTTCCCCTAAGAGCAGGATTTGGCTATGCACTGAACAGTAACGGCTCAATCCTCAGTACCCCACTGCTTACTGCACTGTGATGTTATAGAAGGAAGTGTATCCCCTGCAAAGAGACGAACCTGTGAAAATTTATCTTTTTTATCTTTATCTTTTATCTTTTTGTATTATCTTTTAAATACATGCACAGTACTAGTCACCATCACACTTACTAGGTATTTTTTCTTCTGACTTCTCACGCAGCCCCAGCCATGTGCTGTTACAATAAGCTGTTAGGAGACTTAAGACTTCTAACAAATTGGCACTCAGATTCCTCTCTCTCTTGGGTTTAATTGAATTGAAATAATGAAATTACACACCTTTCTTAGAGATCATAAATTATATTGCTGAGGTTTATATTTGCTACGGTACCAGTGACAGAACTACTGTGTTGTATCCACAGATTCTATTGTCATAGCCTTTTGGGTTGGGCTTGCTGCGTTTGTGACGTTTCTTTTCCTTATTTTACTGTACATGTCCCGCTCTGGATCAACTCCAGTAAAGTAAGTACAACGAAAAATAAAGTAAGTATAGATTAGTGTAATAAAATAGTCTGCATTAAATCCTTATTCACCGCTCCAAGTGATTCAGAGATGACACTTTCTATGTTGTTATTTGATTTGAGTGTCTCTCAACCCACTGCTATTCACTGTTTGTGTTATTCACCTGGATAAAAATAAATTCATAACTGATGAGGTTTTGCAGATGACAGAAAGATGGGGGAACGGTAAACCATGAGGATAGGCAAAGCAGTCTGGACTGCTTGGTATGTTGGCAAACAACATGCATGATGCCAGCTGTCAAGGCTGCATACTATGGAAGTAAGAGTGCCTGTTTTACACACAGAGCGGGAAAGTACCTCTTGTAAACCTCACCTGAGAAGGAAGTAAGAATTGTGGTGGTAAAGCAGGAGAACACAAGCTCTCAAAGCAATTCTGTAAGAACATATTAGTGAGATCAGACAGATAATACAGTATGTGCACCTTTGTTCAGATCATCCCAAGAATATTGCACTTACGTTAGAATGCACTCTTTGAAAGGAGTTTTAAAGAAATGGGGAAGAATCAAGAAAAAACTGATTTATGTTCCAGAAAAACACCCTACAGTGAGAGAGATCAACTCAAATCAGTTAGTTTCTCAAGGAGCAGTGCCTCAGAGATGCTCCTTGTGAACTGTCTGCATCTTTTAGAACACTAGCGTCCAATTCAAGAGTCCCACAGTAACTATTCAAATGGTAAAATACTGTACTAAAATGCAATGGCTGGAAGCTCCTGCAACACAAACTTAGATGTACCGTGTGTTTTATGTGAGTGTAATGATTCACTGGAACAATTTACAGTAGAATGTTAAGCGAGTTGTGATTAATTCTTTTTTTACTTGATGACTGAACATCTGAAAAGCATGCATCTGTATTCATCCAAAAATTACTGTGAGGAATCTGAGGTCTATCATTCTTTGGCCTGTTACGCAGAAAGTTAGGAAAGCTGCTTTCTTGCCTCACATAAGTGTATGACTCAGTCCCTGAACAGTTTTGAGTTCTTATAGGTTAAATTAACACAATGAAATGAATGAGTTACGATTGGCTGAAGGTCTGTGTAATTTTTTTTATGTTTTTGCAAATCCTAGCAGGATTATGATATGTCCTTCAGCATAGTAAGCCCATGGTAATACTACAAATACAATTAGAGAGAACATCAATCGGTTGAGAGTGTGATTGTGAAATGGCTTGAAACACCTGCCAACCACAGGTGTGTAGCATTCATAGTACCAGTCAATTTAGGAGTGAGACAATGTGGTTAAACTGGGGTTTCTGTTCATGCAGAATCTCTCGGAATGAGCCTCAGGTGATTTTATTAGTGATTAGAGTTTAGAAATTTAGAAGTGTGATTCAGAAGGGTGGTGAGGCACTGGAACAGATTGCCTAGGGAAGTTGTTGATGCCCCATCCCTGGAAGTGTTGAAGGCCAGGCTGGATGGGGCTTTGAGCAACCTGCTCTGGTGGGAGGTGTCCCTGCCCAGGGCAGGGGGGTTGGAACTCCATGATCTTTAAGGTCTCTTCCAACTCTGACCATTCTATGATTCTATGATTCTGTCCTTCTCACCTGAGTACCTTAATTTAAATTTCAGTAGAGTACTATTCAGTATTAGGGAGACAGAGTTGGGTCTGAGCTAGCAGCATCCCAGTAAAGCATAATAGCATCTTCAGGCTCAGTGTGTGCAGCGTATCTTGCTCTGCAGACAGAGATCCTGGAGCCCCGTGTTCATGTCATAGGCTTGTTTTTACAGCTGGGCTTGACAAAACAGGGAGAAATCCTCTGGTGGCAGACAGATGGAATTGCTAATCTATTCTAGTAGGGTATTTCCACCTGTAACCTCCATGACTGAAAAGAGAGGCTGCATAAATACCTCACTGTTGCCAGGCATGTCCCCAGTCTCCAAAAAGATTATAGAACCTTCCCTGCAAAGGTAGTTGTAGTGGACATGCCTGATGGAGATGCAGTGCCCACTGATGCGCAGCACCCCTGTGTTGAATGGGAATATAGTTTTAATACTGCCTGTGATTTTGAGCTTTGCTTAAGGGTGGGTTTGTGTTTACAGCTTTCTACATTTGGTTTACTTTGTTTGCTTCTAGTTTTTCTAACAAATGTGTTTCAGGCAAACAAGGATGCATTTGCCCACTGCACCTCCTAGTCTGCTCAGGACCCAGAAAATTCAGCTCAGCAGATTAGGCAGAGATTCAAGATTACATCACAAACAGGCAGAGGGAAACGAGTATAATACAGTAGTAAAAAGGAGCACTAATATTCTGATTTATTGGCACCCTAAGGCCTCTGGCATGCTCACAAAAGGTAACAACAACAATAAAAAAGGCAGCTTGCCCAAATAAACTACAAAGCGGGAGGCGAGCTAACAATGCAAGAAACACATGGAAATGGGCATAAAATTACAGGGTAACAGAAACATGTTCCCATTAATTTACTGTTCCTAAAAAACTGGCAGGAGAAGTCTCTATACAGAAAAATCTGAGAATGTTTGGAAGACTTAAGCAAAAGTATTGATTTTTTTTAAATTTTTCACTTTTGCATCATGTTATTAAGTGAAATACTTGGTTTAGAAATATCCATATATATCACTAATTTATTCGGTTTTGCCCATTGAAAGAGCTGATGTGAACAAGGTTAGTCTAGAAATGTTTTGTGAAGAGCCCAGGAATCATTAATGGAAAGCAGTTTTGAATGAGATTTGCTTAGGCTTTGAAATCATCACATCTTATAATTTTTCTGGGCTTGAAGCATACTCTAAGAAAACATTTTAGGACTGAAGAGACTCTTTGTCCCCCCCAAAAAATTCAGAACACCTTGCCCTTTTGAATTGAGTTCCATTTGTTTTTTAATCCCCACTCCAATTACACTTCTCCCAATTCCTTGCAATAAAACAAAGTGGGGTGCCTGGAAGATCTTCCTGTTAGCTTCCACCATCCTCTCCTTTAGTTTTCTTTTTGTGTAATCCATCCATTAACCTTGGCATGACGATCTAATTTCTGTTTTGAGATCTCCTATCTCTTTTCCTGTGATAATTCTGATACATTCACCCAGCAAGCGTACAGATACGTCACTGGTCAAGGCTGGAGAACTTTCACCTTCACTGTTTCTGTCCTCATCCATCTCTCTGTCAAGCCCAGGGACATCTGGGGAAGCGTTTGTGCTTCCAGCTTGCTCAAGTGCCTGGTGAAACAAGCGTGTTTTCAAGACTGGTAGTTGATAAGAGGGTACCTTCTCCCTTCAGCTGACTGTCAAGCAAACCCCCACCACTGTGTCAGCTGTCTTGGTTGTCAGCTGGATCTCTGTGGGGTCATTGAAGGTGACATTTTGGCCTCGTATAACATGCGTATAACAGGGATTATCTCTCTTCCAGCATGGTGTACATCAAGGCCTTGCTATTTTGGCAAGGCCAGGCCATCTACCACAGTATAGCCTGCTGATTTTTACCTGTATATCCACACAGAAAAGAAGTCTAAGTCTTCCGAAAGGCATGTACAACAACTACATCTAGTTATGCCAAAGCATAATCCTCACCTGATCTGATTGCACCATGCTCTTCCCTGCAGTTCAAAGTTATTTGGTGTCAAGTCAAATGAGTGAGTTCAGGAGAAGGGGGAGGGCTGATACTTGCAAGAGAGCCGCAGCAAGGAATCCATGTCCCAGTCCCTTTTGTCACCATTACACTATCCCTACAGAAAGAAAGAAATTTAAAACAAAAGAATCTGGGACATGGGACCAATTACTTCAAACGCATTAGCATGCCAAGACAATTGATTACCACACTGCTGTAATCAAGAGCCAGTATTAATACTTGCATCAACTATGTTTCTTACCAGCCAAAATGACACAGAACGTAAGTGATAGTGGAAGGGGAGACAGTTCCCGACCAAGGCTGGAACTAAATGTAGTGGAAGGGGACAGGGAAAGTTCCTTCATGGACCTCTCAGAGGACACCCCAGTTTCCCATGCATTTCACTGGAGGCTGTGCGTTCCTGACAGCCATGACTAAGACCACTGTGGACATCTAAAACTTTCTGGCTATCAATTCACTCCCAGACAGTATAATGTAGAAAAAAAAAATATTTTGGGTACCTAGAGAGTTGGAAGACCTCCATGTCTTATGCTTTATCCACATTTCATGCTGTCATAGTAGCCTCAGATAGGCTCAGTCAACAGACTCTGGACTCCTTGGCAGCATGAGCCTTGCTGGCTTCAGATGGATTTTTTGCAATAAAAAATCCAGTTCAGTGTTTGGACATTTTTTTCCCCTGACTAACACCAACTTTTACCCAACATTCTGGGGCATATGGTAACATAGTTTGAGGATACTGCTTGCCAGAGAGAGATGTGTGAGTTGGCTTGAAAACTCTTGTTCTGCAGCCAGCTTTCTTCTCAGTTTGCAGGTGAGAGTCTCTTTCACGGACAAACAGATAACCACTGACTTGGTGGACAGACTGTACATAGTCCACGTGCTCCATCCAGATCAATTGCAACTGCTCCTTCATTCCTGGAACTGGGGAACTAATTTAGATATTTGACAGCTCAGGGGTTTTGGTCCCTAGGACTGAAAAATAAAATCTATGATAATATCCTAGGTCTCACACAAGGGCAGATAGTTTTCAGAGGGTTGTTTGTTTTTTTTTTACTTAGCTTACCTTCAAGACTGTAAAATTCATGAGTGAACAATATAACCACCATATATTACAATACCTATTTCTATACGTGAAGGCAGTGAATCTGCCACTCAAGGCACCATATTGCTCTAGATGACAGTAAGATGTGTCATAGCTATGCTCGGGCATGCTGTCTTCTCTTTGGGAAAAGGAAATCCTTTTTAATACTATAGTAAAGATCCTCATGAGAAGCACTTCTCTGGTGAAGCAGACCACACTCCTGTTTTCTGCTTTCTTAAGGCAGCTGGTCCTGTTCTCTGCTTTTTTCAGCCCTCTCTTTACTATCACTATTTCCTGGAATCAAAGTAACTTGTCTGTGTGTGAACTCATTTAAGATATGCTTAACTGTGATCTCTGCCTACTGTGTCTCACCAGCAGTAATCACATATTCTCACACCCAGGTGTCCTGAAGTTCCTAGCCAAGATTGGCTAAGAGCTCAGAAAGAACCCGGTTTCTCAATGGTACTGAAATTTCATGGTCGGGACTCTCGCAAGACCAGTATTTGAGGTCTACGTTACTTGTCTGCATAGATTACAGCATCATTCTTTGTGTCAGAAGACGCTGAGACAGCAAAGTCTTTACAGCTGGCTTCCCATATATAGTGTTCCTGGTGATCTATCCCAGTTTCTCCTCAGTACAGTTTCTGAATTTAGTCTCAAACAGCAGGTAGCAAATCTTGCTATTCTCAAGCCTCTGGTTTCCAGGGCTGAAGCTGTCTTTCACACCTCCATCATTAGGAGAACTTTCTTTTTTCTGTTGACAGAATCAGCTTCCTTTGATGTAAGCAGGTGTCAGACCTACAGGAGCAGAAGCTGTGAAAACAGTTAACTGTCAGCTGTCAAAGCCTTCAGTCACCAGAGCTCAAATTACAGTGTCTCCACAGGAAAGTGTTCTCAATCCTGTCATCTAACAAAACATGCTCGATACCTTTTAGCAGGTATCACGCCACTGGAGAGAGGCCTGGGATTGGTATTGCACTTGGCAGGGTAGTTCTCAGGTTGCTCAGAGGTAATTGATCTCCAAGTGAAAACTAAAGGGCTGGGATTTCGTTGAGCACCAGCGACTGTGTGAATGTGCGTGTGAATGTGTGTGCCAACTCAAGGCCAGCAGCAGAGGTTGCTTAACAGTAGCTAGCGTCCCTCCAGAACTGCCATGCATGGAGACTCTGCAGTTGAGAGGACACTGTCTGCTGAACTTGAGGTCAGAACACTCCCTCTGTGGCTGCTACTCAAACATTCTCCATGTCTGGTGCCAGCAGGCAAATGTCCATCCAGGTGGGACTGCACTGCTCAGGTACCAGGAAGCAGGCTGGCTGTGTTAGCGTTAAGGTGCTCTCCGTGGCTCTATGAAGTTTTCCCTCGTTCTTGCACTTTCTCCTGCAAACTGAAACGATGGGGCTTTTTGTTTTCCAACTGTTAAATGGTTTTAAATGACACAAAAAGGCTTCCATCTAGTAGCAACCAGACAGATATTTTAAAGTGACAATCAAAAGAGTGAAGTAACTCTTGAGCCATGCCTCCAAATAGTGTCCCGCCAGCAACTGTATTATCAAATCCAGCTTTATCTTCTCAGAGGGTGCAGAATGCCCAGCACAGACGTTATGTCACCTCACTCTCAAGGGACATAAACCAAACCACAGACAACTCTTGCAGTGAAGAACATTAGAGAGTGCTGCCCACTGAGAACAGGGATGCAGGCTCCTGAGGTCTCTGCCCAGGTGCTGTACCTCTGCAGAGGAGAACAAGCTCTTGTGTTTATTAATTCGGTCATCATTTTGCATTTCTCTGCCTAGTTAAATCACAATGCATTGGCATTGCATCTTGGCTTAACTGGTAAACTTCTTCAATAAAATCAGGGTGAAACCTGCATTTGCTTTAAAAAGATGTTGTGTTTGTTCATTAATGAAGAATGCCAAAAACTGATCACTGTGGGTAGACAGTGTGGTAAATATATGTAATTTTGGAATCACAGTACCGCCTACTCCAGACTTTGAAAGATCATGTCTGTCCCCAGAAATCCATAAATACAAAATATTGGTTCTACTTTTTTTTCCTCCTGAATATCTCAAGCTTTTCTGTGTGCTACAATTCACTGTCTTTAGGAGGAATAGTTTATGAAAAATCTGCGGTTCTCAATGAAAAGTATTATTGCCGGGGCTGAAGCTTTAAATATAATATATTAATATTGTTTGAATAGGTCCACTTTAACTAGCTGTCCAGTCTGTGCTATGTGACTGCTTGCTCTTCCTTGTGTCACTGTATCTCTGCATCTTTCATTCAGAGTAACTTTACGTTTACTTCCAGGTTACTGATGAAAATGCTGAACAGAATCAGGTGCCTATGGAGCCCTGCTCGAAGCAGCCACAGTTAGAGATCAGTCGCCAGTTAGTCTTTGAGAAGTCTAATTTATAGAATCATAGAATGGTTAGAGTTGGAAGGGACCTTAAAGATCATTGAGTTCCAACTGAAACAAACATGGCTTTTAGTCAAAAATGCCTTATTTCTTGTCTTCGAAGCCATGGCTCCAGGACATTAATAAGACTTTTCAAAATTTTTCCGTTTTCATTCTCACTTTTGGGTTACATTTTTCTTCCCACCATAGTTTAGTTTTCTTCCCCACCTTTGAAGCCCTAAGGGTAATAGTTGTTGGGATCTTGTGTTTATCCATATTGAACAGAACTTGGTGCTTCTGAGCCAGGACTCATCAGCTATTACTTTTTTTAAGGGTGAAGTTCAGGAAGCTGCTGGGAGGAAGGCTCAGGGAGGAGGAGGCAGAGTGCACCCTGCTGTTCTCATATCATTGCCCTCTCCATCCCACCGCTAACTTGTTTTTCTGGCAGAACCATATATCTTTGTGCTGTTGTTATTTTCACACTAGAAATTTCCTGCTACTCTAGTCCTACTCGCTCCTTTTCAGTCTGTCCCGTTTTTTTGCTCTGATCTGCACCACCCTGTAGAGGTGTGTCTTTCTTTTTCCCAACCCCACTGTCAGGGCACCTCCCCAGATATCGCACACCCCTTTTGTTCTTGCCCTCACCAGTGTCAGGGAATCTCCCCCAGATGCTGCACATCCCTCTTGTTCTTGTCCCCAGTGTGGCTGTGTTCCTTGTACACCCACTCACAGCCACACAAAGCTCGTTATACCCATTCTTTTTCCCAGAAGCAGCTGTGACACTTCCATTTACCAAAGTTTCTAGTTTTCTCTATAAAAATCAAGCTAAAGAAGCATGCTTAAGGACTAGAGTGAAGGTCTCATCTTGAAGGGGAAAGGGAAGAAGAAAGGGGGAGTCACCAAATATCAGCCACAGCTCACACTTAGCTGTTTGACATATTCCATTTCCAGATAAAGACATGGTTCTCGTGGTGGATAAAGACAGCTGAAGCCCAAAAGCATTTCTCATGCTGGATTCAATGTCCATGTGTTAGAAAAAACATCTTCTGTACTTTTTAAAACTGATAATGTACCTCCTTTTGCCAAATAGATGTTCCTGATAACTGTACCTTTTTTTCCTTTTTTTTCTCTCCACACATTACAGACAGGTGATTGTAGGGAACCAGGTAGAAGAAAGAAGTTCCAACAGTGACCAGCTTCACTGCAATGATCTCAGTAGCCCGTACTCAGATGTGGTTGCTTTTGAAACATCTACTTCCCTTTCAGATGGAGCTGGCATTCAGGGAAGGATCTGAGCCCGAGTTAAAACTGGAACACGTGACACAAGCCCAGCAGTACAGTCCTCCTGACTGCAGAGGAAAGCTCACTGCTGTGACTGCCCATTAAACACTGATACCACAAACCTGAATTAGTTCAGAAGAAGAAAGAGAAAAATGACTTTCAACAAAGGCCAAACATGAAAAGTCCTGGATGCATAAAAGGAATTTGCAAGGGTTGTATTTGAGAGACGTTGCTGGAGTTGCCTGCTAGAAGAGCAATTTAGATCATGATGATGATGACTGTAGAATTTCTCTTATCTTCTATATGCAAGGATTCAGACTCAAATTCCTCCCTGTTACACAGTGCAAAAGGTGTGCTGCCGGCTGAGGGGTTTTCACTAAGACTCATTTGGCCGAGAGCAGATTTACTCCTTCAGTAGAAAGTTTATAGCAGTTACACCCCGAGTCCTTCTGCTTTGCTTACCTGAGTGTGGAGTCCTCTTACCTTCGGGGGGGGCAGTGTCTGTGCAGTACCAGTTTTCACTGGGTTGTCTTGCTGTGAAAGAAAGCAGCGTCCCATTCGTGCTCAGCCAGCAACATAACCAACAATGTGTATATAATATGATGAAGGCCACAAGTCATCTCTTTCTGGCTCTGCCCTTGGGTCCCACTCCCATCAGCTGACACCTCCACTTGGTCATCTGCTGAAAGATAAGCAACAGTGGCAACTGCAACATCAACAATAGAACTGTTCTTCTAGAAAGGTTACAACTTGCTTCACTAGCTTAAAGCTCAGCAGTTCCCCTAAGGATAGAATATGCTTTTTATTTACTTTTCTATTGCAAAAAACATATTAGCAATATTTAACATTTATAAAAACACTGTTTACCTAGAACAGCCTTTAAAAAGGTAATGGCAGCACCCTCTCAAGTGGGTGTCTTAACGGATCAACTCATTAGTTTTACCAGCTATCCAGAAACACAGTTTTGCTACCAGTAACCAATCGCATCTCGCTTTCATATTGAGATGGCAGGTGGAAAAGAAACAGTTAATATTGAACAGTCTTGACATGGTACCTGGCAGATACCCAGGCATTAGAAAAAAAGAGAAGTCTGTTTATCATATTTTATATCAAAGAAAAATGCTGGCAACACCACAAAACCAACATCCCATTTCTGCGTGAGTTGCCTGCTTTCAGCTGGGGCTGACAAATAAAAGTTTAACAGAAGCTACAGCCCTCCTTGAGGGTCACAGAAGCTTTTCACTGAAGTGGAGAGGACAGGTTTAGCTCAGCTGGAGCAGAGTCAGAAGGGCCACTCGCACTCCTTCCCTCTTCAGTGGCCTCTGCTCTCTCCACCTCGCCTCACCTGTGGAGCTCCACCAAACCCAGCAGAACCAGGCCAAGGTCCACAAGAGGGTGAAGAACCCTTCTGAGTTTACTGGAGTAAGCACAAAAGTGGGAGTGCAGTTGGGCCCAGGAAAGCAGTGAGGGCTGGAATAGGTGCAAGAGCACAAAGCTAGTTGGTGGGCTGAGGACAACACAAAATTCATTCCAAACTTCAGGAGCAGCTTAGAAATTCCATGTCCCCAAGCAGGCAGCAAAAACTCCTACAGTGAGGCACCGCGGGAGCAGCCTCATGCTGCACAAAGGGAGCGTGGGCTCTGATGCTGCCAGAGAGTGGGTGGGGTGGGCTGTGTTAAAAAAGCCTTCAACACGAGACAGACCAAACCACCACGCACGTGTTGGTGTTGTGGTTGGTTTTTTGAATCTCCAGGTTTTTTTAATCTTCAAGATGAATGCTTCTGCAGTTTGCTTTTTGAGCAAGCTGCCTTCTGCTGGTGTTGGGCTTGGAAACCTGTCAACGCGTAGAGTCTGTTGAGTCAGACTGAGTCACGGGCAGATGGAGAAAACAAGGGGCGGCTGCAGGAACTGGCAGCGCAGCGCGGACAGTTATGTAGCAGAGAGTCAAAGATTTCCATAGAATCATGGAAACTGTCAGAGTTGGAAGGGACCTTAAAGATCATGGAGTTCCAACCCCTCTCCCATGGGCAGAGACACCTCCCACCAGAGCAGGTTGCTCAAAGNAACTGGACATCAGTCAACTCCGATGGCCACAGCCACCTTCCCCACCTCTCAGGTACCCTGACCTTTTGCTGCAACTGAGGTCGTTCTCACAGTAGACATGAATCAACACCCTTGTTGGCACCAGCTCTCCTGCTGTGAATTGAGCAGTTACCTTTAACCCCGCTGTATCATCCAGGACAGTCTGAAGAGGACCTGAGCATTTTCCTCCTCAAGGATGCAGCAGCTACACTTTGATCATCCCTGCCACGTCTGTCTAACCTGAGCTAGAACATCTCTCCAACAGTTCTGCACTACCTGCTGCTGCCATCTGCTCCATCCTCCTCCTCCCTGATTCATGACAGACTTGTTTCACCTTGCCGATGAAGAACCTCTTCTCTACAAATTGATTCCAAGGGGATTCCTGAAACACGTGAATACTGTAACAACCGGTGTTCTTTCAGCAGTCGCACTGGCACATGACTCAAAGTACATAACCACTGAAGAGACTTTTTTCCCTTTCAAATTACCTGGAAGGCATGTAGCATGAAGTATATAAACAGTAATAAATCGTATGCAAAACGCAAGCTTATCTTACAGCACCTAACTCAGGAGGAGGGGCGAGGGCGGGAGATACGCATTTTCTTCTGGGACATTTCCATACGTACCTTTCCCAAGGCCCTTCCAGTGCTTTGCTCTCCCCAGCAAGCGCTTCATTTCCCCTTGCCCCAGAGTCCTCCATTAACAGAGGCCTCCCCTGCGTGGCCTGCAGCCGAAATGGGTGGCTGAAATGCTGCCCCAGTCAGTCAGCAAAGCCTGACCCACCTCAGCTCATGCTGCTGGTTCAACAATATAGCTGACTCCTTTAGAAGTGTTACCCCAAGGGCTGCCCAGACCACGGAGCCCACTGCATGGTTTTTACCACCACAACCTCAAAGCAAGTAACTCGTATTAAACCATAGAAACTCTTTGTCTTAAAACACAGGGCCATATCTGGGGCAAGTTTTTCATTTCCAAATGCTTTCCACAATTTATTTTAATCAAGCTTAATTTCTTAAGTCTCTGCCTGTATAATTCATTAAAATGCATTCTGAATACATTGGCAGTCATTCAACCACACAAATCATTCAACTGCTAACCAGCTATGGCTTTTAAAGATACTTGACTGTTATTTCTAGAAGGACTTCATAATTACCTTTTAATTGCCACATTACTAGAACACATCAGAGCTCACAGTGAGATTAAGCCTTATTTTTAAAAGTTCCCACATGCACAGATAGATTCTCTTTACTGATAAGCTTCACAGAAGCTGTGTATCTTTTTACATGACAGGCTCATAGCTTTAAATTGTCAGTTCATTTGCATTATTTTTCTTTTTACATTTCCAAAACTGCCATTTTTAAAAAAAAAGGAAAATAAATGTATATGCACAATCTTCTCCTCCAAAACATTCCAAGCTAGGGAGAAACTAGTTACTGCTGGGCCTTTCTGAATACTTATGGCCACCAGAAAATCCTCATGTGGGTATGAACCCTTGGTGTGGATTCACGTGCAGTTGGCTCAGGATGTAGATACTGTGAGGAAAGAACACCAACATGCACGACCATCCCTGGTCGTAGTTGTGGTCTCCTGATTCCACTTTCCACTTCCATAGCACTGTGCACCTCATTAGCTGCAGCCCTCTGTAGGCTTGAAAGTTGTCTTCCTTATCTTAGTGACAAAAGTGCATTTGGAAATCACTATCTGCACCCAGAGGGAAACACCAAGGTGTGCAAAGAGCTGTTTAAGCCTAAGGCATTAAGCACAACTGTTTGCATCTGCTCTGCTTTCCTCCAGAGTCCCAACTGGCTGAGCTTTAACACAGGAATTCTGCTGTGAATTTATGAGGGGAGGGGAAGGGACACACCACACAACAGGTGCAATGGGGGGTTGGCTGCTCGGTGCCCGCTGAGCTCCTCTCACCCCGCCTCAGCTGGGGGACAGGGCAGGGAAAGGGGATGAAGAAGATCATGGGCTGGGATTATGATAGAGAGATCACTTCACAAGTACTACCAGGGGCAACAGACTCAACTTGGGGAAAATTAATTTAATTTATTGCCTGTTAAGATAGATTCAGGTAGAGAAAATAGGTTTCTGTATTGCTGGCCTGGGGTTGGCTGAACAGTCTCACCTCATTTCTTTCATTCTCTCAACAAAATCATACTATAAACTACCATTAGATGTGCTCGGCTCCTCAAGACAGCTGGAAAATTCTTCCCCTGTGTGTCACAAGTATTTTCTTTTCCAGTTGGATGTGACAATAAGACATCTTTCATTTTGGTAAGACAGACATCCTTGGTTTCATTTTGCCTCCTTTTTCCATAGCAAACAATTTCCTATTGTGACACCGTTATATGACATAAACTTTAGCCTCTAAAAGGCTCACAGCTTTTTCAAGAAGTATTTTTTACTTTTAAATCAACTATGGCTTCTTTAGGACAAGAATATTTACACGTAGCAGCAATCCTCATTATCTGCATCTCAGTTTTTTATTTAAAAAGTAAAAAAAAAGGCACATCACATAAACATCACAAGGAGTGTGCATTTCTGACTCTTTTCCCCTGTACAGGATTTGCACAAGGTACCCAGGCACAGCACATATTCATGAGTCAATTTAATAAATCCTCTTTTACATTTCAAAGCTTGGAGTTCAGGCTCTGACTGTCTGCATATCTGGAAGGGTACGTTAAACTGCCCTGGAGGCCACGTTCAAGAAAAATCTATCAGATTTCACAGAGAATTTCCAATAAAAACCACGTATAATCAATGAGCAGCAAGTCATTTGGGTTTTAGTTCCATCTCTCATCTTTTCAGAGCGGGGAGGAGATGGGCCTTTGTTGCCAAGTCCCAGCAGGGGTGATGGTCAGGGCATTTTTAATTAAAAACCCCAAACAGAACAGAAAGGAGAATAAAAACAGACCAGTTCTGATAAAACTGGTTTTGAAAGCATCCATATTTAAAAACAAGGAGGATCCCAGACCATCACGATTCCAGTGCTCATACTGGTTTCGGGATCGTGTATCATGAAAGAAACTGGGTTCTTCAAGAAACAGTAAATCACTGTAGGTAAACCTCTGGCTACTCGCTCTTTGCACTTATACCACATTGTGGTGAAGTTCTGCAGACTTTTTTTCCCCATCTTATACTGGAGAAAAGACGGATTTTAACTGTATGGGCACTGAAACACAGTCCAGAGGCACTAACCACTCTTTTTTGGTTCTTCACAAAGTCAAAAAGGCCCATAATAAAAACAATATAAATAACACTGAGTGTCGCACACTGTTCAAGAAAAGGAAAATTATGGCTTTAATGTTGCACTGAGAGATGATGAATGCCATTTCCCCGCTCTGAGTTTGCACACAGCAATAAAATATTGATCTTTATGACAAAACGAGTCAGATTTGTATGGAGAACAGTTCAGCGGGGCTCCGTGGCTTGCAGCAACGGTGTCCGAGCGCGTAACGTTACAGATTAAGTGTCAGTTCACCGAATTAATGCCCCAGTGTAGCCGAGTAAAGGGCTTTACAAAGAGGCATAATAGTTTCTTCTCCTTGGTTATGAGTTCCCAATTTATCATCTGTACTACTGCAGATCAATTTGACGTGGGTTATTAACATATCTGGCTCCTGTGCTCCAAGCCATATGTCCCCAATGTAAACAGAAGTCAGGAATACACAAACAGCTGTGGAAGAAAATTAAGAGAAAAATCAGAACACATATTCTACTTTCACACAGTAACACAAAGCCAAACCATTTTACCTCCAGACCCACATTTTAATAGTTTCATGACTCTTTTCCTACATGGAAAATTTATGGGTTTTTTTGTTCATATAAAACCAGTGACCCTCCCCCCACTAACAGAAGAAAACAGTTTCTCGTTAGCACATCCTTCTGATACCTTTAAATAAAAAGGTCCAGAATCTGACCTGTGGTTTTTGCAATCAAACAATAACAGTGAGCAGAGTATGGATCAGAACCCAATACCCACATGGACTCCTTTGTTGCAGGCTATTTTTCTTCTAGGAATTACATTTATATACCTCACTGGACTCCACTTTCATCCTAGAAAGGCCAATTTCTTTGGGAGACCATGACTGTTGTACTATCAGAAACCCCTACAGCGTGACCTCTTCGGTGCTACCAGCCCCTGTGCCCGAATCACCTCACAAAGGAAAAGCTACAACAGACACCGGCAAACATCAGACTTTCAAGGAATCAAAAATAGCATGGAACTACCTATTTTCTACCGTTCACACCTTGTAGTCTGTTACCTAGGGCTAGTTACCTCTCCTGTGCACATCCTCTTCCGTCGCTGCCGACAGGCACAACGTTTTCACGTGTTCATGAAAGCTGTTGCTGGCGAGGCCCTGGGCCTCCACCAGGTGCAGCATGATGGAGCTGAACACACAGAGCTCTCTGGAGAGCCCCGCCGCCTCGCCGCCGGCCTCGCAGACCCGGCTGTAAAGCCTGAAGATGTTGTTCCTCAGCGTCTCATCCCTGAGCATCTCCTTCACTGCCACCGGCTGGGGCAGGATGCAGCTCTGCAGCCACCCCAGAGTTAACGAAACGTTTTGCATGTTGAGGCTGTGCTCAACCAGGGACCTGATGAGCCACTTAGTGACTATGTAGGTGCAGGCACAGGTAAAACCCACCGCTTCATCCACCAGGTCAGCAGGTTTGAGGGGCTCCCCTGGATGTTTGGTGGGAGGCACTGGGAAAGCAGGCTCCCAGTGGGCAAGGATGGAGCTCAGATGACCTCTGCATTTCTCCAGCTCGGAGGCTTTCAAGTCTGCAGCGGTGTCGTCTTCTCTTTCCACCTCATTCTTTTTGCGAACGTGATGATACGCATGGGATGAGGCTTGAGATTTGTTCTTCTCTTTAATGTTTCCTGTAAGAAGAAAAACAGCACCAAAACAAACATCTGATACTCCAAAGGAATTTTCCTGGCACAAAATTATGCAAGAAAGATGGCATCATCTGTTGTTTCACTTGCTAAAAGGATAAGTACTGGGCTCATTTAGGAGCCTAATTGAGCCTATGCCATTGAGAGCAATGGGGCTACAGGCAGCTCCAGGCGACTCACAGGCTGAAACGCTTTTGGAGCTGGATTGCCTAACTTTGGGTGCCCAAAGCAGTATTCCAGTGGTCCATGAGATACAGTCTGGCCAGTAAGACTGCATTATTTACCCCACTCTGTGAGAAACACTATTTTCTGGGCTAGTGAAGGCACAGCACATGCCTGCCCACAGAAGGAGACACCATCACAGCTACGGAGCTTTTGAATGACACAAGCTGAAGCAGAGAAGTCAACCTTCTTCCAGCCCAGCTGCCTCCTGGCTGAGCATCTGGCTGGCCAGGTGATGTCAACCAAGGGTACATGAATTATTCACAGCCCCAGGGAAGAGACAGGCAGGCAGCTGAACTTCCTCAGGCGGGGCTGCCCTCCAGTAGATGCTGCCTGTGTCACGGGAGCAGCAACAGCACTTTGCCACCACCACCACACCACGCAGCGCATTCTGTGGCTGTCCATCTGCTCTCAAGGAGTCACTGAGAACATCACCAGAAACTTCCATGATGTTGCACTCTGCAGCTCAAAATCAACTAACTGCATTTCAGTATTTATTTTTTCCCCAGAGGCTGTGGGGGATGGGGAAAAACTCTTGATATGTAATCTCAGGAAAAAAACCCAAACAATCAGATAAAAGTCCCACATTTCTGACTATTTTATAAGTTGCCAAGGCTTGGAGCCACAGATTTTTTTAAAACCTCATATACAGTAAGATGCAGATGTCACCATAATTATCTAAAATTCCTCAGAAAAAACATTAAAAGGGTATAAAATACTTCAGAAAAAACCAAAACCTTTACTAGTATCCCATTATATACAGTGATACTTTAAAAAATAGTTTCACTGATACAGAACATTTAAAGAAACCTATTAAGTTTTCACGTGCACCAAGAGTACCTGTACTTGCAAGAGAGCAGCACTGTTTAACACCTCCCACTGAAAAGTTCCTTCTACATTTTATTTACAAGGACAAGAAGAGAGGAGTCATACAAGTCCAAATGTATTTTTGCTTCCTTCCAACACTGATGACAATAAGAAAAAATTAACTATTTCATTCCAGTACCCAAAAGGAGCCTACAGGACAGATGGGGGGGGACTCTTCATCAGGGAGTGTAGTGTCAGGACAAGGGGTAATGGTTTTAAATTGAAAGAGGGGAGATTGAGATTAGATATTAGGAGAAAACTCTTTCCTGTGAGGGCGGTGAGGCACTGGAACAGGTTGCCCAGAGAAGTTGTGGATGCCCCATCCCTGGAAGTGTTGAAGGCCAGGCTGGATGGGGCTTGGAGCAACCTGCTCTAGTGGGAGGTGTCCCTGCCCATGGCAGGGGGGCTGGAACTGCATGATCTTTAAGGTCCCTTCCAACTCTGACCATTCTATGATTTTCGCTTGTTCTGCTGCTATTTTTAACTCAATTTTAGCTCAGAACGGTTCAAATCTTGGAGCACAAAACCTCCAAGAATCTTTTTTTTTTCCCTTTTTTTTTAATTAATTTGAGGAATACAATTTTTCAAAGCCTTCCATGAAGCTTGCCTCACTCGTATGGTTACCTTGTAAGAGCCCCAACAATACTACTTTTCTGAAATACTTTAGTACTTACTAAGCAGTTCTTTGATTTGGTATTTCTGAGCAAGAGTCTGCATATCCTCTTGCAGTTTCAGGTCTTTTTCGATGATGCTCCACTTGTGCAGCAGCAGCAGGACCTCTTTGTTTGAGAGGACGCTGTCATTCACAGTGAACCGGCTCATTTCTCTGAAGGCCTCAACAACTACAGCACGATATTCCAGCACGGAATTGAGTGTACTGAAAAACTGAGTCAGTTTGGCCAGATCTACATTAGTCCTACGAAAAGAAAACAAAAGGGCCATGGATTTTTCCACAAGGTAATTAATAAAATAAGTACGGGTATTTTTTTTCTCCTTAAAGTTTTCTTTTTACAGTTTTCTCCTACAGTTCCCTAGATACATACTTTTGTTTCTCAGGATGCAGTATTAGTTTCATTCCCACTGAATGTACTTTGCTCCATTAGTATTTGGCAGAACTGACCATGAAATACAGTCCCTGCCCTCCTGCCTGTAAACAGGAAAGTTAGATGGCGCACAAAGAAGACAGAGATCTGGAACTTTACCTGTGTGCCTTTGTTTTGTGTGAATTTTCAGAATTTTGAGGAAATAAACATAGCTCCTCCAGGTTGTGGCAATACTTGTCTGCACAAGGAGCTACAGGTGCTTACACGAATGCAAACAGAACTGGTTACCCATCTGCTTCCTCCTATCCCTGCTGCAACTGCTGTGCCTCGACAGCTTAAGTCCATCTGGAAAGACCAAGCCCTTCTTAACATCATGATGTGGAACTTTGAGATGTTTCTCCTTGTACAGTTTGCAGGCAGGGTACAGACACAGAAAGTCTAAACTTTCTGAGGGTATGAAAGATCCTTGCAGCAAATATTATTGCTAACTGCGGGCTCTAATCCAGCAGGAAAAGGCAAAACACAGCAGCTTAAAAATGGCCAGTAATTAATGATGTAGAACTTGACAGTAACTGTGCATCAGCTGTTATTTTATTCCCCACGTATTCGAACAGCTAAAATTCCCTGTCAAAAAAGATAAAAGCTTTTAGCAAAAAAGCTAAAATTCCCTGTCAAACAAACAGCAAAATTCACTACTCAAAATTCAAACTGAAGGGGGAAATAGCATTAAACTACCAGAGATCAAGAAATTCTTCTGGCCTTAGTAACTTTCAAACTGGACAGAGGATGAGACTCGACTTAAAACAAAACAAACAAACAAACAAAAAACCCACTTACCTAATATGTTTGATTAATGTGATTAAAACATAAAGAAATTCATTTACAAGCTGAATAGGAAGAAACTTCCTGTTCTCCTGGGACTGATTCTTGCTTTCTCTCTTGCTTCCTAAATTAGTTACCCACAGAGTATGGAGTAAGGAAATAATTTTATTTAACAGTTTGTTTTCCAGAAACCTGAAAAACCAGAAAAAAAAATTTTAAAAATGTTTAAAAATAAATAAATTTTAAAAAAGCATTTGGAAGGCAGATCCTAACCAGGAGCCATGTTTACTTTGTTATTCTAAGGAAGGAGGCAACAATCTCATTTTTGTACAAAGGATGCAAGAAGAATACTCCTCAGTAGTACAATCACAAAATCAGTACTGGGTGCCAGAGGCCAAAGCCAGACTTTTTCACTTCCAAAAGTACCAAACTGTAGCAAAGAGGGGTGCACGGGAGGGAAGCAGCACTTGTTCCCAGCAGTACCAACTCGTGGGAACTGCAGGCATTCTGCAGTTCCTGCTGTGAGGTGCTCACTGGAAACCTGTTCAGGCCGATTTCACTGCAGATAAACCTTAAACCTTGCTGGAACCTGCCACAGGAATCCATGCAAAAGAGATTTTGTGTGTGTGAGCGTGCACGTGTGCACAGACATGAGGGAGAGACAAGGGGAGGAGGAAGAAGTGGGAGGAGGAATGCTACAGCCAGCTCAAATTCATTATCATACCAAGTACTGCGTAGGAGGTCCTACAGCAGAATGTGAATTGTCGGTATTTAAAATCAAAGTGTCACACATATATATATATATATTTATATCTAAAAAATTAAGATGCCATTTTGTTTTCTAAGTTTTTCAAGAAAGCATTATCAAAAACATGAAGCCCCTCCCCATCATCCCTCCCACTACAACCTTAAAGTGTTTTGATTTTGTTTTTAGGAACAAAACCAAACACTTCAACAAGTGCTGCCAGTACAGCTCTCGGTGCCAAACGTCACAACCACTGACAGGTCATCTCTGTATGGGTTACCCTCGTTTTAATACTCAGTTGCATAATTATTCTACTGTGGAAAGTAAAATTGTTCCCATTTCATTACTATTTCCCTAGTTACCTTTTCTCTAAGATGTGCAGTATCCACGTTAAGAGGCTATGATCTTGTATCAGCTCATAGGCAGCTCTGGTGACATGGGCAGCGTTTTGTAGTATCTCCAGAATATGGCTCTGAAACAGAAAATATAATTTGTTCTTTTACAAAATTAGAATATAGTCAGGATCTAATTATTATCAATCTTTCAGATGGATATAATTAGCAATCTGACTGGGATCTGGGATATCAACACAATGTTAAAACATATTACCAAACACCACATGTTCTTAGCAACCCTGGGGAAGACAAGACATTCTCTTTGCAAGGCTTCACACACACACACACACACACACACACAGACACCCCTCTCAAAGAGAAGCCTTAAGATGGGCAAGACAATTTTCTCTTTTTGTCCAAGATTTTGATACCCAACTGAGATACTTCTAATAGAATGGATTTCTCAGGGTGGACGCTTACAAACAGGAGAGTTTCTGGTGTGTGAGTTCTCCTCCTGCTAAAGCACTGCATAGCTAACGTGCTGGTTAGGGAATAAGGAGATGTAAAAACAGCAAAGGCCCAGACCCCATGGGCAAAACTGTGGTATCTGCAGTATTTTCCACAAAGATGTAGAAATCTGACTAGAGCCAGACCGTCAGTTGATGAAATGGAGAGAGGTTCCACAATGGCATGGGACCTGTTCCAGTTTTAAGGGACAAGGACGTGGCTCTGGGTTACACATAAGCAATTATTTCCCCCTCCACTCATACACGAAATGAACAAGGACTAGATTTTCAAGAGGACGAGAGAATCATCAACTGCTCCTTTCTGCTTTGTAATTAAGATATTCAAACCATGCAAACATTTCAAACTCTTGTGGGTTTGGGTGAGGGTTTTTTCGTTTGGGGTTGATTGGTTTGTTTGGTTTTTTTAGGGAGGTAGGGCAGGGTGTTGGGGTTTTTTTGTTTTAGGCTTTTAAAAATTCTTACCTGGGAGCCCTCATCACACAAAGGGCTGTTGAAAAAGGAAAGGATGACCTGGAAAATCCTCTGGTAGTCATAAAGCTCGTAGCAATGTTTATCCCGCAGTCCTTCTCCAAGAAGTCTCAGGATCCATTCACGCTCCGTTTTGTACTAGAAGCCACAAGAAAAATACCACCATCAGGCATTTCAAAATAATGCCAGCCCAAAAGAGAACTGTTGTTCAGCCTGGAGAAGAGAAGGCTCCGGGGAGACCTGAGAGCAGCCTTCCAGTATCTGAAGGGAGCTACAGGAGAGCTGAGGAGGGACTCTTTGTCATGAAGTGTAGTGACAGGACGAGGGGTAATGGTTTTAAATTGGAAAAGGGGAGATTTAGATTAGATATCAGGAAGAAGTTCTTTCCTGTGAGGGTGGTGAGGCACTGGAACAGGCTGCCCAGGAAAGTTGTTGATGCCCCATCCCTGGAAGTTTTGAAGGCCAGGCTGGATGGGGCTTTGAGCAACCTGCTCTAGGGAGAGGTGTCCCTGCCCATGGCAGGGGGGTTGGAACTTGATCTTTAAGGTCCCTTCCAACTCTGACCATTCTATGATTCTATGAAAAGACCTGCTTCAGCACAGCGCTTAACAGCTTCTTCTGGACTTCTCAATTTTCATCCCTAGCAAATTTAATCAATAACATCCATCAGGGAGGTACTTTGCAGCCCAAACATGCACTGATAGTGGAACTTCAGAACATTCTGTTTGTTGTGCTTACAGAGCAAGCACAGCACAACTCATGATTTCATTATGTGTTACTATTAAAAAAACCAAAGAAACCCAGAAGTGATACTTCCAATTCAAACATAAACCAAAGCAAATATGCCTCTAATCAGTTACCTATAGAAGAATAAGATTCTATTGCATTTTTATGGCTTTTTTCTGTTATTTTCTGAAAAACTAGTAGATACCTAGGATGCAATTATTACATTACCTCAAAATCAAAACTGTAGAAAAGCTGGAAAAACCCTGGTACTTTCCTCAGGTCCAAATACTGGTGTGACAGAAGGAATCTGTTTACTCTCATATACATGTGCTCCTCTGAGAAAAGAAACAACGGTTACTGGGGAGAACAACATTCACAATACACAACCATGCAGAAATACAGGAACCTGTCTGTTCCAGTGTTTCAGCTGCCTGTCAGAACAGTACGTTAAGTACACTGAGAAGGCCTTTTGCTCTGAAGCAGGTGATATTGTTGGCTGTCCCTCCTCTTCTCTTTCCCAAAATGAAAAACCTATTCAGAGAGCACATAAAGTAGGTAAAATAGGCATTCAATATGCCAGTGATTTCAGCAAATCCAACTTTACTTCACTGACAAAACAGAAACCTACAGCAAGGAGGTAAATCTCTCCATGTATCACGCCTAGCACTTCACATCACAATTTTTAACCTACAGACCAGCTACGTCCCCCGTGAGCAGTGGATCAGGTTGTCCATAGGGTCTGTACAGTCCCAATCCTTGGAGGCTTTCTAGATCAGTCTAGAGGCTGGGAGGTTTTCTAGGATAAAACCCTGAGAGAAGTAGTCTGTCCTCACAGCTGGCCCTGCTTTGGGTTTTAGCTGGAATCCTCACAAGGGCCCTTCCAACCTGAACTACTCCCTGTTGCTATGACTCTCCTTTGCAACAGTGAGCTTACATTGGTTCAATGTCTAAGGGCAGAAGAACACTTGGGCCAACCCACTCTGATCTGCTGAACAGGACCCACACATTAATCCAGTTTCACTCCTCTAGTCCTCTGCTCACCTCCACCCCAAAATGGTAAGGTAAGTGGCTTCATCCCTGGTTTTGTACACAAATCAAAATGGCACTTTCCCACTTCCCCAGGAAGGCAGTCTACTCCAGCACTGGTAGTTTGTCTTTGAAACACAGGAAAACATACTTCATGGCTCCTACCAGTGCCACAGCTACCTTATCTTCCAGTATCAAAGACATTACTCCATGCTGAGTGACTCACTCCAGGAGCTCAACACACACAGTAGGTTACGGTACCTGGCTTCAGAATCTGCTGTGCCACACGAGCGATGTAGAGGGTCAAAGAGAAGGTAAATCTGAGGTTTGGCTGCCCAATTCCATTCTGCACAGCATCCAAGAGATACAGCAACTGCAGCAAAAGAGCCCAAGGGAAAAAAGCATGAACCATAACCCAAACAAATACAACAGGAGAGCATGAATACATATATAAGCTTTTAGGATATATCATAGGCCATAAATCAAATACCAATCCCATCAGGATTTCCATTCCTGCAAATAAAATTCCTAAGAATTTCTAAAACGCATTTTCCCCACATTTTCTGCCCATTAATTATAACAGGAGGAAGCACAAAGCAATAGAGCAGAAACAAAGGAATAGAGGATAAAAAGTTTCTTTTAGCCTTCTCGTGATATGCACGTAGATAAATGAGTAAAGCAGCAACTCTTTGATGAGTGTCTACCATCTAAAATGTCTTAACCTGGCAAACTATCTTCTGAGTTCAGTCTTACCTGACTCTTCTCTCGAAAGCGAGCTCCTTCCAGATGAGAACGAAAGGAAGCCAGGACAAAATACGCAGCTGCTCTCATGTTGGAATCGTAGCTGCTAAGGGCAGCTACTGTTAGACCCAGGGCATTGACTTCAACAAACTTGTGACACGCCACTACACACTCTGTGTGGGAAAAGGGGAAAAAAAACAAAAGGAAAACACTCAGTGCATTATGGTGACATGTCACAGTGTATCACAGCACTGTAATCCTTAACAAAACTTCTACTAATCAACAACAACTTCTAGATTTATCCCTACAATTACTTCACCGCATGCTGAAGGCTCCTTCAGCTAGCAAGGGCATTCTGCAAATCACTCTGAACAGGAATTCTCTACCTGAGCTGAAATTAATCTGATTAGTCTTGTTTATGTGAAACAGACAATTCTGCCTGGTAGACCATGCAAAGTTAGGAATAAATTCTGTAAAGACACCACACATCTCACTGTTTCAGGAAAGTTAAATACAAAGAACAAGAGGGAAAATTCCCCTCCCCAAAACATTTTTTGGGCACTTGATAAGTCTGTGCCTGAAAAAAAAAAGATGAGCACAGCCAGTGAATAGCCCTTCTGCACTAAGCAGCTTTTGCAACACAACGGACAAGAGAATAATACATAAGCAAGTCATCAGCCACACCAGGTGTTACTGTGCAGACATGAGCAGTTCTGCTGGTAAGATATGCTCCAAGCAAAGTACTAAAAGGTCCCCCTATGCCCTTCTGGGACAAACAAAATCCAGCCAAACAGAAAACACGCCCTTGAATCTATCATTTGTCTTCCATAGCATTCTGACATCAGGATTTAGGGAACAGGTTGCCCCGAGAAGTTGTTGATGCCCCATCCCTGGAAGTGTTCAAGGCCAGGTTGGATGGGGCTTGAGCAACCTGCTCTGGTGGGAGGTGTCCCTGCCCATGGCAGGGGGGTTGGAACTTGTTGATCTTTAAGGTCCCTTCCAATTTATGACCATTCTATGAGCCTATGATTTACCACGTGTTTTGAAGAGCTTGTGCCATTTCTACCCACTGATGGCTACAAATGACTTGATGCAAAACCTCCAGGCTGTCTCCTGTGCTATTTCTATCCCATCCACCGGTAATGGAACGCAACAGCACCTCAGCTGTATTTTACCAGCTAAAGGGCAAATGTATTGTGGTTCTGAGTTTAGCAACAATATTCACACATTTTCTTGCAATTCACACTGAAGGTCAAGAGGACGATTCTGAGAAACAAATACTCCTAATTTAAGAAGAGCTCATAAGGATACAGTTCTGCTTCCAGGTACTGGGTAAGGCCACCATCTGACTGTCAAAGTAAAACTGGTGAGAGCAGTAGCAAGAACAGGGCAGGAGAAAACAAGAGCAGAGCCCAGAGAGACACCTTATCTATGCCTTCCACTAACAGAATTCTGTCTGTGGCAAAGCAACTCTGCACTTCCCATGCTTCAAGCAAAGGTGCCAGATAAGCACTGGCAAATGGACACTTTCTGTGGAATCCCAAGGGAACACAAGAAAATGACCTAAAACTCGTCTGCCTGAAGAGGATACTCCATCACTTGTGGACATACCACACATAGCCCTGGCCTATACAACCACACCTCTTCAGTGTAAGACCAAATATGTGTTGTATGCCCTTTCACAGCAAGCCACCACATGGCTCTCCTTCAGACTGCAGTTCTTGAGAACAACTAATGTACACCAGACAGACAGACAAAGTGGGTAATTTTATGGGCTGGCACCACATAGTGAAATCCAAGGTCCCTGCTTTGGCAATAAGGTTCCTGCTGGTCACAGGAAGATTTATTTGGAAAATTTTCTTTCACTGAAAACATGCAGTGGAAATATTTTCCATCCAGCTGACCTTGGAGAGTGTGTTCAACAACTATCATAAAATAACAAGCTATTATTAAAAAAAAAAAGGTAATTCTATGTCTGACTTACGGTTTGTTTAAAGTACCTTGAGAACCATGATGGAAAAGCTTTCCACAAGATGCTTATCAGAGCTAAAGTTAGACAGAACTTGCTATCTGCCCAACTCTAGACTTCTTACTCAGTGAGCATTAAACACTGTGCAATAAGTCTGTGTTGACAAATTCGGCAGTTATATAACATCTGTGCACAGGGCACTGTGCAGCCAGTACACAGGGCAAATAAATAAAGAGCAACTGGGAATTCCAAGAGCAGCTGACATGGTTTAGGAGCACCATGGGACCTGAATTCATAAATCACTCAGGCCCTTTAAAAATGCCTGTCTTAGGACACAGACTCTCACTCAGCATGGAGCAGTTAAGGGAACTACTTTTCCCTTCCCCACTTTTAGAGTCAGCCTATGTTGGGACAGCCACTGCCTCCACAGCTCCAAGAACACGATGTGCAAGAGATCCCTCAACCCCACTGCTTCCCACACAAGCAGTTGTCCTCACTGGCTGACTGCAGCGCTGCTGAGGGTGACCGACAGCCACCAAATGCCTCTCACCAGTTAAGGTGGTGGCCTCCAGGTGGTGGATGATGACCACGGGTGCATAATAGCAATGTGTTTTCCACTCAGGTTCAAAAGACACTGGCTGCCCATACTCTTCATCAATAACAATCCTGAAGACCCAGCATTAACTGGATCATCTAGGATCCACTGTACTGCAAAACACCAAATAATTCTGGTACCTTTTTTTTCCTCCGTAAACTAAAAGACAGTTCTTTGTACTGTTGTCAAAACTATATAAAGCAGTGTACAATTGTAGCTAAGTACAAGCTAAGAACACACAAAACAGGTACTGTACTATAAGGGTATAGGTAAACAAAGGATTATAAATATGATTTCACTGAAAGAAAGTTATCAGCCTGACAGTTGCTTCTGACACTGTTGTCATGGAAAGCCAAATCCAGCTGCAACTACACAGTGGTTAACCATCACCAACACAGGGAGGGAGCTGGTTAGGAAGTTCCTTATGATGCTTGTTTCACTTTGATCTTTAAGAGATCTCTAAACAGACAGTGTGCCTGCAAAGTACAGCAGGGACAGGCACATGCGAAGCAGGGTCATGTCAAAAAAGAAAAGTGAATCCAAGCAACTGGTTTTCAAGCACCACGTAGATCTCATCAAACTTTTCAACAATTCTGAGCGCAGGCCTACTCATGATATACAACGAGCCCATGTATTCCCGTCTGATGGAAACAAGCTGAAGTTATAGTATCAGCCTGTAACAGGCCAGGTCTCCAGTCAATTCAGTCAGTGTCCCTCACAGAAATCAACAGCCCTGCAGAGAGTCACTCTGGTCAGAAACAACTTCACCCTTCCCCAGCAATGGTGGCATCTGGTTTATGCCCAGAGAACTACTCCAACAGGCAGGGCATGTTCTCCAACCTGCCCTGTCCCGCTCCCACTGAGAGCATAGCTGAAAGGAGACGACTGCTGCTCCAAAAAAGTCAGCCACAAAGCAGCGCCTGATCAGAGCAGTCCTACCAGCTGCAGATAGGGCACTGTATGGAGCAGCAGAAGGTATCAGCCTTGTCATGCCCGTTTTGCTCATCACGTGGCTGTGACATCAAGTTCTACACATTCACCAGAAAAAATACAGCCTGCCAGTGGGGAATATTCTCCAGTGATCCCTCATGCTATTTTGCAATTACACTGTGCTGGTTTTTGTGACATACAGAATGCCGTTTGACAGACTGGAGAACATAAATCTTTGTCTACTTTTTGTCTCTTCAAAGCTATTTTCAGTTCCAGTTTAAAAACCTCTCCTCATCTTAAGCAGATAAGTGCCTCTCCATTGGGTTAACCCATTACATTTAGACAAGGTATGAGGGAGCACCTAGTCATCTGGACAAGAGCAGCTTGGCAGGAACATCAGTCTGCTGCCATGTTGCTGTGTTACCAAGTAGCCAAATCCCACTCATGTCAGGTTGTATAACTTGGAAAAGTACTTCAAAAAAACCCAAAAGACTTTCTGATGTATGTTGTCTTCTCTCCAAAGCCAGGCACAAATTTCTTTGTAGTACTAGCTCTTAGATCAAGAGTACCAGAGCTACAGATGCAGCCATGCATCTCCCATAGCAGATTAAAATGACACTAAATATCGAAGAGAAACATTCACTTTACCTGGTCTGGTCAGTTCACTAAAGAGTTGAAGCAGAAAACAAGGATCGTAGAAGTCATCAAGATTCTTGACACTCTCATCTCTATAGAGCGACTCTGGGATCTCCTGAAACCAAATCCAAACCAGTATTTGTATGGAACAACACCAATTTCCAGATTGCCTTCAAACTTTGCTACCCCATCACAAAGGAACCAATACTAAACTCTGCCAAAATACAATGCAATGCAGGGTGAGACATTTAAATCTGGCCTTCACTATCAGGGTTCCAAAATTATTCCTTCTGCCAAATACAAACAGGTATAGAAGCACATTAGCAAACTGTATGAAAGACTGAAGAGCCCATTGTCAGCAAATCTTTGGACAGTCAAATTTAACAACTGTTTAAAAGTCAAATTCTGGTCTCACTGACACATGGCAATCTTTGCAATACTGCACAATCATACCTACCAACAAGATGAGGTCCATATATTGCAATTCATATGAAAAGTGCTCCTAAACAATTAATTCCAGCCCTCCTATGAACTTAAATTACTCTCCTGATGTAAATAAATTGCAATGTATTACATGAATGCAAAAAAGAAATTGCTTAAGTGAAAGGTTCTTGTTCTACATCAAAAGGAGGATAATTCAGCAGCCTGAACCAAAGCACCTGTGACGACAGAAGACGGCGATGCTGAGGGAAGGACAGAATTGTCTTCATCATCTTTTCTCGATCTAGCAGACACAGAATCTCCTCCATGCTTGGCTGCTGCCATAGTGACTTCCCTAGGCTCTTGCAAGTCTTGTGATGTTCCACAGCAGCTGGACCCCACAGCAGGATTCTTAAATATCGTTAAAAGCAAAGGCATCAGTCAACAGACTGCTAGCACTGAGCAAAAAGCAATTACAGAGGACATAAATTAGTATTTAAATTTTCCCTTCATTTGTACTTATTATCCTGTGGAAACTTGAAACTAGAACTCGTTTCCCTGGCAACACCTTTTTCATCCATCCAAAAGCTTTTCAATTTCAGTCTGAGGGTGTCTCATTGACTATTTCTTATTCTGATAATCCAAATCAGAACTTACCTTCTCAGAAAAAACACTTTTTTATTTAAGCTATAAATGCAGGTAAGTATAATAGCAGCTACATGAAGAGGCAGTAATCAAGACCTAGTAAGACAAGGTTGTCTCAAATGCAATTGATATTTCAAACCAGCATAACTGCAGTTCAGTAAAACATAAATCCTTACTCTCCTCCTTTGAGTTGTTCCTCAGGCCCTGCTTATTTTGCTCCTCTGCTTTAAGTGCTATTAATATTGTCATTTATTGTGTGAGTACTGCCAGTGAGGGAGGTGGAGGGATGGGGTTAGGCTTCTTATCATCCAGAACCTGAAGGCTCCCGTTTGCAACACAAGTTGGGCTCTGCCAGGTTGCATGCACAGCAATTTTCCTGAATGTTCTCTGCATTCACTCAAATGCTTCAGTGCTGGGATCAAGTGTAACCAAGTGCCTGGCTACCACTTCACTTCATGGAACAGCATGAAATTGTTTTTCCCTTTGAGAAGGCTACAAAAGTTTTGAGAACTAACTACCTCTGAGATCAGTATCCTCCTCGGATAACACTCTCCCATTTGCAAACACTTCCAGTGAAGATTTATGCAAGATGTGGCTAGTGCCAGAGCCCTGGTTTCTGGAAGCCACTTCAGTTCTGTGCTAAAAGGAGCTTCTTTCTTGACCCCTTCACAGGCTGCAAGGATTATTTATATTCTCAAAGCTAGGGGAGGTTCTTAAATCAGGGTCCTGTCCTGCTCCGGCTGCCTGAACCAGTATTCTTGCATTGTTGTTAATATTTACCCCCGTACCTCAAAGACAGAAAAGCGCATTCAGGCAAGGCAGAGCAAAACCACCAGTGTCTCTAAGAACTAACTGTTACCAACAACAGACTTCCCCATGGACTGCTATTGCACAGGGCCTGAAACAAAACTTGATTATTTTATACAATACACGGTTCTCTCTTACGAAACACGTAGATGTACTTCAAGGTTGGGCTACAAGAAGAGCTAGCCTGGACTGGTGAAAGACAAGGAAGGCACTGATGCCATGTTAGTTTGCCAAAACTAACAATACATGTGTTAATGCAAGAGGTTATACACTCACTCCTCCATTGGCATATTCCTCTCCTCTCCAGCAAAGCACCAGAGCAGAGTATCATCCATACAGGGGAGAGCTCACTGGAAAGGGTAAGGGCTGTGCTGAGTGGCGAATCCTGTATGCTAAGGGATGGAGAAAGAGTCCTACACCAGCAGCTTGGGCTTTGGCTTTCATCTGTGATGAAATCCCTGTAGCAGGTCCTTACTACGGAGACTGAGGTACCACTGAAAGGAGACCCTCAGCCAACACACAGACACCCAAAAGTTCAGGCAACACATGAGAATTACATTAAGAACAGGAAATACATAGGAAAAATGTTTCCAAAAGCGACATTCACCTCTAGATTTGACCTTGCTCACTGTTTATCTCAGTTAAAAATAAGATCCTGGAAAAATGCCAGTCGTGAGACTGCTTATTTGCACACAGTTAGCTGAAGAAAAGGAAGGTGGGCAGCTTACCTGGGACTTAGAAGACTTTGTTTATTCTTCTCATATAACTGAAGCAGCAGCAGCACCTTCTGATCTAAAAAACCACAATGAAACCCACAGTAAATTACCTATGAAGATGAAAACTCAAAATCTAGTAGGAAGCACATTTCCCAGGCTCACACACTTACCTACAGAACTCAGTGTAGCTCCGTAGGCACCCAGCAACACGGCAAGGTGACTGCTCTCGCAGACAGAAGGGCTGAGTTTCACAACTGTCAGCAGTATATCCACCAAGGCCTCTGAAATAAACACACAGCTTTAGCTTTGCTCTCTGAGTTAGATGGCGAGAACATAAACACCCCTACACACATATACCCCCTCTACATAGATGCACACAGAGAGTACTGTACATTTTAGATCAAGATCCACCTCTATAAACACCAAAACCGTTTCCTCAGCTACACTTAAGGATAATTATGATGCATTTCATTTGAGTGGAACAAAACAGTATTTCCAAGCTGGACACACAAATGTTACCGTGAGAGGAGGTCCACAATGGGACACACTACCTTGCAGAAACTTTCTATGTATACACATTTGCTCTCTGGTTAAAAAGCAATGCTATACTCTATCCTGCAACACCACAGCTCCCTCCTCTCCCAGGAAGGCTTCTTAAATTAGCTCAGGAGCCGCACAGAGTAAAGGCAGACATCCCAGCACTCTTCCCAAGCTTCTCAAGAAGTTAGGGCTAGAACTTGTAAGTTCACACCCCAGCTGCAGTAACTTAACAAAATGTGTCTACACTGTGCATTTGAACAGTGGTCATCACTGCAGAATCCAATTCATTAGCAAGTTATAGGAACTCTGGAGCCTCAAAAATTATCCATCTTCATTTTATAACCAGCTGGGAAACAGATCAAGTAAGTGATCAGGTTACCCAAAGGCAAATAGGGTATCTAGGGCAGATTCAAGACCTGAGTCCAGATTTCTTTACTCCCGGTATCTAAAAAGACACAGCCTTTTCCTCCTAGTATCTACAGGAATACAAAATGTATGTGAAAACAAAATAGATAATAAAGACAACAGCTCTTGACACCAAGTTTCTGAATCATTGAAGTTTGCCTCAAATAACCAGACTTGCTAGTCTACAGAAATACGTAAAACACATACAGTATGCAGCTACTACTTCCTTTTAATTTCCCTAAATTTGTGACTTCACAAGAGCCTTTTGCCCTTTTCAGGCAATTTAAAACTTTAAAGTTTGTTTACGTGACTCACTGAATCCCAAGGCCCTGTACAGCAGGAAAAAGCTGAGATGTATGTAGATTAAATGACTGGTTCAAGGTCAGGCCATATTTCAGTTGGTAGAGACAAAAAAACAAAGTCAATCCTACACATGAACTAACACCCAACTTATAGAAGGATATTCCTCATGAAAGGTTGCAATATCAAATACATATTAATTAAATTAACATTTTTTGATATAACTTACAAAATCAACTTAAAATCTTCTGTATCAACCTATTTTAAAATAGGTTTAAACATCACATACTTTTCTAAATGAACCTATCTGTACCTGTAAGTGATCTTACAGCAACCAAAAGAATCAGTTCAAGATTTCAACAGGGTTAAAAACCAATTAAAGAAAAAAACCCAAAACCATCTTTTCAGGAGTTTTGGAAAACTTAAATGTTTAAAACTGGCAGCCACAAAATGAATGCAACATTTGGATCAAAGTAGAGGTAGAATTTAGAACTAAATGCTAATACTCTGGAATTGTTTAATAGCTCTGCAAGTATATGTAGGTGGATAGGTTACTGGATGTATAAAATATAACAACAAGAGAGACAAGGTTGCTATATACAGTTAAAGGGAAGAAGATGATAAAAAATACCTCTTGTCTGGATGTTCATGCCATCTTCTTCTCTTGACCTCAGTACGGCTGACAGAAATAGAGAGTGCTGCGTGACCATCATGTGAAGTTTGGAGAGCTTGACTAATCTCTGACTAAGTGAGGATTCTTCCCTGTATAATAACTGAATAGCAGTGTTCAGGACTTTCAAAAATGCTTCATCCCTGTAGCGGTACCTTTAGAAGCAAGGATGAGAGAAAAGTCAGACCCCAACCAAACCCAAGGAAACCTGCTTGGAAAAAAATAATCTGTTTAAGAAATGAAAACTTTGCAAAGAAAGCAAACTTAGTAAAAACAAAACAAACTAAAAAAATAATGAAAACACATGCATCTCTTTCCCTGAATTGTTTTGATTTAAGCCTTTTTAAGCTATACTGTTACCTCAGTTATAAAAAATAAAGGGCAGTTACCATACAGTGACACTCGTAGTTGCACTGATTTTAATAAACAATTAAAATTTGGCTAACTCTTCAGACAGCAACCCTTCAGATTAACATGTCTACCTCCACAGAAGCTAAGATTAACCCAAACTATTTTTAGTTTCCTTTAATTAAATGGTTTAAATTCAAAGGTGAAAGATCCGATTCCATTCTCATATAGATTGTATTTAAGAAATATCTTAAATAGACAGAAAATAAGTTAAATGACCATAAAGCTCCTTTATGCCAGTTGAAAAGAAGCTAGTCCAGCTATCCAGTTAGCTATGCTAGGTACGCTAACTGGAGCACAAAATCCAAATCAGCTGTGCAGGTTCAGCTCTAATGAAGCCAGTCAATGTACAGTGCACCCTGAGAAACAAGGAGCACCATCAAATCTGACTGAATTCAAGGGAGATATGGTTTTTCCAGTAAAATGCAGGACAAGATCAAGTGAACGGAACTGTACCTCCTACAGCACCTTTGGTTCACTTCAAAATTACTTACTTGAGTCCTGCCTTCACAAAGCTGTACCAGTCATCCGGGTCCACTTCTTCAACAAAGCGCTGTGCATGTAGTAAGTAAAAACAGATTGTTTATGTTTAGCACATAGAACTTCTACAGATCATCAAGACCAGCAATTTTTGTCCAACAGACACACTAACAACAGGCAAACCAAACACTCAAGTGGGATGATCAAAGGATAACAGTGAAGAAAGCTCTTGGATACAACAATCCTAACTCCTCATTTAAGTGAAACTGTAAGTCTTGTTTTGTTGGTTCTGGGACTAAGTGAGCATATGGGTTGTATGCAATCAAAAAGTAAGCTGGTCTGTAGGTATCAAAAAACTCAGTCTTTAAACTCTTCACACTCCCAAGGCATGAAAGGAATAAAAAACCAGCAAGTCAAATCAAGAGAATCACATACAAGTTTTTTGTGCACCTCCAACATGTTTAAGCTAACCAACCTTTGCATGTGGCACTATTTATTTATGCACTATCTACAAAAACTCATCTTCCCTGAAATGCTGCAAACAACAGTCAGTTTTAAGAAGAATGACAGCTGCACATGCCATCCTGGTAATGGTAGGTGCTAACTTTGTCATCATCACCTTGCCAGGGAGTCTCACCAGAAGCTAGAGGTCAAAGGCACTTGTTGCCTGCAGAGACCTTCATTTTTATGTCTCACATGGATCCACCTACCTTACCGAACTACAAAAGAAATAGCAGTACAGAGGGAATGATCAAGTGGTATTCTTCATGATCAAAGTCTGGATTTCTATAATTAACTGGATTTCTGCCACAGACTTCAGAGGGCACAATAGGTAAGTCTTGTCAGAAGTGTCTCTATTGCTTTTGTGGTGATTTTTTTTTTAAATAAAAATATCCATTGGCAACCTTTGATTTTTAATTCCTGAATACCTCAGACTCCGATTTTCAGAGGACCATTAGCAGGAAGTCATCATCAAGAACAACTCAAAACTGCTTCTTATAAATGATTAGCAGGGCTAAGTTAACTCTGTAAAAGATACTAAAAGCCCCCAAAAGCCATAATCTATAAAACAGAAAATAAACTCTGGGAAAAAAACACCCAGGATATAAGAGCACAATAAAATATATGCACACAGTCACATTCTGGCAGTGCAGATAAGAAGTCTCACCAATAATTCTTCCAGCCTCTGCAGCATGGACCTCTCCAGTTCTTGCTTGCTTTCTTCTTTACTGCTGTTGTATGTGAAAACTAACCCCTTCATGCAGGCTGATAACAGGCGCTTCCTCCATGAATGCAGCTCTTCAGAATTTTCAAGCATTCTAGATATGGCATCTGCCACTGTCCAACTGCAGGAAGATATTTATTTTTTAATGTTATATCATTGCTTTTTATATATGCTAAAGAGGTCTTGCTGCCAAAGCACTGAAGTGACAGATTCTCTGAGGAGAGAATGCCATTGCTGTTTACAGCATTTGCATTCATGAATATCTATCACAATGCCTTATGGGACAAACCTACTCCTGAAACAAGGAAAATTGATTTGCCTACCTCTCGTTATTTTCTGCTTTCTCAAGAGCAGTTGGAAGCTGGTCGATAAGCTTTTGCAGCCCTTTGCTTTCTGAAGATGGCAACAAGTTTGAAAGAACTTGAAGTTTCACTGTGGTCTCAGGCAATGCTTCTGTGTCTTGAAATATACCACAGAGCTCCTTCCATAGAGCTTTCCTCAAGACAGGTGTAACAGCTGAGGCAACTGTTGGGAGAGAGCAGGGGACACAGGTTTCACCATCTAAGCGTGTTAAGCAACAACAGACTTACGATCACAAAATTCCCAAATTACTTTTCTTATCAAGCTCCAGATTAATTAAGTTTCGAGGAAATTATACCACAGTAGCTGCTAATCTGCCACAGAGAAGAGCACTCTGCATTGCTCCATAGCACCACTAGGAAGTACTTAGCATACGTACCAGACAACCACTTGTACACAGCTGAAATTAGACATGAGTAGACCTTCAAAACAGGGACAACTTCCTGATAAGAGGCCTTGTCCTTGCATCTCAGCAAGGATGAAATCTTATGAGTTCCCTGACCCTGGGCTCAAAGGAAATTTTCTGTCCCATCAACAGACAGCTAACAGATACCTTATAAATCAAGTCAGTCAGACAGCAGCTTCCCCTTCTCGTGTTCAAGCACGAAACCACTGGTGTGCATGAGGTGCTAAAGAAAGGCTCAGTTCTTTAAACCACCCTCTACTTTCCTGTGTGCTGACAAGCTCTTTTCATTACTTGTTCTTCTCCTAGACAGGGCTAAGCCTTCCCCACCAACAGCTACAGTCAGCCTGTTTCTGTTGCTATTCACATTTCTATGCAATAAGGGAAATGAAATCAACGTGATCCTGTTCTGTCGAGTTGAATCCTAACTCATAATTTTGCTAGCAGATAATTTAACCGTCTTGTCAGTTTAACACTACTGGTGATTTGGAAAGTTTTGGACTGCCAGCTTAGGAAGGCATTACTGTAGGAAGCTATATTTGGAGATTTATTTTAGAAGAGTTTTGGACTCTTACACTTGTACAAGTGAAAGCTTACATTCTGCAAAACCATATGGCCACAGCATTCCACTCACCACATAGTGTTCTATCTATGCCCGAGAAAAAGTTCTTACCTCCTATACTAAACTAAGATAAGCATGAAGACAGACTTCCACATGCAATAAGTATTAAATAAGAACTTCAAAAGAGATTGGGCAATAGCAACTGTAAGAGCACTTTGCTTCAGCCTAACAGCCAACCTTCCCCACAGTACTTTACCTTTTATGCTGCACAGGCACTTATAAGAGAATCACCGGAAGTTAGACACATAAAATTTATCACCTCTACTTGCTGTGCAGAGGATAGAAGACTTTAAGGCCACCAGAGTCTACACCAGGAATTTGACATCCCAAATCACAAACAGAGATCAGCTGTAGCTTTACCTGCAGAAGGTCGAGTGAAATCATACTGCTCTCTGCATTGCAAATACACATTGATGAGTGGAAGAAAGCTCTCCATGTTTTTCCTGAGGTACTTTCCAGTGTCACTGCTCAGACACCACAGCTCAAACTGTAGCAGGTGAGTCCTACAGTGTTTTATCAGCATGCCTACAATGGCAAGGGACGTTTCTGACCTCTGGTTAAGGCAGTGAGCATGCACCTCTACACTGACTGCGTGTGCAAGGACGGTCTCGCTTTGGAGAGCCTGAAGAAAAACCTTCTCCAAATCTTTGCTGGCTGATGCCGACATCAATATCCCCAAAGCTTTAATGTGTTCTGCAGATAGCAGTAGTTCTCCTTGTTGGGGCTGCCTCTGGTAACTCTCTGTGAGGAGCTGCACCAAAACTTGTCCATAAAAGCTTAATTGTTTCCCTTTTTTAGGGGATTTTTCAGATTTATGAGTAGTCAAGCTCGTCTCAGGAAGTCGGAGCATGGCTAAAGTGATCTCCTTCAGCTGAGCTGGATCCATGTATACGTGTAACTCCTCCAGAGCCTCCAGCTGGTGAGACTTCTTGGGAAAGACATGGCTTTTGTCCTTCCCCGCAGCCTGTAGCTCTTTCAAGACACTTTTTGTGATAGCTTCAAAGTACTTTGTTAACACATGCTTGTGATTCATGCTCTGCAACATCGGGGCACCCATTTTCAACAGCTGGAGCACACCAGAATTGAGGTGAGCTGACAGGAGCTTCACAGTGACAGGGTTTAAACTGTGCTGAGGAAGAGAACGTTGTTCTAAGGCCAGGAACCAACTCTCCAGCGTAGGATGTCTGAAAATCAACATGAGTGTATCTTGCAGTGTCTGTAACAAACGGTTGTAACAATATCACTGAATGGATAATTAGAGTCTGGTGGGAGAAATAAAATCATTCATCTGCATGTTTTTCAGAGCAAGCTTATTACAATTCCTGAACATTAAACTGTCTGTTAACTGGTCAGAGGATAAAAATATTAACGAATTACAAGCACATAAACACCATTCTTCTAATGTTTATGATGTGGGAGGCACACCTTCACTCAACATTCTCCACAAGTCTAAGCATATTTCCAGGGGGAAACTTTATATTCTGGGGTTTGTCAATACTATTCCGTTCNACAGCTCATTCCTCCAAATACATGACTTTCATAACCAGGTTTTACACAGGGCTTAGGGAATAGAATTTCTTCTGCAAAGGCGAGCAATCTCTGCCAGGACTTCTCTTGACTGCATTCCAACTCAGTAGTGAGACTGTGGATAATGGCATTTGGTCAAATCTCCAGACAGTAGTTTTGTAACTGCTAGACCACATGCTCAAAGTTTCCAAGTCTCCTCCTAAACCTTAACAGCATCTCTGCATCAACCTGTTTCCATTCAACACAACTCTGTGAAATACAAAGAGTATGATATCCTGTTCACTCCTTACCCTCCTAAGGACCTGGCAAATGCTGTAAGTAATGCTTCTACAGAGCAGGAATATATTATTCAAGACCTTACACAGTGAGTGTATGACAGACACACTTTGATCCTAACTGGAATCCCAGAAATCCTCATGACTATTATCAAGTCACAGCACTCAAAAGCCTGATCCCCTGCCAGGGATCCCTGTTCTCTGTCACGTTTAGACTGTTCTGTGCTTTTGTGGTCAGTAAAAACACATCAACGTAATTCGTGCTC
Source organism: Thinocorus orbignyianus (assembly GCA_013400375.1). NCBI lineage: Eukaryota > Metazoa > Chordata > Aves > Ciconiiformes > Thinocoridae > Thinocorus > Thinocorus orbignyianus. The sequence goes on from VXBW01003428.1 coordinate 1,975,676, forward strand.
AAAACCTATTCATGTTTAAGATAACTTGCTTTAACTAATGGTTCAGCAAAACTTATGACTATTTCCCCAGAGAATAAATCAAATCAAAGTTTACTATCAGGTGAGGTTCTGGTCTGTGCATTAAGGAATTTGGTACCTTGTCGTTTGAAGACTCCTCTGTAACCAGTGATTCCTCATCCATAAAGAGATCCGATTCAGTCTGACGCTCTTCACGTTTCTGCTGATTATCCAACTCTATCTGATTTCCTCGGCACAACAAGCTTTTCAGCAGGTCCATATAAAGGTCAACAAGGTGAGGACCAGAAGTTCTATTAAGCTTCAAAAACAACAGACAAATTGAAAGTTGAGAAAAAAGAAGGATGGGAGCAGCAGGACAGCTATCCAAAAAGAACAGAAATTAACTAAGAATTTCCTAGATTACAACCTTTTCTGGGGTAAGGAATTACTCCCCTCTATAGAAATCTGATTCTAAGAAAAGTCTCAGGGTGACAAATAAGTGCTTGTAGATTTTCATCTATACTGTAACTTCTGGTATAACACAGGCCAATGAATTTCACTCTCTGGAGCGGTTTCTTATGAAGACCCAGGAGCTGGACTAAAATCTGGAGCTTATTTGCACTGTGCACAGATCAGTAAGGCAACCCATGCAAAGTAAATCCAAGACTCCTCAGCAATTAGAAGGATAGACATTTGTTTACAAACTAGGTGCAGGTTTGTAGAGTGTTCCGTAGCCTCAGGAAGAGCTGAGTATGTGAAAAAGCTGCAGAACTGGATCCTTAAGTTTTAGTGGCCCAGCCATTTGTACTTGCTGCATTAAAATAAAACAAACCAACCCCCAGTATCATCACAATCTTGCTCTTACACTGCCAAAGTTTTCCACTGTGGATTTCAGGTACAGCAACACATGCTTTACTCCTAACAAAAGCTGTTCAGGCAGGAGCTGGGAAGCCAAGTCTCTCAGTTTTGTCTGGATATCATCTTCTAGTACGGCATCGCTTCCTCTCTCATAGGCTTTCTTCAGCACAGTGGTAAACACAGAATCCAAGGCCACAGCAGGTTCTTTGCATGCCTCTTTGCATTTTTTAAACTGTTTAAAATGGGGGGGGAAAAAAACAAAACACAAGAGAAAAGTAAAGATGAGTATGAATCAAAAGTTTCTTTAGCTACCTGTTTTGAAACTAATTCTGTTCTGAAAGCCGGACTGGAGCTCCGGGAGGATACACGTGCAGTCCTGCTATCATAAAGTTAAGTCAAAGGTGTCCCATGGCAAACCTGTGCATGGTAACTGCTGGGCCAACAGAAAAACACAGCAACCCCTAGGCACAGCTGGTCCATGCATTCCCAAACCACATCTGGGTGAACTCCAACCACTGTAAATTGGCTCCTCGGGTCACACCAAACATTATGCCACACACTGCCTGATGAGAAGCATCAGCCTAGGTGACTGTGTGCAACCCTTCAGCCCTGTCTTCGCTTCCCAACCACAGCAAAGGCTTCTTGTGTCATTAGAGAAAAGCCCTTAAGCAAGTCCGTGTCCCAGTGTCACCAAGAAGCAATACAGAACTAGCTTAACACAAACACACGTTCTGATGAAACATAACCTTTATACACTGAGAGGTTTTATATTAATACCGGCTCAAGCATTCAAGTGACTTCAGGTATTCCATACCACGGGTTCCTGAGATTGCTGGGGTATCCAGAGTTTATAGTACTGGTTAAATTGGTAGAGCTGAGGATACTTAGAAATTTTCAGGGACTGCAGATCTTTATCATAGAGCTGGAACATCAAGCAGAGGGCGAGGGGTTCTCTCTGAGAGTGCAGGAGGTCAGTGAAAACAGCAACAAGATACTCTACGACGTGTGCTCCTACATAAGGAAAATAAAAAAATAAAAAAATAAATCTGTTGACAGAAGGATCTGCACGAGCACAGACACCAGGGCAACTCTCTTTCCTTAAGGCCTCGGCAACAGGCCACATAGCATTATTTAGAAAAGTACTAAATAAGATTAAAAAGTGTTTGTGACAGGCAAGGCAAGTGCTCCTGACCAGCTGAGTTATCTGGAAAAATAGTTTACATGGTAGTTGTCACTGAAGTAAATAATCACCCCACTTTAAGATACATGCTTAGGTTGGCCTGTTTTCTTCCAGAAAAGTATAAAATTAACTCTGCCTTTACTGTGTTATGTTAAACTTGTCTGTATTTTCATGGATAAAGACCTCAGCGAAGCAGTACTTAATAAAGAGAACTGATTTGTACTGGGGGTAACACATCCAGGTTAATACACTGGTTATATATGGAAGATTTTCTTTCTGAACTGGGACTTCAGTCCCACCCCAGGTGCAACTCAACTTTGTGAGATGCTGTGCAGTTGGCAAACCCTGCTCTGAGGCCAACTCCTGCCCCTGTGATTTCTCACTCTACCAAATCCTTTCCTCAAGGAGATGGTAGAACTTTGCAACATTCACCCCAGAGCTTCATCTCTGAAGAAATTTTCTTTGGAAAACACATCCATTTTCTATTCAACAGTCCTGTCCTCTCTTCCCTACTGACTGGTCTCAGTGGAACAGCTGTCTACAGCCACTGAAACCACCTTCCTCTCACAATCTGCATACTCTGTGCTTAAAATCCTCTGCTGTTGGAGCACAACTGCTTCCAGGCCAAGACTGTCCATGAAGGGACAGCATCTCTGCACTGCTCCTCAGTCCCCTCTATAATGTGCTCAGAGCCTGGGATCATTCTCCTGCACTTCCCTGCACCTCATAGGGGAAAGGAGGGCTCTCTTTTTCTGACATGGATAAATCTGTCTTCCCGCAGTAGCAGCTCCCTAGAGTCAAATGGCAGTTTATAGAATGCTTGCATTTTCATCTCCTTTCCCTACTCCAGAAATAAAGAGTAAGCTTCTTTAAGGTCAGGCAAAAAAGGACAGAAGCACCTCATACACTGTAATGCCTCTCTGGAGCAGGAAACACCATGGATCTGCACCTCTGTCTGCTTGCAATGAAGACAATAAAATGTCTCAAGGAGTTCACTGAGTAAGAAAAATCCCACTCTCACTCCACTAGCATAGACAATACATAGAACCAAAAAAGTCTGTACCTGTTCCATTTTCACTGTGAAGCAACAGTGTATTCCTGCCTTCTAATGCAGCAGGGACAACAGCACTGAATGGAAATGTTTGGATAATCATGTCTTCATTTAAAGTTAACCCAATTTCTTCATCTAAGCCATCACTGCCCTCAATCAGGACATCCACCATATCCAGGACATCTATTAAGTGAAAAAAAAAAAAATAAGGAGAAGATTCAGACTAACTAGAAAACAACAGAAAGAATCCAAAACTACAGGAATACAAGACAGCTTCTGAATTCCCGAAGCAGAAAAAAAAAAATTATGAAAGACACATCTGTCTAGCAACCTAACAGTAAATGCAACCATAAAAATCACTCTCTTACTGCATCCTTAACTTTGAATATTGCTGTTCAGTTGACAGAAGTATGGGAAGGGAAGAGATGCATCAGCTACTGCTACCACGACAGCATTAGGTAAGGATGATCAGCACATAAAAGTGACAGGAAATTTGTACGGGTAAGTACTAAGGAAGCAGCCACTTCCCCATTAAAAGAACATCCTGAACAGTCCTTGAAGAATATCTCAGCTCTGTATGGCCAGAGAACCAAATCTTGGTCATGAAAGAGTCAAAGACAGCTTTAACATACGAAGAAGATACCGTGTGTTCTGTGGCTGACTTTACATCTCTGTAATACAGTCAACTAAGGCAACTGATCCATCTGGTACCAAGTGTTAAACTACCTCAATTATCTTACATTTACGGGCTGCGAAATCCTACGCGTGGACTGATACAGCAGAACAGCTAGCACGTGGTAAGTTGTCCCAGTGTCCACATCTGCAGAATTTTTAGTTTGTCTGCTGTTCTGGGACCAGTCACAGCCCTACAGCAGAAGCAGCAAAATTCCAGTTGTGTGCCTGGGAGTAAGAAAGTTCCCCGGGCACCCCAGCCTCTTCCTCCTGGATGAGCAGATATGAGCAACCCCAGGGAGAGGAACTGTAAAGGTTTTCATTTTAGTTAGAAAATGCTGCTGCAGGAGACGAAAGAGAGAGATTTAACATACTGTTAAAATGGCATAACTGCAGCAGAAATTACTTTTGGTGATAAAGTGGTAACTTTGCAATTCAGACTTCTACTTCTGATGCTAAATATAACTGGAGGGCTGAATCCAGTAGGTCCTTCCTTAAGCAGGATTTCCATAGTTATCAGTCATTACTTTGCAAATTAGGGGTAGGAAATTTTAGCACAGCGTTGGAATTCTCTGTTGTTGAAGGAATCACCACATACCATCGATGTGAGAGATGGGGATGCTGACGTTATCAGAGTCTTGTTTAAACATATTAACTTGGAGCACACTGGCTTCCTGAACAAGGTCTGCTGCTTTATCTGTGTATGGATAGGGATTTGCCACCAGTTTCAACAGGATCTGTTAACGAAGGTTGAGAGAAGAATAAAGAGCACAGGCTATTAAGTCTACAGGATCCCTATCTTGCAAAGAAAGACAATGTTCTAAAAGTGGTTGGAAGCTGGGAAAGTTTTAGGAATACAACTTCCATATACTTCAGCAGGAATACACTCCTGTACTGGGTGTGATGGAAAAATAAGTGTCCAGTGCAATTTTGCACCACAGACCAAGTCTCTGGAAAACTGTAATGAAAAGGAAGCACTGGGCATTTAACATCCTGAAAAGCAAACAGGAAACATCAGCTTTTCTTGTAAAAGATTAAAACTCACTCAGGTCTGATAATTTTGGCAGGTATTGCCACATAAAGAGGATATAAGAGCTATCCACACACAGAACACTACCCTTATATCAACAATACTGTAATAACAACTTAATCTTTATGGATTTAATTTTCCTCCAAATCATTTTACTGTCCTCCCACCCAAGACAAGAAAGATGTCAGCTCTGTATAAAGAATTACAAACACTGCTTTTCTCAGAATGCATTCACTGATCTTTGACAGGTTTCTCAACAATAGCAACAAAATAATTAGTTTCCATTAATGCTATTCTTGGCATTGTTTATCCAGCTAATTTGAACAGTTGTTACCCTTTCCAAAAATTGAATCACTGCTTCCTTTTTGTCTTCTTTTGTATTATCCAAGTGTTCCAGCCAAATTGAAAGTTCCTTCCACGTGTACTCAAACACTCCGCTGTCACGTAAAACCTGTCCAGAAAACCAAAACAAAACCAAAACAACTGAAACACAAAACCTCCCAAAAGCACAGGTCTTTTTTTTGTATAGTACCTTCATGTTTCTCCTTCACATTTCTTCTTCTTGGAAAGGAAAAAAAAAAGCAGGTTTGTGAGAAGAACTACCTGTCATCTCACCCCCACAGTTCAAAAGGCCTTACTCCCACTCAGCAGAGCCACTCTAACTGTGTAACAGAGGGTAAAACTGAATGTGTTTTTTAAAACAAAATCTCCCAAGACTATCATCTGACCTCAGTTTAACTAGGACCAAGGCTCAGTGTCTTCATCATGGCTGATCACAGAATCATAGAATGGTCAGAGTTGGAAGGGACCTTAAAGATCATCAAGTTCCAACCCCCCTGCCATGGGCAGGGACACCTCTCACCAGAGCAGGGTGCTCAAAGCCCCATCCAACCTGGCCTTAAACACTTCCAGGGATGGGGCATTGACAACTTCCCTGGGCAACCTGTTCCAGTGCCTCACCACCCTCACAGGAAAGAACTTCCTCCTAATATCTAATCTAAATCTCCCTTCTTCCAATTTAAAACCATTACCCCTTGTCCTGTCACTAGACTTCCTGACAAAGAGTCCCTCCCCTGGCTGATCACTAATTGCTGTCTGAGCAAGAGCAATAAGAAGTGAAGCCTGACCATGTTGCAGCTGACAAATGAAACCCACTGAGCTCTGCCATACACACACAGGTTCTGTAGGAAAAGGTCAGGAAACAGGATGGGGCAGAGAAAGTAGGGCTCTAAGAATGACCAAACTAGAAGGCAAAACATGGCTTACACTCTTAAACTGGTAAAATGAGCTGAGAGCAACTTCCTTCTGCTCCTGTATTCTCAGAGCCTTTCTTCTCACCTGCTGTCTGCAGCATAAACCCAGTACAACTCCACTTGGTTCCTGCCCTCATGCTGAGCATGCGTGTGGGATGGATCCCATACACACCCCATCCGACTACTGCCAACAGCTATTCACTGGACTGTGCAGGGAGCACATGGAGATCTCACTATGAACATTTCATTCCCACATATCTGGAACACAAGACTGACTTCTACAAGCAATAAAGGCACAGGAACCTGCTTCAACATGTGCCAGGCCAGTATGCACTGGATCCAGAGACTGCTGTGCTACCTGCTGGGGCAGCCTCTCTGCTGCTTCATTGCTCAAGGATTATGGCTGCAGGGACACAGAGGAAGAGAGCCAGCTGCAGAACGGAGCCACAGCCACGGCCAATCCATCTCGGTTGTCCGAGACTGCAAAAGAGCCTTCTAAGTTGGACAGCATCAGCAGAACAGCCTGAAACACACGATGTGTCCCCTACAACGTGGGCTACTACAATGCTGTCTCAAACACCGGCAAGGAAGATCCCCCCAAGGCACAGCCAAAGGTAAGAGCCAGAATAAAGGCTAGATGGACTTTTGGTCCAACCACATCAAGTCCTTCTGTTGCCAGCAGTCACCAACACAAGCCTTGCTGAGGTCTAAGTTGCCTGGACACAGAACATTCGTGCCACCTTAGTAAATTTTCTAATATCAAGGGAGCAGGCTGTACTGCTTTAAGATGGCTGGGCATCTTTATACCATTTTAGGAAGAAACAAGAAGCACCATACCCTGCAGAGGGGCTGTTGAAAACTATTGAGGTAATAAAGGAAAATCACTGCTAAATAAAAATCTGAATCTACCTGTGCTTTAAAGACTTGGGCAGAAGGGTAAACAGCCAAATAAGCAAACAGTGGTTTGTGACCACAGCAAGGTCCAGAAAGAAGTGCAGGAATATTCAGTTGCTGTGGGTGGCGAGGCAGACACCATTTTACCACATTCAAATAATAGGCATTAAAATATTTAGAAACTTTTGCCCACTTTCATGCTATCTGAATTCAGGCCCCTATCTGAGGCATGTAAATTAGGAACTTGGTGACCCTATGCTCCATCTGCAAAAGAGAGAAAGGAGGAGGAGGGAGAAGTGGAGGAGAAGAAATGGCTGGCTGAAGGACAACCCAGATGACAGGCAATTTGAAGAGTACAGCAGTAGAACCACCTGGCCCTCGCTCTCAGCAACAGAAGAAACCTTGACCAGCTTCCTAACTCCAGAATGACTCTTAAATGACTGTAATTATGCAGGATGAATCCGTCTGTACCTTTGTTTTTCCCCACACACAAAATACAAAGGAAGCTATCACAGCTCATTTGCTCTACATTTACTGTGTACACCACCACCAGTCATAAAAATAACATCACTGCTTACATGGACTTGACAGGGTAATTCATTTAAAGAAAGAAAAAAAGAAAGAAAAAAAAACCAAGAAAAAAGGATTCATTTTTAAATAATTAACTATTTTTGGCAGTCTTGAAATAGAAATACACTTTCAGCTCTCATGAAAACTGGCAGGAACAGAATGTGAAATCCAAAAACATGCCTTCCGATTACACAGCACTGTGTTGAAAAATAAGCAAAACACAGTCATTAACATCTATTCTTAGCAGCCTTTCTGCTGACATAACTGCCCTAACTTCACTGCTCCTGTGCTCTCTTCAGAGCAAATGAAATGGACTGAATCTAAAAGAGGAAACAAGAATGAGTCAGGCAGCCCACGTCTCCACTCAGCAGAAGAATCCAAATACACCAGAAGAACTGTACGGGGTAGCTTTTGATTGAGATATGCACGACTGTGAGACAAAAGTTAACCTGCCTTCAATCCCTTGCAGGGATCAATGGCAGCCAGAACCTAATTCAGTCTGGTGCAGTGGGTTGAACATTACAATTGCACCCTGTGATTGAAGAAGCTAAATGCAGAAATTACATGCACAGAGCTGTATACAAACAGCTTTTTGGATTTTCTTTTGCAGGGGGACAGTTGTTTGGTTGTGTTTGTTTTTAATGTAGGTCTATACCCCATACTTACATAACTATAAGATGCTCAGCTTTAAAGATACTTGAATCAACAGCTGCAAGTACCCTCAGGAGATCTGCAGTTGATCATCTGACTTCTTAAAAGTCAGGTAACTTACTTAAATGCACAGAAGGGGATTTTAATTCATTTTTAAGACCTAAGTACTCCTTGCATTAGAGCTTGTAACAGGCTAACAAACAGGACTATTTTGCACGGCTAGAGCAAACTAGCTAAGGCTTTCATTTAAGCAGGCTAGAGTGATGGAGTACAGATTAAGTAAACAAGGATAAAAAAGAAAGATCAAAAATAATCTCTTCTTCATCAATGTCAAGACCTTTATGGGTACAAACTACATCAGTTTATTATAGTATTTGAATTAACTCAGCCTAGGGAGGGTGAGCAAACAATAAAGAAATTTTCCTTACTATTTCATTAACTGCTGCAGCAAATTTAGTTGACAGCATTTACTTTCAAAGAATACTTAGCTAACAGGTAGTTATCTTACAGCAATTTCCAAGAACAGTCACATAAAATGGGAAAGAGGACTGTTGGCTGCACAGCTATGCAATAAAGGTAACAGCTTTAAGAAAAATTTCAAAATGCAGAAATTTTAGATTAATGAAAAATAGTGAATATCCTGATATTTCAGATCAAACACTTACCTTGATGATCAGTTTTTTGGTTGAAATTTTCAGGTGAGAATGGTTACTTGTAACAAACATTTTCATCAGTAAATAGAATACTGATTTTTCACCAGATGCCTTCTCTGCCTCAGAGACATCCTAGAAGAAAAATATATTATAATTCCCCTGGTACAGAAACACTGTACAGGATTATGTTGCACTGAATCAGATATGTAATAAAAGTATACTATTTTATAGACCTACCCAAAAATTCCAAGGCCAGAAATTAATGGGATTATTTATACTGCTTTGCATTCAATGAGCCAGGAAATTGAGGTTTTTTGGAAACCAGAAGAGAAGAATAACAGAAACACCAATATAAGGGTCGAAGGTAAAGCCATTCCCTCCACAATCATCCATCCTACCTCTATTTCAGATTTTCTACAAGAACTGCCCAACTAAAAAATATAATCACTTAAGAGACTGATCCCCAAAGAATAGGAAAACAATGCAAGTCACAGGGATGCTGAACACTATCTGAACAATAAATGATGATCCTTTAGCCACCTCCTCTACTTTTCTCACTGACTTGCATTTGATGCCTAACAACTGTAACCCTCTGTAACACTGCCAGATTTAGCTTTTTTTTTTCCCCCCCCTGTTAAAACTCATCTATACTAGAAGGACAAAGTCACAAGAAAACACTTGAGCTTCTTAGCCCGCTTCCAGGTTTTCCTTTGCTTGCTCTTACCTCTCTTCAGTTTTCCTTTATGGCAAACTCGAAAGGACAGAAAAGCTCATACAAAGCAGTGTCATAGTCACAACACCCGTTGGTTTCTCTGTTCCTCCCCAAAGCCAGGTCCACTCTTTTCTCCAGACACGAAAAGTGGGCTCTCTACAGCTGTCTTACTTTAGAGGGCTGCAGTAAAGCAGAGCAGGGGCCCTGAAGGTTTCCAGTAATCATGGAAAGGAAGGAGAGCCCTATCAAATGCCAGACTCTTCCCTGGTAAAGGCATCCATCACCAGCTCACTTCCTTGGTCTGAAATTTCAGGCTTTCCAGATGAGTGGAAACCAGCAAATTCTCACTCTTGCCCCTCTCCAAGGACAAGAAGAGCTGAAGGAACCCTATCCAGCCCTCTTCAGGAAAGCAAAAATTTCTATCCTTTGTAGAACTCCTTTTCAGCTCAGAGGTGACTCTTCACTAATGCTAAGACTGCAATTCTTACTGGTTTTACAAAAGGGTCATCTCCTAAAACAACTGGACTGGGACTAATTCAAAACTAGGCAGTACCAGATCTAAAGATTTGAGGACAATAGGCTAAAGAAACATAAATCTGCCGTGAAGTCTCTTACCTGTACTCTGAACCACGCAAATTTATTTGCAGGAAGTTCCAAAGCTACTTTCAGTATATGGTGCTGCAGAACTGGGGGGACCTCCTCTCGGAGGCCCTTTTCAGTGACGATACCTGAGGTTTGAAAGCAATGCAATTAATTTTATTTTGGTACATCTTCCTGAGATTTCAGGAACATGAATCGTTTAGGGTTTCAAACCAACACTGCGAAATAAGCTGGCAATCCACAAATTTTGACACCATGAGATCCTCAGACACACTATGGTTATGTTTAGCCAATTTAAGGCTAGAATCCAGCCCTCAGCAGGGAAAGACTAACACCTCCTGGTGCATGGCAATACAAAATCTCTTCTATCAGTCTCAGCGACCCTGAAAAGCTGTGTCCTACAGGAAACGAAGACAGTGGATAAACTGAAGACCAAAAAACAGAGTTTAAGTCAATAACAAATCTATCTTAACGTTTATATTATTACAGTATTTGCTACAGGCAATAGAACTTTACACTTGCCTCTCCATATGACACTTTTGTCATCTGCTCACAACAACTGCTTTAGTAGAGTTTCAGAATTATACACCTTAGAAGTCACACAGCTGCGCAGAGACCCTTGCAGCATCCTCCAAAAACCGTCCTGCCCATGCTTTAACTACAGTTAAGTTATATGCAGAGATCAACTGTATAAAGCTTTGGTTTCAGTGTGTTTTTCATCATCTGTGTAGTATCTTTGTGGTCCACATTAGAAAGAGAACTACAGATTTTAAAAATGCAGCATCACTACAAAGTCCAGCCAACAGTAAGATCAAACAGTAAAACTGTACCAGCTGCATAAAGCACATATTGCTATAAGGTATAAAAATATGCTGCCTTTGGAGTGTATGTTTCAATCAGGGTGAGGGGAAGGAATGACAGAACACTCAAGCTGACATCTGAGAGAGCAAAATCTCACGATTAATTTGCACCATCATTTTCTACCATATCATCTGCATCAAAACTAATATCCAGGCTCATTTCATCACATTTGTTTGAGAATGACATTTGGTTTTCCCACTCTATTCAACTTTTAAATGTTATTTTATACTGTAACAAAACAGACTCAAAGAGACTATAAAGGTGTCCTGCCTTTTATCCATGCTGAAAAAGCAGGCCAATGCAAGAAAAAAACAAGATAGATGGGATATGCCATTTGGTGAGTCATCAAGTACACAAGCCAATTAAACAGCTTTGACAGAGGGGGAAAAAAACCCTAATGCATGAGACGGTTGATTCAGAGGGGTGTTCTTTTTGTTTAAAGCCCATTTTTCCCCATGGCAAACTTCAACTAAGGTATTCACATAATGCTCATTCTTACACATCCCAGACCTGCCTAAAATACAGATAGTTGCTATTGGCCTGCAAGCTCTAGTGGCCTCCACACAGCAATGATGCCCAAACAGCATTTTGCTCTCTCCTCCAGTCCCAGTTTTAAATGGCTGTACTTATTGTACCACGAGCAGTATCGGAGGATCTTGCCCACAGTCCATAATTGGTGGCTGATCATCCTTGCTGCATAAAGCAAGTACAGAACATCCCTGTTTACTTCTGCTGTATGAAGAGGAATACCCTCTGCAAACATGACATCAGAGGCAAAAATACAACAACGTTGCAAAAGTGCTTCCTCATATAGATTTTCCACAGGAGACAGTACCACGCGTAATACTGTTGTTCTTCCCATACACTGCCCAACTGTGATAAAGTAATTCAAAACCCAACAAATGGAGAAAATACTTGAATATGAAAAGATTTTCCAGATTGATGTGCCTCTTGCCCACCCCAAACTTTCTGTTAACTACCTTCTTAAAAAAATGTTCTGTCACTGCAGCTAAGAAGAGTTTGGAAATAACTTGTTTTGGACTGTTGACATAGGTCTAGGAGAATTACACACCCAAATCTCATTAAGAGTTGGGACATAGGTCTTCCTCAGAAACATTACAATTAAAGTCCAAATTTTTGCAAGAATACAACACATGAAGAGGAGGACTGTAGGACAACCCACCACTTACAACAACTGAGTGTAGCAGAACAACTATGGAATTTAAGAGGGCAGAGTGCCAGAGTACTGCAGAAATAGCAAAATAAATGCCAACACAATGAAGAAACTAAAAAGAGTTGCTTTTAGATAACAGTTATTTCTCCAGCTACGCAGAAAAGCAAACATTCCCTTCTGCTGTGGACTTTGTAAATAGCTGGAGAAAGAAACAAAGGTAATAGAAGGTAACAGAAATACCCATCACATACCTTTTAGCAGCTTGCTAAAATCAAAGTTGCTCCGTGCTACCAAGTGAGGCACAACCTTCTGATAAAGGCATATGACCTGAAGCAATGCAGCTTTCAGAAACAGGGTCTCAGCATCATCTGAACCTAAACAAAGCGTTTAAGTAATTAATTTTTCCTTCCTTCATAGCAAGAAAGCAAAGTGTAGCACTTGCATTATCCAACATGAGAATTACTAACTGTATTTCCAGTAGACTTGTGTATGAAATGATCGGTTATCTTCGTTATTAACAAGAAACAGGGGGAAAAAAAATGGAATTCTCAGTTTCCTTCCCCAGCATTCCTGTTTGAATGCTTTAAAAACTAAACCAGCTTATTCAGTGCTTACATCAGTATTTGCCATTTAAGTGGTCACACACAAAAAAAGACAATCTCAACTTTATAACTCTCACCAATCAGCCCAACTGCTGTTCAGTTTAAGGCTGAACAACAGAAAAAAGCGAAGGCAAGGACACAGCTACACTGCTGGTTTCTGGGGACACTATTTTTACCTAATGCCAGGTAGGTTTGATTGGGGAAGTGCAGGAGACAGTACATGAATTTCTTATTTATTACTTCAGTTACAGGTTTCTTTCTTTCCCTTCCCTCTTTCAAAATACTACTTTCTCAGTGTGACTCTTGGCAAGAGGAAGACAACAAATATCTGTATGAGAGAAACATCCACCCCAGTTAAGGCAGACATTCACTTCTTAGGAAAAGCTATTTCAGCAGCTAAATATTCTTTTAGCTTATAACACGAGGATGCATATAAGCTATTTTTTATCCAGTCACTATTGAAAGGAAGCAAAATAAATGAAGGGCAGCCAGAAAATTTTTTTAACACCTACTTTTTTCCTGTTAACTGGGTCTCCCTCAGGGACCCATGAGGAACTGGATGGATGCCATGCATAAACTTTGTCTTCGTTTGCCCAAGCCTCAATTCCCATTAAAAAAGAATTCTCTAGTGGCCACAGTGCAAATAAAACTGTACAAGGTGAGCTGAGAGTGAGTAATACAGTATTATCACCTTAGTATGCAGAGAAACTACAGCTACAGTACTTTAGAGATTAGCTGCTCCATTGGTTTCAGCAGGTACTCTACCAATAAAGAGCCTCAGAGTGTCAGTGTTGACAACAATTTTGCTGCCCAAAGCCACACACAGAAGGACATACACTTAAAAATCCTCTGCTCCAGGAAGTCTCACTGTGGAATATGGTCTGTGAAGGGCATGAAATTGGCTGTAGATTTATCTTCAATCTATAAGTAAAACATCGCAGGTTGCTAGCCAAACTACAGAGAGTACTAAAACTTCCAGTTTCTTGCAATGGGACCATGAAAGCAAGTCTGGGAGAGCCAGGACTGTTCAGCCTGGAGGACAGAAGGCTCAGTGCATCTCACAGATGTACAGAAATACCTGAAGGGAAGATGCAATGAAGACAGAGCCAGGCTCTTTTTGGTGGTATCCAGTGACAGGACCAGAGGCAACGGGCACAAACTGAAACACAGGTTTCCTCTTTTTATACTCTGAGTGTAATAGAGCAATGGCCCAGGATGCCCAAAGAGGTTGTGAAGTCTCCAACGTTGGAGATATTCAAAAGCTGTTTGGACACAGTCCTGGGCAACCAGATTTAGGCAGGGGAGTTGGACAACATGACCTCCAGAGGTCCCTTTAACCTCACCATTCTGTGATTCTGTGCAAACTGCTTAATCTCCTCGCAGCAACGGTAGCCTATTTGTCAAACTGTGTTCTTAGGCAATTCTGATACTAGTTAGACCTGAACGGCCCAAAGAACTGAACAAAGGAAAGATTAATTGCAAATGCATAAGTGACATCCGGACTCTGCTGAAGTTAACTACCTTAAGCAGGACAAGGATTTCACAACACCCATTCACACACACGTACGAAGGGGTAAGTCCACCTGCTTTGCCTACCATGCTGCTCAGCAACTTCCACCGTCTCGGTCCTTGCCTTCACAGTGGGGACATCACCTTCCTTTTTCTCCTGTTGGCCACCATGGTGTTCTTTCCCTTGCTTCAGAAGGGACTGCCAGGCAGCCACTATATTGTTCATGTCTGGTAAAAGCTAGAAGCCAAAAGAGTAAATTGCAATAGCTCTCCTGCATGAGACAAAGCTACTGTGATAAAAGCATCCACAAACAATGAACCAGAGGATTTGCTGTTCTTCACAAAGATTAAAACTCATCTCGTATGCAATCAGCAAAAGATCCGAAATCAAGTAGTATACTTTCACTTCTGCAGAACACAACAATTGGAAAAAACATTTTATTGACAAGTTTCCTGGGAAAAATTTACATTTGGTTCTTTATCCCCAAGGTATGTTTTCAACCCAAGTGCTACCCTGCCTATTAACTTCCAACTCTGAATTACTTCTGCTGCCTACAGCATCCTTGAACCAGGAGGATAATCTGCTTCTGAGCCTGCTCTTGGAATTCACTTGCACCACAACAGCTGCAAACGTTACAAATTTATCTCACAACAAAAATTTATTTGCATTTCCATCAGACAGCTTTTTTTATGAAATGTACTCTACTACTACACCAGTTCTTAACAGTTTTTAACTCACAGCATTCCCCTTCCTTCGCAAAGATACTGTCTCCTGGTTCCCAGGCCACAACCGCTTGGGGATCAAGTGCAAACGAACTGCTTTCTGCTACAAAATGACTCACGTTAGATCCCAATTTATTATTTTTTTTTCACTTTGTACCTTGCTGATGGCTTCTCTGTACAGCTGTACCAGTTCCTGCATCATTGAGAATGTGTAGATTTCTGACTTTTGCCAATTGTCTTCATTCAAACAGTACTCGATATTCTTCAAGGCTCTTCTCAGCACCATTGATACAAGCGACAGTATGCTGTGCTTCACTACTATGCTGGGTAACTAAAAGAAAAAAGTTGAATTAATGACATTTCAGTGCTTTCTCTTATGCTTTGCACATAATCTCTACTCTGAATATATGTTAAAATCTGTTAACTAATTAGTTACTTCCTAAACCTTGGCTTCCAGGAAAGACTCTGTAGGTTTTTAAGATTGCCAGCCTAAACCACCAGTGAGCTTTGGCAGAGCTGGTGCTTGTGAATGGCTCTTGGAAGCAGCATCAATGTGTTAATTTTCCAGTGCTTCCCCAATCCAGCTTTATGCTGAGCCAGAAAATATAACACATATGTAACTAAACAACTTAAACTTCTTGGATGATCGCACACTTAAAATCAAACAATATTAACTCAGAAAAATCCAGAAAAATACTATAGATTGCTCTTACATTTAGTCCTTGGGTGAACATTATTTTATTGCACACTGCAGGGACTGTTGTTACCATCACCATAGAAAGCAACCTGGGAAGAGGAATAAACTCTGAAGTCTTAAAAGAATTGGAAATCTCGGGTTGAGCTTCATAGATCTGAAATAAAAATAACAATTTAATCAACATCAATATAGTCCTGGAGATAATAGCTTCTTCGGGGAAGTGTTTTACAGAAAGGCTCTGACTTGCCAAAAGTAATGACAGCACTAAATATCAGTTTTTATGCAGAAATGCTACAGAGTATCCCCACATTTCTTCAACTGAATGGAATATCTGTATGCAATTCACACCCCTGCTAAAGGCCAACACTTTTCAACAAACAGACCACAGATCCTACTTGCCAATTTTAAGCTAAAGCATAGTCAGAGGAACACTCAAAAAGGACAAAAGGTTTTTCTAGCTGAGCTTCAATGTTGCTCAAAAAAATGCACCAACAACGTGGTATCTCTCACTGCTTCTTATGTCGATTCCTTCTTTCCCCGTTCAGTTAAATGTTTTATACAGCCCCCTGCTCTGAGCCACGGCTCACTTTCCTCAGCACCCACAGAAAATAGGATGCTATTTTCCCCACTCCATTTATTGTCTTTGACACTTAACAGCATCCTGCTGCTTCTTTTCCAACATACCTAAAATAATTGATGGTGTTATTTCAGAACCTTAAAGTCCTTCCTGTTTAGCTGACTTAAACCCCAGTCACCTAACTTCCCTGTTGCTGGACTGGTTTATTTCTAAAATCATTTTTTATGAAATACCATGTCTGTCTGCCTTTTAGTGATTTTAATAAACTGTAAAGCACTATGCATTTACAGCTGTGAACACAATACATCTTCAGACGTGTGAGTTTCCTCTGACACAAAACAGCTGCTTGTGAAACAAAACCAAAAGAACCCACTCCCTGATCCTTAGCTCAGTTCTACTGAAATCAATGAAATCTTGTTTCTTGTTACTAGGAGGATATCAGCTAAATTCCTTAATTCAGAGTTAATTTATACCTAACGTGGCCACATCACAGGTTGGCAGGGTTGAAATTACTTTTAAACTGGAATGACATGATAGTATCTAGCTGTAATAAAAGGAATCAAAGGCAGGCTTACTAATCTACTACCAAGTTCCTCGGCTTGGTAACTTTTCTGTAGGTCACGAACATCTGACTTTACCATCTTTCCTACTACAGTTTTGAATAATTTTGCACTTATTGTTTAAAAAAATAACTTCAATTTTTGGAATAGGAAAAGAGTATTAGGATCGCATTTTTCTGTGGAGAAGAGGTGTGTATCATTTATACTTTTACCTTTTTGAGTAACTTCAGATTGTCCATCCAAGCTGACTTCAGTCTAGGAACAAAGGAATACTGGGTCTCCTTAAAGTATCTATTCAATAAATCTGGGCATACTTTAAGAATATTCACCAGAAGATCAGCAACCATTTCATCTTCTGTTGCAGTTTTTAAACCAAGCAGAAAGCGCAGAAGCACCACATTTCCTCCTCTGTTGAAGAAAAAAAAATACTTTAAGAAAAGAAATCTCTATTTCAATACGATACATGTGATGTTAACTCTGCAACTGTTGCTGGTGTAAATTCAAGGCAAGACCTTTCACATAACCTCTGAGTTTATACTCAGAAAAGTAAGAACTGAAGGTTTTCTGTACCACAAACAGTAATTATTTTTAATTAAAACCATAATGTTTCAGAAACATTCTAACCAAACTTCACAAAGCTAAAAACATAGAATTAAAACTTAATGTTAAACTTGGAAGCATTTTCTCTGTGGTTATTCAGTTATTCTATTTTTTGAAGTTTTCTTCTGCGTGTCCCTAAACAAAGTGAGATTATCACAGATGCCAGGTGAATTATGCTAAAATTTTGCTTAAAGTGAGAAATAACCTGCCCTAGCACCACTCAGTACTAGTACCTCCTACTAGAACCTAGTATCTTTCTTGCCCAGCTAATGTGACGAAGCATAAACTCACCCTATGAGAACCCCTCCATGGAATGACAAGAGTCTCACTTATTTTCTCCATCAGTCATAATCTTAGTGCACATGAATTTTAACTAGTGAGCAAAATGAAACAGTAGTGCACATAGGTGCTTCCAGATCAGGTGTTGCAGGCCAAATTCTGGCACTACTGAAATTAATGTCAGCATTTTGCTAGAATCTGGGATAAACCATGTCCAGTTCCACAAAATGTAAATTGGACTACATATTTCACGACCTTTTGGTTAACACTGCAGCTTTGATGCTTTTTTGTCACATCAAAGGAACCTATGGTCCAAAAATCACACCTTGCAGTAAGAGACACAGAATCTAGCTATTCATGGAGATGGCTCAGAGAAACGTGACCATTGCCTCAGCCCCTGTGAATAAAACAGAGCACTCTCTAGTACGCAAAAGTATAAGGAGATCCAAAAGAAAGATCTTGAGAAGCTAAAAAGAAAACCAACAACAACTGGGTGACAAAACCCCATGCAGCGCCATAGGCTTGGGGAAGAGTGGCTGGAGAGCTGCCTGGCAGAAAAGGACCTGGGGGTGTTGGTTGACTGTGGGCTGAACATGAGCCAGCAGTGTGCCCAGGTGGTCAAGAAGGCCAACAGCATCCTGGCCTGTATCAGGAACAGCGTGGCGAGTAATCATCCCCCTGTACTCAGCTCTGGTGAGGCCCCACCTAGACTGTGTCAAGTTTTGAGCCCCCTACTACAAAAAAGAGGTGCTGGAGCAGGTCCATAGAAGGGCAACAAAGCTGGCAAGGAGTCTGAAGAACAAGTCTTACAAGGAGAGGCTGAGGGAGCTGGGGGTGTTCAGTCTAAAGAGAAGGAGTCTGAGGGAAGACCTTATCATTCTCTACAACTACCTGAAAGGAGGGTGTAGAGAGGCAGGGGTCAGTTTCTATTCCCAAGTCACAGGTAATGGGACAAGAAGAAACAGCCTTAGGTTGTACCAGGTTCAGATTGGACATCAGGAAAAATTTTTTACACTGAAAGGGTTATTAAGTATCGGAATGGGCTGCCCAGGGAAGTGGCTGAGGCACCATCCTTGGAGATATTTAAAAGACAGGTTGACATAGAGCTTATCAACACAGTTTAGTGATGGTTTTTCAGAGTTAGGCTGATGGTTGGACTAGATGATCTTAGGGGTCCCTTCCAACCTAAACAATTCTATGATTCCAACAAAGAATCCATTGTATTTATTTCTTCTGCCACAGGAGAAAGAGCGACAGAAGCAGAATTCAGTAAAGTTACTGGCAAAGGCCTAGAAGGGCAGGCAAGACAACTAGCGAGGTCCCTCTTGTTCTGAGCACAATGCAAATGTACAGTCTCAGCTGTCTGGTGACTTACTTGCCAGAAGTTCCAAGACTTGGATCATAGAAAGTTATGCCATGTTTCAGAGAGCAGCAGACATCCATTAAGAAGTTATGAACAAGTTCCCGTACCATCATCTTTCCCACTTCTTCAGAATCTTGAGTCACCTATAAAAATCAGAAAGTAGGAAAAAAAGCATATGATATTTGGTATCATGGAAAAAAATTTACATCTTTCATTCTTCTCTTAACTTTATGAGGCTCCTTTTATAGAGAAATGCTAAAAGACAGTTTAGGTTTTGTTCAGAATAACAAGACAAATTTCAGTACCTGTATTAAATACATTAAATATTACAATTTTTTTTTTGTGACAAGGAAAGCAAACCACCCAAATTTAGGTATACATGTACCATCTGCAGGGCATTATTGACTTAGGGCTTTTTGCAAAGAACCCAGACAGAAGAAGATGGAGAACAGTCAAGCTAAAGAATGTAGTGATGTAAAACTTCCATAAATTGGGCAATGCCATCCTGGGACCTAATATCTAACCTGAAACAATGAACTTTCACTCTTGCAGGCCTAGTTCACTATGAGAAAGTTCAGAAAGACCAAAAAAAATTAAAATCACTGAAACCTTCAGCATGAAGCACGCAAAACAAGCATGTGTATGTTTGTTGGGCCAATTTGGAAGAAGATGGAACAACTTTAATACAAGGCAAGAAAGACAGACAGCTAACAACGAATACGCCAATGCTTCAAGGAAATGTGAGTTATCAATGCCATTACAGTTACCATACAAAAATAGAAGAGACCAAATATCTAAGTAAAGCAAAAACTAAAAACCAAAACAAACAAAAAACAACAACAACAAAAAAACACAAAAACCACACAAAAAACCCAAAACCAAACGGTGAACGTAGGTTCCATTAACCTTTTACAACCAGCACAACTCTAGATCCTTACAAATGAGAAGAAATCTCTTGACAATTGTGGTTGGGAAACCACAGACCATATGACTCACAAGAACTGCATGCAACTGTAAGAACTTAAAATTATTCAAAACTGAAATGCATGTTTATGAATAAGGTAATAGATTCGCACAGCTTCAAGCAGACGCCTACTAGAAATAGATCTCCTCCCAAAGGTGTCTCCAAGATATCAGGATTGAAACATATCAGGCATGAACATCCAGTAGAGAAAGGATAAGAAGGTAGTTGTTCAGAAGGTCTGAAGAACAGTTGGCCTTCTAAAGATCAAGCATTAATCAACACAAAGATGAAAAGTCTGCAGCCAAAACCCGTGTAGGAAGGGAATGAGGCACGTGGTAAGAACATCGCTTCCGATAGGCACGCAAATGGGACCAGGCAATGGAATAAAGTGCTCACATCCCAAAATCCCATCTCTCCCTGGCTAACAGACCTGCACCGCAGTTCTGGTCATCAGTGAGGGGAAACAAACCCTCCTCCTCAAGGAGTGAGGAGCAGCAAAAAGTTGGGTTTCTTTTACGTAGCCTCAGCAGATCCCTCTTCTTTGAGCTCACCAAGGTTAGAGTAAATTGGAGCTATTTCAAAACCTCTGGGCTGCAAGAGGAGGAGGTAGGGGGAAGCAAATAAGGACTAGGAGTTACAAAGAAGTAAGTTACCAAACCTTTAAATCCTCAGGGCTGACATCAGTAATCCCATTCCACCGGTAAAGTGAAGCAATGTGAATCAACACTTCTGCAGTAAAAAAGCGCACCTTCTGGGTTTTGGTGATACTTTTATTTTGAACCACCTGGAAACAACGAGGAAGAAACAACAAACAGAAAACTCTTTATCTATTGCAAGTCATCACAGAATAATGGCAAATTAGCAACACATTTCACTCTTCTAGTACACACAGAGCTCACCCTCCTCACTCCAGCAGACAAAAGGCTCTGCCTGTCCTGTTAACACTTCTTTCACATGCTCCTGCTCTCATCTCGATAGGATTGAAACAACAGGACTCTACAACAACTTGTGTAAACACTGCACATGCTGAACAGGATAGACTTTCAAGTTTAAGCAAAGAGCACAGAATATATTTAGAGGAGCACAGTCACAGACTAGGATCATGGAAACCTGATGGTAGAGATGGTAGAACCCACTACAAATAAAGTTTGAATGAGAGGGGAAAACACAGTGGAGGAAATTCTCAGAAGTTTTCCTACTGATTTCTCTGGTTCTCATTTTTTTTAATTCTCATTTTCCCGAACTGAAGGAGTCACACGGTGCGTTAGGTTTCATCAATAACATAACAGTACATAATGTACAGCTGCCACATGGGAAAACCTTCACTTAGAAAACAAAGCTTCAAGAAGGTTTATTTTACATTTAAATGCTTGCCTTTTTTCTTCCTCTTCCAAAGTTACCGCAACAGAAAAATGTTTTTGGCTTTCAACTGTCAGCTGTGAAAAGCCCAAGTCTGAGGTAGGCTCACTGGTTACACTCTAAATTTGAAACTATGTTTTCTTCATTCTCTCAACTGGTCATACAACAGCTTGTGCAACGTTGCTAAGTAATTAAAAAATCATAGATCATGGAACTAAAACCATTTTTATAGAAATAAAATAAATATCTGGTGCAGCTGCTGTATCCACAGCAGCAACAAGCTGGTGCATCACAGTGAAAAGAGCCACAGCTGTGCTCAGAAGCTAAGGAACAAAAGAGCACAGGAAAGGCAGTCAAGACTAAAGCAACTCTCACTCCTTTCAGCAACTCCTGCTTTCAAGTTTTCTCTCTCAACCCTGCTATATCACAGGGTTACTTCTGTCTGCTATGAAAGAATGAGAAAAAACAACTTCAAAGATAAACACCCTTACTTCTCCAGCAGTATTTTTGACCACAGGTGGTATGCGCCCTTCCTTCTTCACAAAAACTCCTCCAATTTCAGGAAGACAATTTTATCATAAAACTTACCTTTTCCTCTACCCCACAAGAAATACCTTTGACTGAATGTACCTCCGGCAGCAGAAACTTTACCACCCTAACAGTAAGCAAGTCCAAAGACCAGCTAATCAGGACCACAGGATAGGGCTCAACAGATCCCTGCCAAGACTGGTTATGGAATAGTACCCCATACCCTTCAACTGCAACCAGACAGCTCCTAGAAACCTATTTCATGGCACAGACCCCGTACTAAAAACAGGCAAAATCCATTTTCTCCTGGAAAGAAGACTGTACATCAATACCTAGTTCAGAGCTAACAAACATAGTCAAATCTAGCTGATCTTCTCATTTTGGCATGAGACACATTAACTGAAAAACCAATCTTAATGTCACTGAAACAGCCAAAAAGACTCCAGCTCTTTTGACCTTCAGGCTTGCAACCACAAACCATGAAACAGTGGGGATCTGCTGGGCACCACAAACTAAAGATGAGCCAATGTCAGCATCCAATTACAAGCTGTCCAATGAGTTCCTTTAAAAAAGTGGCATTCAAGAAGCGTAACAAGCTTCAGTCCTGAAACAGTAATATGGCAAAGCTATGAACCTTCAATATTATCAGCAGGAACACGGTGCCAACATCTTAAAAAGCTGTAAAATTCATGAGAAATTACTGCAAAACTGTTTCCAGCAGCAAAGAAAATATAAAACAAGAGACAACACAGTATCAAGGGCATATCATACCTTAGTTCTCAGTGTGGAAAGGATAAGATTGACAGTAGAAACTTTGTCTTCCTTTATTTCGGAGCGAAGAATATCTGGAATGAAATCTAAGACGACATTTCAAACATGAAAACGTGAGAGCTATTTTCATAGTAAAATGCTTCAGGGAATTCATACCCATTTTTCTACAGTGTCATATTATTTACCTTGCTGTTATATTTAAGGAGGAACCAAATGGCTGCAATCAGAGTTCAGAAGGATAATGTGTCTGTGACTAAAGTGATGAACAAGTAATGCTGCCAAATTCACTGTCATCATAACTAGCTAATTTGCCAACTTAGTTATTAACATTTACTGTCTCAGTATCTGTCACCTTCAAACATATTTCAGGCCCTAGTGTGCTATGCACTACTTAAACTTGAGTAAATGTCTATCTTTTCCATTGAAGGACTACTATTTCACTGAGTGATCCTCAAATATTTTCAGGTTACAGCTTCAACCACATGCATCACAGAATCACAGCATTGTCCAGGTTGGAAGGAACCTTTAAGATAATCTAGTCCAACCACCAATCATCTTTCGGCTCACCTGTGCACCCCAAAATAAGAGAACTTCAGTTTACAGAGAATTTCAGTATCTTATGGGGAAACGAAAGCCAGCTGTGCTGACCGGGTCTAGGTGCGCACTGCCATTCCCTGTTCTGAAAGAACTGAAAAACTGCAAGCAATTAAAAGAAAGCAGCAGCCCCCAGGGTAGCACGAACAATAGAAGTAAATAGTTATGGCCTGCTCTTATTCCCTCACCATAGAAGAGGTGATTTGCTGCCAACTAATGACTGACTTTTTTTTTTTTTAAAGGGTATTTCTAGAACCCTTCTGAATTCTTTCATAGCCTTACCAAGGGTTGCAATTCACAACCTGAGAATCAGCAACAGTAGATCTCACACCACTGAAGCCAACACAAGTTTTACATTATGCACGTATGGGATGTACATTTGATTAATACTTGATAAGATTCAACTTTATGGATACTCTTCTTTATCAGTCCAGTTTGAGCCCCTTCTCTAAGAGACAGGGATGTACCATATTCCCAGACTGCACTCCCATGTAATGCTTCCATAAAGGATGCAAAGGACATTAGCCAGGTCTCCTGAGTCACTGACAAAAAGCAGCCTAATGAAGTACACAGCAGTTGTCCTGCATAAGGACAGAAAGAATAATAGAGTATGCAGTCTTTAACACTTTAAAATATTTTTTAATGCAACAAATCCACTACTGCTATGTCACTAACAAGGTTGGAGGCCATGAAATTCTTTTTTCTGCTTATTGAATCCACGGCCTCAAAGCACACTCCAAAAAAAAAACACAACCCCCAACCAAAAAAGCCCTAGCAATTGTGAAGTACCTTTTAATTCCAGGACCTGTGTCAAGATTGCATTGTCACCAGCAATTAAAAAGGAGAGAGCAAACTGAATATAAGCCATACGGACATCAGGTCTCCCCTGGAAAAGATAAAAGGCACTGTTAGCAGATTGTACCCAATTGCAAAATTAATACTGTAACAACTGATTAGAAGTACTATAAACAGGTAAATTAAACAAATTCCACCATATCTAGCCATACACATATACTTATATGCAATACATCCACAGTATATTAATCTGAAAAATTGCTTAAGTAGATACGTCTGGTAAAGTTAACATCAAAAACGAAGGTGTCTTAGTCTGCGTATTTTTCAGTTCTCAGTATACAAGAGAGGCAGCAGATAAAAAAGAAGAAAACGTTAAAAGTACTTTCATGCCAAACCCTTGTACACACAGCACTGAACACTCTCACTTTTGCACCACTTGATACACTGGTGAATTCACAAAAATACTCAAGAACAATGGCAGTAGTGCTGCTGCCATTTCTCACTATCCAGGCTTCCAGAGCAGCACCAGTCCAGGCATCCCTGCTGCTCATTGCCATTTTTGAGCTGCAGCGCATTGCGCCCGTCCCCTCAGGATCATAGGATATGAATGTGACTTGTAGTTTCTTTGAAACTTACTTTGCAAAATCAAGTTTTGTGTAAAAACACCTGAAATAAGGTACTGACTAGGCTAAACATAAGGCAGAAGTGACACATGAAAGGGTTGAAAGTAGAAATAAAGAAATGAGTTTTTGCTGTAAGCTTTGGGCCTGATATTTCTGTACTAAAAATTCACCTCTGATAGCCAGTTGTGACACAGTAATTTCACCGAAAGCTCAGCAAGAGTAAGATCTTCAATCTGTTTCTGGAAACTTTTTTCTTTGTACCTTACTTGCATATCTAATAAGCTTGTGGTCAGAAGACTTTCTACATCTGATCATTTTAATTTAAGGGGTGGAGGTCCTCCTAAAGACATGTAGTAAGGTGAAAACACACAAAATCTGACATTCCGGAAATTGTTTATATATAAAGCAATCAAGAAGAAGGTAAAATACAAACATACGTTTTTCTCCCCAAAACCACCTTTTGCAGTCTCACTTCTCACAGATTGCACAAACCCAACACAAATGTACAAGTTTATCCTACAAGTCATCTTGAAAAACTAGAAACCTATCAGCATTGAAAATAATATTGGATTTATTATACACTTAAATTTTGAATAGAAATATTCTTGTTCCGGAACACTGGTTCAGGTGAATCCTGATTATTTTTAGCAAATGGAGAGGAAACAAGAAATAGTTCCTTTTGGAAAGAGAGGACTGACTTTTTCTACTTCGTTCCATATCCTCCTCAAGGATTTCCTCCAACAGATTGTCTAAACCTCCTAGTTATATTTTCAAACACAATTACTCTGACTGTACTAGTACTGAGCAAAATCCTCTCTCCACTTCTACAACTGCAGAACCTCCATTTATTTCAGCTGGCCAAATTGCAATCCATGCATCGGAAAAAAGACTGAGCTCTTCCCAAACACATCACTGAATACTTTTCAGAAGCTCACCATCACTTTCACTCCATTTCAGACATTAAAAGGGTAGCCCACAGAAACAACACATTTATATTTCACCACAGTTTAGTAGAAATAGACAAAGCACTTAGATGTTTTGCAGTGAATTTTACAAAGCAGTGTAAAATTAAGGTTATCCTGATGAGCTCTGCACCCTCACAAGATAAGAAAGACCAGCACAGGATGGAAAATTAAGCAAGCTATACCTCAAGGATGCAGGCCAGCTCTCCCAGTATCACAGATACTTAAAAACATCCCCTGGGGATTTCCTGTTTAAGTAGACAGAAAGCTCTTGCTGCCAATTAGAAACTATCAAGAAGCATTTCAGCCTGACACAGGACAAGAAGGAAGAGTTAAGTTCTTGCAGAAGAAAATACAGAGACTCTGGCAGCAGCTTAGTTTTAAATACTGGGCAGAGAAAAACTGGTGGAGCCATGGTGTAGCATTTCATGGCACGCAGCAGTTTGATTTACCTTCTTACATCTTTTTTTCAATAATCCAGGCAGAAACTTATTATTGAAATCAAAATGGCTATACACATCCCTTGCTGAATCTGGCCCCTGAGCCACCATTGCTGACAACAGGGTAAGGCACACCCGGCTCATCCTAAAACGAAAGGTAGAGGAAAACCTGCAGGTTATTTCCAAGACCACAGTTACACAACCAACCAAGGCAAGAGATTAAAGAAGGACCTTTTTCCTGTAAAGGAAATTATCCCACTCCACCTCCAAAATCCACCCAAGCCCTCAAGAGTTTCAAAGTAGTTCTGAGTCACTTCTAACACAAGCAATCAAAACAGCAAAATAGCAAAGTAGCCCTGGTCATTCAAAGCTCTTGCTGCAGTTGATGGGAGCTTTAGTTGAGCACGTGACCAACCACTTCAATTACCATCATATTACAGATTTAGGCCAAACACAAATTATTCCATCATTCATAAAGAACTATGGATCTTCTTTCTGAAAAGTCTATTTCTACAAGTATACTTCTTGGACAGACCTCCCAGTCCTGCAAATGGCTTATGCACTTCCCTTCCACAACCAGGTCTACAGGAGTCACAGCTGGTGCTAAAGTTAAGGACACACAGAGCACAGCGCAAAGCTAAGACTTCATTTTTTTGTGTTTTAGTTGAATGACAGTGGTTTTCTTCAGTTTAAGTATCCAGCATGGTCTTGTCATGAAGTAAATCCCAAGATCTACACTCAGCTTTGATACTTGCTCACTGACCACTGGGAAAATTTGCCTGAGAAAATTAGAACAGGAGTTAAAAAAACCCAAACTTGTTATTTAGGTAGTGATAATGGCAACTGGGAAGGAGGGGAGAGGGAAGAAGGGAAAAAGGAATGCCTATGTATATTTTTCCCAAAAATCAAGCTGTAAAGAGAAGCTGGATAGTCACTTTATAAAGCAGGATAAAAGGAAGACAGCAGCAAGAAACTCTTGAATTTGTGGGAGTTTGCAATTTATTTCAACAGGAACATGACAGGGCCATGGGGTACAAGTCTGCAGACCTCCATGATCTGAATATCCACTACCCATTAAGGGTTTTGGAATCTGTTCATCATGTTTCATTCACGGATAATCTGCAAGAAAGCCATATGATTAAAGCAGAGATCCCATCTAGACACACAATAAAATCCCTTTGCACATCAAAGAGGTAGCACTGAAAAAGCAGCACATACACCATCAGAAGACCCTCAGAAACCTGCAGTCTCCTCTACATAGGTTCTAGGATTTATCAAAAAACTGTAACCTTTGAACACTAATAAAAAGTGTGCATCTTGCATAGTTTCAAAATTTATTTGCAATATACCTATCCATTCGTATTTGCGATTGTCTGTACAGTAAGATCAACTGGGTGGTGCAGGAAGTGGTGGTGTGTCCATGAACAGGAAAGCAGAAAATGCTTTTCTAATTCTGGCCTCTCCAAAGACCAAAAGACAAGTCAATGGCCTTGGACAAGTAATTTGCAGTCTCTACTTTTTTTTCTCTCCCTTCATCTTCCTCTCAGGTTTGTATTAAAATGTCTCTGGCACTTGGAACCTCTCTCGCCTTGCCCACACAGCAAAAGAAATCATGTTATCTAGTCCAATCTAAACAACATGACTGCTTCAATCAGCCTAATATGGCCTTAGATTTAAGAGGCAGGAAACGTTACAGAGGAAAAGCCAGTCTTTCTGTTATAAACATGGAAACCTAACCACAAAAACTACAGGGAAATAAAACATGCAAGAGCAGCTCTTTTTGCCATCACAAAACAGACTGCTCAGCCTCTGTAAACTGCAAGAAAGCCTGTTACATGCAGTACGTTTCACTTTACAAACCAAGCAGCATTAAAACAGTAGGACTCAAGATACCACCCACTTCACCTCTCACTAGGTACAGGCACAACCAATGAAAACTACCACCTTAGGAAAGTATTATATAGCATTAGATTGTGTATTGTATTAGAGCTTCCACCTTGCAATGACTTCCATGTGCAATTATTCTATGAAATGTGGAAGAGTATCATTAGCAATAAGCCAAGATGAATTTTGCAATGTCTTGTACGCATGTGCAATACCCAGATAGTCCCTCATGATCAATTCAGAGCAATTGACAGATTCTCCACGACCATACAGAGAAGACTTACCTGTGATTTTCAGAATACAAAGCAGCGTAGACCAATCTCATGTAGGAATGGATCAACTTTCTGACTATATTCATTCCCACAACAGAAAAATGGGAGAGGTCACTGCCTGTCCTCAATAAAATGGCCTCTAGAGCTTGAAAGATCAACAGCATCTGTAAGATAATAGAGATCAGTTAATATCTGCCAATATGAGGTATGGCTTGAAATTATCAGCTGAGTAAACAGTAACAAACACAATTTATATAAAAAAAAGTAAGCTTTTTCCAGAAGAGTAACACTTCCACACACAAAGTGGGAATTAAATTCTGAATTATCTACCAAATTAATGCTTCGTCTTGGAAAGATTAGTTCTCAGAGTGTGAATTTTCAAGAAAGCCCCTATACAAATACTATATGAAACTCTAGAGAACCACAGGGGGTCAGCTGACTCCTCTTTTGTTCAGTTGATAAACTCATGAAATTCAGTAGTAGGAAGGCACAACCTCTACTGGAAGCCAACATGCAGACTGAAGGCCTGGACAACTAAACTGAATGTGAAAACGGGTCCCTCCTCACACATGAATTGAGACCTACATGCATGATCCACCTCTGTGTGCATAACGGCTTCTGAGGATGCAAACACGGACTGCAGTGCAAACCTCAGCACAGGCTGATGGATCTTGAAAGCCCTTTTCCAGCTGGAGGCCAAAGCCTAAGGCTAATGAACCAGTGCTTTAAGAGACAATTGCAAGTAAGTGCACAATGAAACATGCTGGGGAAAAAAATCTGAGCTGATCCATTCTTGCAATTAATTTCTTCTAGAGTATACATAGCACTGCGACTGTATTCATTATAAGTATTACCCCTATTAGTAAATAGAGCTTGCAGAAAGCAAGTGTACTCTGTCACTGGACATGACACAGGTCAACATTACACAGATAAAAATGATAATCTAAGGCAAAGACCAACAAGTGGAGGTTAAAAAGAACACTATCCAATTCTACGTTGTAAGCAGATTTAAGTTAATAACTCTGCTGCAGAATTCACAGCGAAAAAAGGGTTTTCATTTTTTAGTTCATTCATTATATTCTGACAAGGAAAAATAGCGTTCAACTCAGGTGAGAAAAATGGGTCAACTTTAACAGCGGCTTCCTAGAAAGACTGACGTGTCAGGGAGATGTCTAGTTATCTAAAATCAACTACTTATCACTTGACTATTTTTCTTCTGTTTACTTAACTGCTTCCATTATTTCATAAATGAGTTTTGGCAACATTTAAAGAACCTTAACAGTTTGATTTGGGCAGAATTACCGGTTGTGCGTAGCATTAAATCCAGACACATCTTTGCACTGAAAAGGGCAGGGGAGAGGGGAGCGGAAGCAAATAAAACAAAACCCACACCAAATTATCAGAGTTACTTACACCAGAAAGCATTTGCGGTCATTAAACTATAACATAACTACCTATAGCACCACCAACTTACTTCACTTTCAGGCTTCCTTTCTCCATCCATCAGTTTGAATATCTCAGCGCACTCCATGGATATTTTGACGTACCCTTCCACCACATCATACACCTCAGGCGACGGCAGGGTCTTGGCAACGGAGACGAAGGTCTCCAGACCTGCAGGGACAGAGATTCACTCGGGGCCTCCCCGGGGACACGCTACCAGCCTCATCCCCCCTCCCGGGGCCTGGGGACACGCCGGGCGGCCACCCGGGCTCTGCGGCGGGGCCAGAGTATAGTAATAGCAATGATCACCATCACCACCATCATCATCATTATCATTACCGTTATCGTTATCATTACCATCATTATCACTATCCCCACGACGCCGCTCCAGCCCCTGCTGCACCGGCAGAGCACGCCGTTACCTCAGATCCACACCGCACCGGCACGCCGGCCGCCACCACCCCCCGCCCTTGCCCGGCCCCTCACCCTTCCTGGCGGTGGCAGGATCCCGCAGCAGCGCCTTGAAGCGAGCAC
>VXBW01003428.1:2005939-2018251 GCA_013400375.1 Thinocorus orbignyianus
GTTGAATTCCCCCTCCTCCTCCTTCTCCTCCTTTTCGGGGCGGGCTCGCTTGGCCGCCGGCTGACCGGCCTTGGGCAGGCCGCGGCGCTTGGCTGCCATGTTGCTGCTGCTGCTGCCGCACAGCCGGGGCCGCCCCGGAAGCGCCGCCCGCGGAGAGGGGCCGGGCCCGGGCCCGGGCTCTGAGGAGCCGAGCCCGCCCCTGGCTGTGAGGGTGGCCCTTACAGCCCTCGTCGGTGTCTTCCTCCATGAACATTAGGAAGGAATGGACAGAGGCACCTCCCACTAGAGCAGATTGCTCAAAGCCCCATCCAGCTTGGCCTTGAACACTTCCAGGGATGGGACATCCATAACTTCTCGGGGCAACCTGTTCCAGTGCCTCACCACCCTCACAGGAAAGAACTTCTTCCTAATATCTAATCTAAATCTCCCCTCTCCCAATTTCAAGCCACCATTACCTCTTGTCCTATCACTGCACTTCCTGACAAAGAGTCCCTTTCCAGCTCTCCTGTAGCTCCCTTCTGCTACTGAAAGGCTGCTGTAAGGGCTCCCCGGAGCCTAACTGTTAAGCCTGTTTGCCTAACTGCTTTCATTATTTCATAAATGGTTTTTGATAGCATTTAAAGCCTTTTAGCATTTAAACCTTAACAGTTTGATTTGGGCCCAAAACTGCCCTGTGCTTGCGGTTATTGCTTGTCAGCTGTGCCCCCAGTGGGGCATTCAGTCCCCGGGGCGAAAAGCAAAGGTGCTTCATAGATGTGCATGCACAAAAGTATAAACTACCCTTTGTGTAACATCTGTGCTTGGTTGGTAGCCTGATCAGTGTCCAAGTCGACAGAAAGAGTTAAAAAATAGTTACCACACTTCTTCTTTCCTCCCGCTTCTCTCTCAGGATGCTTTGGTCACCTCAGAAGGAATGAAAGCTTCTGGAGCAGGGAGGCTTTGAAAGCAGATCTCCGGCACCATGCAACAACCTGTCACCCATCCCTGCTCGCAATGCCAAGTGAGTTTTTATCTCCTCTGGCATCACAGTTTCACAGGACTGCAGTGCCATGCAGTCCTGAACCAAGGAGACACAGACTTTGGAGTAGAAGGGGTAAGCACAAGGTGCCAAGAAGCAGGGAGGGGAGAGAACTTCTCTCGGTACTAGTGAAAAGGTAAAATGACTGCCATTTGCAAAAGCAATAGTCATAAACTGCTTTCCAATTAACAGACCATGTTTCCATTACATTTTTTAAATCTGTCTGGTTAAAGTGTTTTATATAAACACTAGCAACCAAATAATACAAGGGTACTGGTCGCCTGTTAGCCTGCAAAGCGCATAACTCAAGGTTGCCAAATATATTGTTCTCTAGATTTAAATTGAAACCAGAGGTTTTGCTTTCAGCAAGAGTTTTCCCAGAAGAATCACAGCGATAAGGAAGAATAGAAAAAGTCTTGTTCCAACAAACTGTTAGATATGAAATGCCAACAGTTGAAACAGTAGTGGAAGATAAAGGAGGTTGTTATAGTAAGTCAGTTAGCAAAAATGAGAATCAAGTTAGAGATCTATCCAAAATGGATTCTTTTTCATATCTACAAGTAAAAAAATAAAAGTAACAATATTTTTCTGGTTTTCCTCATGAGTGCTTTTGTTAAAACTGTCTTTTTAACAAAATACTGTTAAAAAACAGTGATCCAGAAGAGGGCAATATTAACAGCCATTCTAAGACTTAAGATGGACAAATGCTGTAATGTTGGTGGAAGAAGCTGTGATATTTTTAGAACAGATGGTGGAGTAAAATAAAAGAAGGTGAAGTTAGAAGACACAGAAGAGTAAAATAAAAGTACATGAGACTGGGAAAAAAGGGATGATGGAAATTCTTTGTCTCAACCTTACAGTTTTCTTCAATATTAAATGAAGGTATGCAGATTTACAAATACATTTGCAATTCCAGAAAATGGGGGGCACATAATATAGAAAGTAATTAACATTCTCAAGAGGGAGTTTTGGTTTGGTTGAGGGGATGAAAAGGAGCTAGTAGAACTGAAAAGAAATTATTTCACACAGCTTTTAAAAGGCTCAACGCACCTGTACCGGTATCTCCCAGGTAGAAATCACAGTTGACAGACTTACAAGCCTGGTCACTAGCATCCCACTATATTTCCTACAATATCTACTATAAAAATATTATTGTAAAAATACTTACTGCAAAATGCTAGTGAATATTATTTTAATTTCAACTTTAAAGTCAATTGTTCTCTCCTCTTGCTGCGCAAGTAGCTGTCATAGACTTTAATGATGATGGTGAGGAAGACTTAGTTTCATTTACAGGCCAGATTACTTCTATGTTCTTGCTGTGGTGTACTTTGAAGCCCATGTCCTTTTCTTTCTCTATTATATCTTTGACAGTTTTCCTCCTCCAAGTCTGTTTTTTGGCAAGCTCCATTCCTGGAGGCCCAATGGAAGAATGAGACATCAAGCTCAGACAAAGTTCATCTGCTCTGTTGTGCCTACATGTTTAACAGATGTAAGCAGTGAATGAGTCAAGTATTAATTTGTGAGCTGTACAGTTTTCAGTAAACTGAAATGTATTTCTGTGATTCTTGCCAGATGAACATATAATCATATCCAAGATACACATTGCTCCTTTCGCATTTGCAAGTTTGAAAAATAATTCTTAATCCCTCTCAGGAGCCTTAGTTCTCGCCCTTGTTCAACAAACAGTTCCAGACACAAAACTAATCAAGCCAAGTGACCATTCCTGCATCAGCCATCATCTGACCACTGAAACCTTTACTGGCTTGAGCAGTATCTAAAATAACAATCCCCGGCTCTGCAGTCCTGCTTAATTTGCCTTCGCATCTTGAACTTGAACATTATTTTCCACTCTAGGATCGTCGCTCATGCAACCTTGAAGACAAAATCTGGTTTGGAAGATTAGGCCGCTACTTGCCCAGTAGCTTCATCAAAGCCTATTTTCTGATTTCAGCCATATACACTCCTGTCCTGCTCACCCAGCCCCTGTCTCTAGCCTTCAGCTATAGCTCAGCAATCCTTGCTGTGCCAGCCCTCAAGCTTTAAGTATGTTGATATGAATTTACATCATTCCCTAACTGTGTCCTGGTGACCCTTATTAAACTCAGCCCAATTTCCTGGTTTGCAACCTCACACCACAGATGGGTGACCATCCCCATGGGTAGGGCTGCTGACAGACCCGTACCTGAACTAAGCTATATAGCCCAGGCTAATCCCAGATCAGACTTGACCTTTTAAACCATGGATGTTTGATTTAGCAGAGCCCCTGCCAGTTACAGTACCGCTACACCGCTACTGGTTGCAGTGGTGGTATCACTTGATGGCCGTGCATGATCCATGATCCCTTGCTTTCAAGGTCCCCTTAATTTCAAGTTTATGTGTGAAATACAGGTCTTTCCTCTTTCCAGCCCTTGACACCTGAGGCATGGGATCACAGCGGGAGAGAGGGTGGATGCTGCTAAGAGATGGGCAAAGTGTCAGGACCACTTCCTCATAAGAAGTTAATATTCCAAAACAGGCCAACACTGTCAACTTACTCATCATCACATGTCCAAGTGCCCTGTGCCCCATACTCCCTCCATCCTCGCTCTGTGCCAGCTAACACACTTGGAGATACAGAGATTGCAGAGTTTGAATTCCAGAAGTTTAGAAACAAGGGGTCTGGGTGATGCACAGAAAGGGTGAATGGACTCAGGAGCTGAGCAGGGAGGCTGGGCTGAGGCAATAACCCTGGTGAAACTGCCCTGCAATGCCAATGCTGCTCTGTCATAAGCAGTTACAGCAATTTAGTGAAACCACCACATTTTTTTTGCTCTTGAGGATGGAAAAAAAAAAATAAAATCACCCCTCCTCCTTCAGTCTGGTAGTTATTTCAGCTGGAACAGCACTTCTCTGAAGAGCTAAAAGAGTGCACTTTAAAACCCAGCTAATGCCAGTTTATCTTCCCTACCATTACACTAGAGCCCTATCGATATCAAAGGACCCAACTCGCCTGCGGCGTCAGCAGTAGGAACATGCATTAGCACCAGGGTTATGAGCCAGAGCACGGTATGAGTCGGGAATCAGGCTGCTTGCCCAGATGCTGAAGACGGATGGAAAGATCAGAAAAAAAGAGGACAGAAGAGCAAGAAGGTCAGTGAGCAGGCTGGGAAGAGCTAGAGGAGGTATAGGCTGAAAGAGGAGCTATGGGTACGTACTTGCAATAAACTGAATAAACCCTTTAGTTCAATGTACAGAACAGGACCTTTCACACCATGGAATAGTTACATCCAGAGGCAGAAAAAGGGTGTCTTCCATGCGCACTGAAATCCTTCCCACCTACTATACATGGAATAATCTTGAACTATCACCAAGCCCAAGTTAGTTTAACATAGTCACTTAGCAGCGCTTCAGAATTTACCATGAAACCCTTACGGTCCTGAGAGGAAAAGCAAGCACTTAGAACCAATACAATGTTATTTTCATATCTTGTTATTTGCCCCTGATTTTGGGGTGCTCAGGCTGAATTAGTGTGAGGTATGGATCTCAAAACTACTAACTCTCACTGATTAGATATTGATACGGGCTACTTTTTTTCTGAAACACTACCAGTTTTGCATGCCTTTCCATACCTAACTTGGGAGACCTTGAGGCCTTGATTTTCCAAGGCTTTTGCAAAAGCCGCTGCTTTCTCAGTGCTTTTACATTGATTCTGTGGTTTTAAAAAGCTGCTGCCTTGAATTTCAAGTACACAAAATCATAGGTCATTTTGGAAAATCCTAGCCTAAATACATATTAAAGGAGAAAAAGTGACAACAACCAGCCAAAAGGCAAGCTCATAAACCCATAATAAGGCACTTTCACAAGTAAACAGGCTGATTTCCAAGGCTGTGGTCCACTGAGCAGCTCTGTCCTAATGTCCTTCCTAAACTGGGAGGCAAGACGTATGGCCCGTCCACTTTTTGAAGATTCATGTCAGGAAGTGATTTAAGTGCTTTAGGAGGGGAAGGACAACAAAGTCAGGACCTTTTTCTCGGTGCATTTGTTCTTCCTCCACCTTAGGTCTTCTTTTTGTTTTTTTCTTGTTTCCAGCAGTAAGCTGTGTGAGATGGGGCATGCCTCTTACTTCATGTCTATACAAGTGCCCAGGTGTACTGCTAGGAAAAATAATCTGTATACAGGAGAGGTGCCAGTAAAACTGTCAGCATTCGGGAGGATGAGGAGCGGTGACCTTTCTGCTGTGCGATGAGGAAGTTGCAATGAGATTTCCTCCAGATGGAATTAAACACAAGGAGAGAGGGTTTACAAGCTTCAAATGTTGTATCTTACTACTTGTTTTGTGAAGTGGACAGGGTTTCTGTGATGTTCTGACTAGTTCAAGAGGTGACTATGCAGGAAGTATCTTATGACCACTGTGGCGGTTTGGGCTCAAAACTTGCTAGTTAACTTTGCTCTCTCTGAGTTGAGTGGAAAAAAAAAGGCAGAAAATAGCAAATATTTCCCCTCCTTCTACAATCTGCTGGGTAAAGTACTGTATTCTGTATTCTGTATTCATTCAAACTTCTGCTTACATACATGAGAATGTTTCCTAACTACAGCTTGCAGAATTGGTCCTCTCAAGTTCATATTGCTGCACACTTGAAGATCTTGTTAGAGCTTAAAATCTGTAGCACCCCATGAGAACTTGCAGCATCCAAAAGATTTCAATTTAGAATTGAAAAAAATTGAGAGGCTTCTCCACCACTACTTTCATTCTTGTATCCATAGGAATAGAGGTTGAATTGGGAAAAATGTGCTATGTTATTTTAAATAATTGCCATATAGTGATTAGTGGAAAGCATGTGCTTTGTTTTAACTGGCCTGATACTCATTTCCATAGAAACAGAGAGAGGATAGCAGCCCACTTGTTTGAACTGTCTTGTACATTGCATCTGTGTCAGAATGCAGGAATATAAAGCATTTAAAGATGTGGGAAAAGGCTGGAGTTTTGTATTTAGATTTTTTTGAAGCCAAAGAGAACATCAGTGAATTTTTTGGAAACTTTATTCTGGGAGAAGAGAATGAAAATGACTATCAGCTCCCAATAAACTCACTGGGGAGAAAACAGGGAGAAAAAGCAGTAGGAGGTATAGTGAGATGTGTGTATATCTGTGAAAAAGTATTTCTGAAATTATATATTTGTGATACCTTTTGTTACTGTGCTATAGATCTTGTTGAGTTTTTTTTACAAACAGAAAATTGTGGGCCATCTAACTCAACTGTCTTTTATTATTTCACATTGTTTGTTTATTTCCTAACTGACAGCATTGATTTTATTTGCATTTCCATACACTAAGCCATAATATGAATTTCAAATTGGCAGTTTGGCTGAAGTTCAGAGAAAAATGAATAATATGGAGAGAAAGGAAATTAAGAGCTCAGATTTTGGCTTTGCTTTTGCAAAGCTTCCATCCAACAACTCAATTCCTGCATTTTTGTCACTGTGAAATGATTTCTTTCCTTCCTAAGTTCAAAAGAGAAAAACTGTTTGAAGCAGACCTATATCCAGCCTGGATTCTAACTTACAGGCTTTCACTTTTTCTTAGGGGAAAAAATGAATCTCACCGCTGTTGCTAAGAAGGCAAGGCTAGGGCTGAGAGATTCTGTAACTCTACATACTGAACATGTCTAGATTAATTATATTGTCTTCCAACTATTGAGAATTGCCAGCTTGTAGAAGCTGCTTTTAAGGTTTTAAGTGGGCAAAAAAACCCACTTTTTGCACATCAGGATAAAGAATACTTTCTCCCCTCCTACCTATGTGTTTTACACCGTTGTCTCTAAGCTTACTATATAAAGACTACCCATAGCAAGGAATAGCAGGAATTACCAAAAAGATTACGGATTTTAGGTTAACGTTGAATAGAAAAGTAGCCCCCTGTTCAGGTAAAAAATAAAAAAAAAAAATAAAATTTCAATGCCATTTTACTGAAAGCATGTCTTCAATTCTTGTTGGCTGTAATGTCCATAAGTTGCTCTCCTCCGTAGGAAGGGATCCCTAAAAGACAAATATCTACACATATAAGCACCCAGCCGCCTCTTGTGTTGGTACTCAATCATCACTGCTTCACCTCCCTGGAGGTTGCCTACAACATTTTGAACCTCTCCCAGTTCAGTCATTCCACTCAAAAACTGCCTTTGCCTTTAGGTTATACCTGCACAGTGCCAA
Source organism: Thinocorus orbignyianus (assembly GCA_013400375.1). Lineage (NCBI taxonomy): Eukaryota > Metazoa > Chordata > Aves > Ciconiiformes > Thinocoridae > Thinocorus > Thinocorus orbignyianus. The sequence goes on from VXBW01003428.1 coordinate 2,013,142, forward strand.
AAGCATACCAGACTCATTCCTGCACCACAGGATGGTCTTTTTTGTACAGCACCACAGGGCTAGAATAAGCAATGTTATCACAAATTCTAACTAGACAAACAGCCCCACAGGATCTTCTGATTCAAAGCCTTTCAGGCATAAGTACAGAATATTTCTCAGTCATCATTAGTTTTACATATTTTCCTGCATTGATCATGTACTTATCACAGATCCATCATCTATGCAGAGTCACATGTAGCAGACTGAGTTGCCATCCTTGACATCTATGCTCCAGGGATCAGTGAGCAATTCAGAGAGGAGGAGATAACACACTTCCCATTAGAGCTCCAGCAGGTGGCCTGAATATGAGGTATCTCTCCATTGAGTGTTTAGGGAGTGAGGGTCTGGCAGCCTGAAGCCATAGATCATCTGACTGCACTCACTTGAAGTTATAGTAGGTATGTCACTAGAGTAGACATGGCAGGTATGAAGTTAGGGCAGAGAAATAAGTTCACCATAGTTATCTAGACACTTTTCTAAAAGATCCAGTTATGGTCCTCAAATGCTTTCTTTTATGGAGGGGTAAAAATCTGTGCTGCTTATAAAATTCCCCTGGCATTCATGTCTGCCTTTGGTGGAACTGACCTGTGGCAACAAGTGCAGGAAGTGCCAGATTAAACAACCAGGTATGGCAAGATCAAGGGAAAAAAATGAGAGGAGTAAGTAGGAGACTCCCACAAATCTCCTTTCAGTACCACAGTCGGAAGGCACAGCATAACCGGTTCAGTTCAGAGGCAAACACTGTCCTTATCTGAAGTAGCCAGAAGAAAGAGCTTCGCACACCTGGCAGAGTTACCGTTACTTCTTCCCATCCATGTTTACAGCTGCAGATGCTTCAGAGCTATTCATTTCATCCTGTTACTTCGGCATCTTTGATCCCATTTATGAGAGTTCGGTAAAATCTAAAGGAACGTCCATGACCTCAGGCGGGTTCATGTGAAACCTGGTTTGCTCTTATCTGGCCAAGACTAAGGAAGCGTTACTATAATGTGTGTGTTATCCAGTTGTTTTCCTGTGTGTGAAGAGGGAGAGGGAAGAAAGTAGATTCAGATTCAAATATGAAGTTCAAGCTGGTGAAAGTTCAGTACGACCTCCAGAAAGAGGTTCCAAAGTTTGGAAATTCAAAGCTGGACCTGATCCCACTTCAGTTGGAGCGGGAGGAGAGGAACAGACTTAACAGAATTAGTTTGGTTCCGTCATCTCTCACCTTACTCACTCATGGGGTGTTTTTTTCAGGAGAAAAGAGATCAGTGTGAACATGCATGCCAGGATATAAACAGCTAGATGTTCTTGCCTACCCACTTTATACCCAAGCGCAACCCCAGGGCAAAGACGCTTTCATGCCCCGTTCCCAGTGTTGCTTCTAAAGGCTCTCTTTCCCAAGGGCAGCTGTTACAGGAGCTAGGAAATGAGTGCCCTGATTTATTCTCTTTAGTCCAAATTACAGCTCCAAATTATGTTTGAAGGTGGCTTAGCAGGTTGTAACGACAATTTGTTTGAACTTCCCGCTGGTTTACTTTCCAGGCTTACAAAAGGTTTCCGAGAACAACACGAACTCTCTCAAAAGTAGCTTCCAGATGTTGTCTAGTTTTGCCATGAAAGCTTTAAGGCAGCCTGCAGGCTTCAGACAGAACCCCACCAAGTTCTTCAAGCTACAGGCTGCCATAAGCTGTCGTCAGGCGACGATACGAGGAGAGGAGGACACACAGAAAGTTTCTTTTGCGACGTGGAACAGCCAGAGCCATTTCTTAACACGGCTGTCTGCCCGCTGAAATCCCTCAACCGGAGATCCTGCTGTCAGCTAGGTTTCCCCCCACCCTGAGAGCTGGGAGACCGTGAATAAGGGACAGGAGCCGGGCTGGAGCAGAAGATTTGGCAGGGTCTGGCGTGCGGGGCAAGGAGGGAAAGCAGGGAACTGGTGCTGCGGGGAAGGATTTGGGGGGACAGGGAGCACCTCGCACCTGTTTGGGGAAAAACACAAGCAGGGAAGTGCTGTCACATAAAGCGGAGTGTAAGTCCGTGACAGCAGGATCGAGGGGCAGATGTAAGTTAAAATAAAGCCCTGGACACGCGGGTGAGAAGGAGACATCCTACTTCTCCGCCAAGAGGGAGGGGCCGGGACCTCCGGCTGCCCGGAGAGGGGTGGAGAGAGCCGGGGGAGGGCGGGCGAGGTGCAGCCGGCTCTGAGTCAGCCCGTCCCGCACCATGTGCCTTGAGGGCAGTGCCAGCCGGGGCAGCGCCCAGCAGCTTCTCCCCTTCCCCACCGCACCCCGGGGCTCCCCCGCTCCGGCCGGGGGGCGGCTGCCTTGCGGCCCCGGGCAGGGCCGCTCCGCCCTCCTCTTCTTCCTCCTCCTTCTCCTCCTCCTCCTCCTGCTGCCGCCGCCCGGTGCCGGGGCAGCCGGAGAAGGGCCGGGGGCCGGCTCCATCATGTGAGGCGGCCCCCCCGCCCGCACCATGAGGGACGGGGACGCGGGGCAGCAGCCGGGACGGGGACAGGTAGAGCCCCGGCGGCTCCTCCGCCTCCTCTCCTGCCTCGTCCTCCTCTGCGGCGCCGAGGTGGCGGCGCTGGCCGACTTCGCAGGTAACGGGGATAACGGGTACCCGGCCGGGGATGAGGGGCACGGGGCGGCGGAGGCGGGGGAGGGTTAAAAAGGGCTTCCCAGAGGGCTTGAAGCCTGGGTTTCGCCTCAGCCGAGCGGTGGGGGGAAGCCCTGCGTGGCCGAGGCCAGGGCCTAAAGCGAAAAGTGCGTGGAAGTCCCTGGAAAGGTTCCCACTTTCGGCTTGGAGCCGGGCCCGTCCTGAGCCGCGGTAGCCAGCGAACGCCCCGCTTCTCGCCGCGGGGGAGAGGGGGATCCAGCCTCCCGGCGCTGGGATGGGGAGAGCCGCTCCCCGGGGAGCAGGGACGAAGGTGGTCCTTGGGTGGTCCTTGCCAGCTGGCCCTGGGAAACCGCATCCGCGATGGCTGCGGGGGTGCTGCGCCAGCGCCACAGGGAATGGCTCTGGGAAGCGGGAAGACATCCTCCTTCCCAGCAGAAGGAAGAATCTTCCAGCAGAAAGAAGAAGCAATCTTTCTCTTCTCGTAGGGAAAACGGCACTCCTGTAGCTCTTCTTGAGCGCCGGGACATCTCGCTGCTGTGAGAGAAACTGCTCTCCTAAATAACTTTCTCCTTTCCATATTTAACAGTAAGCCCAGCAGTTGCAAGCTTAAGGAACTGCCTCTAGGGCAAAAAGCAAACCTTACCCCTAATGAACAGGGCAGAACTTTTCCAAAAGCCAGTCGAGTGCCCCAGAACAAAGTTAGTGTATAATTGATAGTCCGAATGTGTTGTTCTGCATATTAATAGAGTTTGTGTTAATACAGTTCAAAATGTGGGTGATGGTTCTGTAGAAACTATTGTCTCAGCAACAGGAAAATACAGGTTGTGATTTTTATTATCGTGTCCAACTCTGTAAGCCTGAGCATTTCTAAGTAAGCAACCACCAAATATGAAGACCAGAATTACATACTTGGATAAACTACTTTTCTCCTATTGGATTCCTTTCACATGTAAAAGGCTTTTAAATGCTTGCTATCTCATTCTACGGTCTTTTATTGGCTTGACTGCTGGCTTGTAGATGTTAGTTTTGGAACCACATGATAGTTCTCCGCAAGAAAATAACACAAATGTTCAAATTTTTCCCTTTCAAATAACCACTGAGTTAAAAAATATCCCTCTAGTTTATCTAGGAAAGTTCCTCTCACAAAAGTCCATTCACTCTTCAAATGAAGTTATTTAGATAAGGTTATCCAAGATACATTTCAGAAGAAGTGCACTTCATTGTGCACTGAAGTTTCTGAATAGGTATAGAATGAGCAAGGAAAAATCTCTGTCTCACCCCGGAGATCCGTATTAAAAACGTCATGCAGACAGTAAATAAGATGCAGAAAAGAAAATCAGGTTCCCAAATTCTTGCCAGACTGTGAAGTTTCTAGGCTTGAACAAGTTCTGCTCCCGTTTCCTTTTAATGTGGAGATTTAATCCAGAATGACAGAGAAGACCAAAATGTTACTGGAGCCTTTAAAAAAAAAAAGTATCCAGAACAGGAGGAGAAGTTTTTAACTACTTCAGAAGCAGGTGCTGTGGGCCAGGAACTGTCGGATGTAGGATGAGACCCCGCAGTGCCATCCCCAGCCTGCTTAATACCTGTTGAAGAATCACGACAGGCTCCAGAATAGCAGCTTCAAGCTGGGCTCCGAAGAGCTGCCGAATTTCCTTATTTGCTTCCTCCCTCAGCAGGAGCAGCGACTTGATTTTTCATAAGCCCTGCTGAATTTACATGAAAACAAACCTTCCCGTTTAAAGGGGCAGCGCCCTGCAGCTGCCAAGGTGCCGGCAGCTCCCGAGGGATTATCCCCAGGGATGAGGAGTGGGGAGCTGGCTCCCCTGGCTTTAACCCACCACCTGCGCTTTCACTCTTCTGGAAAGGGTCGAATCTAACCCTGCCCTTCTAAGGGTAAAGCTTCCAGGCAGCAGGATATAGGTTTCCAGGTGCAGCCCAAGTCGTAGCGAATGGAGGTGAAATCTGCACCTGGAATGTGCCCTGCACAATTTCACCTGGCACTGGGAATTTAGGAGTGCACAGAGAACTGGAAGGCCAGTTGCTTGAACTTCTCCTTTTCACAGATTTCAGGCTTTAATACTCCCGTTATCAGATGTCTGCTTTTCTGGGGTCATTGCCTTTTCCACACCTTGTGTTTCCAGCATCAGATCGCTACCTCAGCAGCCCAAACTCTGTTCCACTCTCCTTCTATGCTCCCACCCACCCTTTCCCGACAACTTTCTATAACTGCCTCCCAGGCTGCTGTCAAATTGCAACAACTGCAGGTGAAATCTTTGTTGTTCTCTTCATGGGTGTTAGCTAGCATCATACTAGCAATTCTAACCTGCCCAGAGTCCATTACCAAACTTGGCTGCTTGCTGGTAACAACACAAAGATGACCCCTCTTGGGGGTTTGTTTGATGTTTTGGAAAGGGAGGGAGAGAGCGGCGTGTGTGGATAGTAAAGCGTTGCTCTCTCTTTTTTTTTTTTT
>VXBW01003428.1:2018257-2148772 GCA_013400375.1 Thinocorus orbignyianus
TTTTTTAATGTTTGACTTGCATTTATTTCCCCATTTAGAAAACTGTGTTCATTTTTTATGGATCACTTCACAGAACAGAAGGAGTGAAACTAGTACAGTATTTAGCCCTCCCTTTTCAAGAGAGAGAGAGGTTGGCAGCTCTGACTGCAAGTAGAATCTCCTCATTTGTTTATGGGAGGTCAGTTGCCATTGTGGTCTGGTTATTACTCTTGCCCTTACAGGATATAGAGCTGCAGGTTCTTGTTCTCGTATGGTTCTCACTCCAGCTTTTAACTATGAAAAAAAATTTTGTTCTGAAGCAAGACTCCAGCAGCAGTTCTAAATCAAACTCTGTGAGGAGGACTCAGTGACACTAACCAAAATTAGTTTCTCCTTTTAATACCAGGAGATATTTGAGGTAAAGTAGTGGTGATGCACGTGATACTTGAAGATCTGTATAATCTGTTCTTCTCTAGCAGTTTGGTGGCAGCAAAGAACATATTTATTAATTGCTTTGGTTATTGAAAGTAGAGGTTTGCCCTGAGGTTTGCAGTCCTCTATGTGATGATATTTTAAAAGTGGAATCCAAATGTGTATGCCCAAATATGAAACTGGAAGGTGAAGGTTTGGAAAAAGAGATAGAGCCTTAATGTGTGGTTATTTCCTTAGATCTTTGTGCATATTGGTTTGATCCTACAGCTAGAGAATTTTCTTCCCCTCATTCCTGCTCTTCAAAAGGCATTTAAAATTCTTTACCAAAATATTTATGTCCACTGTTTCATTCCTACTTAACAAAGTTCTGTCCTCATGTGGTTTTTCTCAGTGATCACTTGCAGCTTTCAAATTTCAGATCAGGTCCCAATCTAAAAGACTGAAGACTGCTGTGGATTTTGCTAATTCTCCAATCTGAGAGGCAAAATCCTGAGTACTCTGGGTTCCCAGGACACTGGGAGAGGGCCACATTTTTCAAGAAATCAAGGCCACAGGCCAGCCATTCCCTCGCAGCTCCTCTGTGTTCAAGAACTATTTCCCGAAACAAGGAGCTGGCAAGACCTGCAAACTTAAAATAGTCGTACCTATATATGTATTGATGCTATAGGAAGCCCAACTGTCTGCTACCACTGCTGCTGAGGGAGGGTTGATTTTGCTGAGGATGGTGGCTGTTTCTCAGGAGCATGTACCTTCCCAACAGTAGGAGTCACTGCTCCCTTATCTCATCTCCATGTCCTCCTTGCTGGCAGTGGGAAAGGTGCTGGCATCTCCCCTTGGCTCTCTGTCCTAGCCTTGCTCCTTCTCCCACCTTTTCCTCATCTGTGGCAGAAGTGAACTGTTCTCTTATCCTCCTGGAGGCAAATTCCTTCTCACAAGCAACACTGAGGAACATCCATTCACCTTTTTTTTTTTTTTATATTTACTTGTGGGTGTTTTGCATCCACCCTTTCACTTCTTCCTCTTTTCTTTTTCCATGCTACTTGGAGCTTAAGGGCTTCTGCTTGAACTGGCCTCCTTTGCTCACTTCATCAGTCAATCTCCCTTTCTTTACCTGAGTCCCAGCCAGGTTTTCTGGGCAGCTTTCAAGAAACGTGGCTGTAACCGAAGATCAAAAATGAAGTAACTGTGCGATTGCATAACTGGGCTGAAGAATGACTTTCTGGATGTGAACAGAAAAAGCAGCCCGCTGCCTAGGTCAGACCTTTTAATCTTTGTCTGCTGGTGTCAACTTTTCTTTCTCTTTCCAGAACCATTCAGACAGAATTAGACATTGCTTTAAAACCATAGACTTGATCTTCTGACCCAGCAATAGAAAACAAACGGATCTAATGAAAAAGCAAACCAGTTCACCCAAGAAATATAATCTGATCTTCTGGCCTTTCTGCATTAAAAGTTTCCATTAAGTTCTGTGGCATTCACCCACCCCAGATTCCCCCAGGCAAAAGGAAAGCAAACAAACGCTTCAAGCAAATGCTTTGTTTGTAATAATGTGGCAGGATCAATCATGACCAACCACAATGATGCACAGGGTTTTTTTGTTGATTTTGTGTTGGTCAGATAAAATCCTGTATAAATTTTCCGAGCCTGTTCTGTTGACTCACTGTGGCAAGTGGAGCTTGTCCTCGACCAGGATATTTAAAGAAGTGCTAAAAGGAGTGATGTCAATGATGCATCTTCTTGGTACTGCCTTGTAAATGTCAAATGCAAAATTTGGTTCCTTCGTTTAAAGAAAAACATTTCATTTTAGAAACATCTTTCAGGAATATGGGAGTTAAACCCCAAAGTCTAGTTTAAAGTTTCTCAAAGTGGAGCGGGTTTGCATCTGGGATTTGTTCTGTAGAAGAGAGGTGCGTAGCAGAAGTGAGATTTTACATTGGATCGTGGTGCTGAACTGAGAACCAAGGTTTTGTTTCAGGGTTCTCTCTGCAGTTCTCACTGCTTTCCTGAGGAAGTGTAGCTTATCATAGAATCATAGAATGGTTAGAGTTGGAAGGGACCTTCAAGATCATCAAGTTCCAACCCCCCTGCCGTGGGCAGGGACACCTCTCTAGAGCAGGTTCCTCAAAGCCCCATCCAGCCTGGCCTTAAACACTCCCAGGGATGGGGCATTCACAACTTCCCTGGGCAACCTGTTCCAGTGCCTCACCACCCTCACAGGAAAGAACTTCTTCCTAATATCTAATCTAAGTCTCCCCTCTCCCAATTTAAAACCATTCCCCCTCATCCTATCACTAGACTTCCTGACAAAGAGTCCCTCTCCAGCTCTCCTGTAGGCTCCCTTCAGATACTGAAAGGCTGCTCTCAGGTCTCCTATCAGCTATCAGCTTATGAAATCCCACTTTAGATGTGAACTTTGCCCAATATTTTTATTAAATCCACTGATGGGATTTAGTTATCCTTGTTAGAGAAGTAAAAGCTTTGGTCCTATTAAGTTCCTACACATTTTCTGAGTGTAAGCAGCTAGGCCCTGCTAGTATTCCCAGGAAAGGATGCTGCTCCAGAAGTTCGCCCAAAATGAGTTAAAGTGTAGTGTGATGCTCTTGTCCCTGTAGCAGATGTTGGGAAATTAAGGCATGAGACTCAAACCTATAGGAAACCAGACTTCCTGAGTTCCAGTACTCGGAGACCAACGTGCTTGAGTTTGTCTTTCAGATTCTTGCACCTTTGGGGCAGGAACTCTCTGTTCTCACTGTGCAGATTACGGGCACTTGACACATCATGTGTTGTTTTCATTCAAAATAAATAGCAGGAATTAGTTCCCTGCTGCCTTCCTATTCCATATGCTGGCAATACCCTTCTTAGTAAGACGGAGCTTCCAGGCAGTCTCAGTTTTATTGGAGAGCAGACCTGTTCCAAATTAGTACTCAGATTTTGACAGAAGAGGCCCCAGACAGAGAATGCACTGTTTGACCAGTCACCAGTTATCAGAATTCTGTCATCTGCCAACCATAATCTACAATTAAAACCGAAATATTTTGATATATTACCAAACAAAGAGAAAATAGTGTCTTAAATGGAACTGAAGAGCAGAAGGAGGCGTGGTTGTGCCTTATTTGTTCAGCATTGGTGAGTCATTTCGTCTGAATTTCTGTGCATTTTAAGAGTTTTGTTTCAAAGGTCTATTGTGTGGCTTCTGGCAACAAATTAAATACCAGTGATGTTTGGCTCTTAATTTAGAATTAATTTTAAAACATCACTCGTAATATAAGACCTGATTGAAAGCGTGTGGAGGTCACTGGAAGGATTCCCAAGGATTTCACTGGGTTTTGAATGAGGGTTGCAACCCACAAATATCTGTTTATTTTTCTTCATTGTGTTTATTCTTGGATGGGAAGACAGGCATTAATTTTTCAGAATCATTTTGCAATTTTGGACTTTTTATTTCTTCATGCCAATACTGAGTTTGGGGACCATGAAATGAGTGTTATAAAGTAAATCATCAGACTGTGAGGGTAAGATGGGGTGGTTTTTTGCTTTTCCAGCTTGGACTCGCTGTACTATAAAGGAATCATAACACTGCAGATCTGTGAGAAGCCAGGGGATGGAAAAATTTCCTGATCTCTAATTTATTTGATTTTTTGAATGGCAAATATAACTGACAATACAAAATACGCAGAATTTGAGGCACAGTTCTGTTGGCCAAATGAAACCTGTGTTTTGTTTTCTAAGAAGCTGGCAATGAAGAGCCGCCCCTCTCAAGTTTGCATGGAGATTCAGGTTCATAAATCCACATTTTCAAAGAAATGTTTTTCTCTAGTACCTGAAGTTCTCCTGCATGCAGTCTTTGGAAAGATCATGACTTTGCTGTCTCTTGGGCATAATGATTCACTCGTTCTGGCTCCAGAAGCAGTTGTCACCCGCTGAGTCTTTCTCTTCTTACTTCTTGTTAATGACACTAGAAGAGGCTGCTCTGCTGATTGCAGAGAAGGATTTTTTGGCAAGGGCAGAAAAGAGCCTCACAGTCTCCCTCACAGTGCTACATCTCTTGTCAGCATCTCAGGATAGGAGGGAGAAAGTCTTCCTTTTCTCCTGTAATAGTTCCGTATTACATCCCAGGACAAGTGGCTTCATGGAATAGCTGAAAGAGCTATAGCTTCATGGAGTTTACTGCAGACCAAGATCTTTGGTGATCAGTAATAGTTTGCCTCTTCCTAGCACAAGAAGGGAAAAATGAAATGAGAAAGTGAGAAAATTAAATGAGAAAAAGAAAATGAAAAAGGAATTGTGTAGGGATCTCTGATTTCCTCAGAAAGCCATTGGGCTGCAATGAAAATGAGCATCACTCCTAGGAGACAACACAAAGGAATAAGAAACTGTAGATCTGAAGGAAACAGGCTGTGGCAGGATATGAGAGAAAATAAGCATCTTGTCTGCTAGTGCAGGATTCATGATTTTTCCCGCTCTGCAGAAATTTAATACACATAACTGCAAGTCTGAGCTGAGTTGTGTGGATATGAAGAAGTTATGTGGTTCCTGGAGAAACAGTGCCCATTTGGCATAACAAAAAATTACAGGTGGTCTTTACCTTCTTCATAATGTCTTGGGTTTTCTTTTCTAAAAAGAACTCATGGCTTGGCTCCTTGTGTGTGCTGAATAAACCCTGTTCACATAGCAGAGTTTGATGTGGTTTTATGCTGAATTATCTGCTGGTTACCTGGGTCCTTTCTCGGTCATAAGTGGAATCAAGCTCTTTCTTAATTTGACCCTCAGATTTAGCAGATAGTGAGAATTAGGTTCAATAAGGTAGTTACGATCCAAGTTAGGATCTGTGAGGTATGACTACGAGGGAAAAAATTAAATGAAACAATTTCATTAGGGAACTGTACGTGTTGATAAAGCTGAGTGAGGTCTTCATCACTGATGCCTGCTTTGATTGCCATACTATCCTGAAAGCATTTTCACTTAAGCATTTTCTTACTGAAGGCTTAATTCTGCATCTGTCATTAAGGCCAGTGAAAACTAATTGCTCCATTAGTAGCAGGCTGATGAGCTCTGTAGTGTATGTATGTTGTCTCTTCAGCAGTGAGTTGACTTTCAGTATTAGTAAGGGATTGAGTTGGAAGTGACAGCTCTTATTTTGACCTATCAGCTCAGTGTTCAATTTTCATGAAACTTGTAGGAACTTTTTTTCATTGAGTCCTGTAATCCCTCGGGCTTGAAACTGGGCGTTGAGCTTAAAAGTTGATTTGAGTAAGGGAATGGCAAATGGACCAAGATCATGATTCCGTAAGATTCATCTCCTTTAGAAATGGTCGCCTGAAAACTCTCAAGGTCTGATCCTAAGAGAAGTAACCAGCTTTGGATGCTTTGAAACCAATCTAGACATTTGGAAATGGAAAGGGTTTTTTTTTTGTGGTCAGTAGCTTATCACTGAAACTAGATTGCCACTGATTTTTCCAAATGAATGTCAACCTCCATGTCAAAAAGGTTTAGATAACATAAAAAGTACAATGACTATGCAGAAATTATTTTTCTTGCATGGAAAACCAGCTTTTCATGATGTTTCCTGCAATCCTAGTGAAAGGATGAAGCTAATAGGGTAGCAGTCACTGGTAAAGAGTTTGAGCATTGAGAGAAATAGTGGAAAAAGGCACACTGAAGCAATGGAGGGAAATTAAGTCAAATCAGTGACTTTGCAAAAAAAAAGCATGTATTAAGCAAGTATAAATTTTTATGTGTATCTGGTGAGAGAAGTTGGTATGCTTATTTCTGAACAGTAAGTAGAATAAACAGTGCTTCTGCCTAAGGGTATTTCTTGTTGATAAAAGACTGCATCTGGCTAAAATGACTCAAGCATTATGTTTACAAGGCACATGCATGAAAAATAATAAGGTGACGGGGCAAGAAACATAGTTTTATGAATTTTAGAAACAGTGTCTTCCCTGGGTAATATTTTGTCTTTGACAATTACTAGTTCTGAAAAAGCTATCACAGAGAGAACTTGCACACAGCCGAGGTAAGAGACTAAAGTGAATTACAAGAGGCAGATCCTTGCTTCTGTGAACAGAGCCAAATAGGCACCATTGCATCCACACACAGAGCCTGGCTCTGAAAGCAATGATTATGCAGGAGCCCTGAACAGCATAGTCTCTAAAGACTGGTGGAGTGGCTGGCAGAGGGGATGGGGGGAAGAAACTTAGAGGTTAATTTCTCTCCAGTACTTCCTTCGCAAACCAATGGAGAAAATATTCCTGGATCCCAAATACCGATAAATATCAGATTGATGCTTCTAATGGTGTTTGTAGTAGAGTTTATCAACAATTCTGTTATCACTGCATGAGATCTCTTCCTTCAATCTTGCCAATCTTGCTTGTGTATTTTTAATGACTGTTGGCACAATTCTTCATAAAACTGCGGGAGCTGATGTAGATTTACGGAATGGATTAGCCTTTTGGGACTCCCAGCACACAATAGGTGTGCTATTTCAGTCTATTTGGATCTAAAATGGATTTTGTCTTTAAAATGAGCTAGCAAATTGCTGTGCTAATGAAGCTAGATTGAACGATGCACAGGAACTGGTATTACTAAATCTGTATATGAGGGTCTGCTTCTGAGAATCCTTGTAGGCTGTGTGCTACTCAACTTTAGGCTCTAAAAATATTACATTGCAAAGCTGCTTGCTTGCCAACAAGACGTTACATCAGTCAACACTGAGATTGCATTTAATATGTGCTAGGCATTAGACTCTCAGCTTGAAATGCCGCTCTCCTTGATGTTTCCATATGGTGAGGCTCATGCCAGCGCGGTGAGGCTGGACAGAATATACACATTTCTTTTTTACTCTAATGCTGACAATTGAAAAAGGACCTTAGTGCCTTGTGTCAGTGTCTTCCACCATAAGGAACGAATCCAGCAAATCTGAGTACCCTGTACTGTCTTTTGCCATGCGCAGGAGATGCAATGCATCTCTTGGCTAACCGCTTCCAGGCTTTTTGGTCATTGTATTTTTTTTAAACTGAAACTTCCTAAGTTCTCAATTTTTCAGTGTTTTTAAGAGAGGAAAAACGTAACTATCTTTCTGCTATTTTCATACCTTCAGGTTCATTACTACTGTTATTGTTGCTATTCAAAGCAATAATACCGGTTGCTAATGTTGAGTATAGAAACTATAACCTTTTAAGAGCTCTGTTTCCCACAAAGAAACCTTTCGCAACCTTTGCGCCTTTAGGCCAGTTATTTTTGTCTGTCATTGTTATTGCAGTTTATCAGTCCTCCTTTGCCACAAGAAGTGATCAGTTAAGGCTTAAAGCTTTGTTCAGCTGCTCAGCCTCAGTGTTTTGTGTGTTTTTCTGGTGCTATGTTTTTTCAGTTGAAGTTCTTTGTCAACACAGTGGATGCTGTGACTAATTTGGCTAATTCTGGAAGAAGGGATTACGCTTGGATTCTGCATTGATGTTTTGAGTCTCAGTAGAAAGTTACAATGAGAGAGTAGTCTGGGTTATGCGGACAGTTGAGCGGGATGATACCTTCTGGCCTTCAAATCAATAGGATCTGTTTATTGCTCTATGATTCAGGCTTAACTTCTGAGCCAGCCTGTAACTGGCTTGTACGTGATTTTGTATGCAGAGCACCCCATACATTGCTTATGAATGTGTGTCTTGGATAAATGGGAAAGCTCCTAGTGAGGCTTTCACACAGAGGCGTAGAGATGTTATTGGGACACTGCAGTATTGCCAGGTTTTTCTAATTTGGACAATTCTCACAGTAGCTTACATCTTTTTAATGAAGTTTTATACTGTTTTAAAGAAGATTGATGTGGGTTTGGGTTTTTTTTTTGAAAAAAGAAAGAGAAAATCTATAGTGCTCATTTCAGAATAATGCTTGAAAAAGTTACTGCCATAGCTAAACCGTCTCCCCCTCCATCACCCAACAACCCTGAAAACAAAGAGAAAAACCCCAGCATTAGGTTTAAAATGTTAAGTCATCTAAGGATTTTTATAAGGTCTGCTTAAGATTCTGTTTGCTCAGGGTAAGAAACACGATAACTCACAAGTCTTCTTCCCAGTCCAGGTGTGCATGCAGCCATGACCTGATTCCATTCATGCTGGGGCGAGCTGTGGTTGTGCTCCAGCCCTCCCTGTGTTGTGCTTTCCAGGGGATGGGAGTCTCCTGGATGGGCCAGAGAAAGGGTAGCGAGTACTTCCCTGGCTCACAGGGGACCAGAGCTTAGAGATGTGTTGTAGTCCAGGTACAGCCTCTAGTTCCCATATGAGATATTTAAAAAAGTAAAAAAAAAAAGGAAGTAATTTTTCTCAGAAGTCACAACTAACAGATAATGATTAATTAGACAGACACAAAGTGGGAGATTCCGATCAACAAATAGTGCCCTGAAGTGCCTGTAGCCCAGGCGTTGTGCTGGGTGGGTGCCTGAAAGTGACACAATCCTGTTGTCTGATTTTGGATGGTGACACAACCCGACTGTCTATTTTGGATGACCTAATTTAACGGCACAGGTTGAGAGAAATGCAGGAAAGGAAGCATGCCTCAGAAAGACTGACAGACCCATTCAACTGTTACAATGCCCTCTCTCCTGATAATCACGGCTGTTGTTAATCGTGGAGATAAGAACAGATTTTTCCCCTAACCCTACATTGTCATTCGGATAAACTTGCAGCCTTGAGGGAAGTGTGTTTCTCTACAGAATTTGGTAAACAATACAGGGATACTCATGGTCTCAAGAAGATGCAGCTTTCTGCTGGACTGAGTGCAAGGCCACACTGCCCAGGAAAGGAGGGAAAACAACTGCTCTGTGTAGGAAGGACATGGACCAGTAGTGAGTTGAGAGGAGTGCCACAAAGGTGATCGGAGGGCTGGAGCACCTCTCCTCTGAGAACAGGCTGAAAGAGTTGGGGTTGTTCAGCCTGGAGAAGAGAAAGCTCAGGGGGGACCTTATAGCCCATTCCAGTACCTAAAAGTGGCCTACAGGGAAGATGGGGAGGGGCTCTTTATGAGGGAGTCTGGCAATAGAACAAGGGGTAATGGTTTTAAACTGGAGAGGGGAGATTTAGATTAGATATTGGGAAGAAATTCTTTCCTGTGAGCGTGGTGACACACTGGAACAGGTTGCCCAGAGAAGCTGTGGCTGCCCCATCCTTGGAAGTGTTCAAAGGCCAGGCTGGATGGGGCTTTGAGCAGCCTGGGCTAGTGGGAGGTGTCCCTGCCCATGGCAGGGGAGTTGGAACTCCGTGATCTTTAAGGTCCCTTCCAACTCTAACCATTCTATCATTCGACGATTCGAAGTTGGAGTTTTTCAGGGAAGAGCAGGAGAAAATGTGACTTTTCCAAGTGGGAATTCTTGCTCAGCATGGGCTCTGAGCTGCCCAGTCAGCACCGCTCTTTGCAAAGGACTGACCTCCTGTGTCTGAGTAGGCTGTGTGTATAGTAATAAAAAATGCCGGTTTACATGGTCTGCCATGTGAGATGAGCAATTTAGATACTAGTACGTCACCGCTTCTCTTATCAGAGAACATTAGGTTTCAGCCAATTTCCATTACTATTTTTATCCTTTATTGTGTGCAAATACGCAAGGATTTTAATAATAGCAGAGTCCCTTTAAATGCTGCTTAGAAGGCCAGAGAACATGATGTCTCATTCTCACCAGTCCATCTAATGCTATTTTTACAAGTGAACCATATTGCTTATAGAGAATCGGAGCAAGTTTTGCAGAAAGGCATTTTTTTAAAGGATTGAATAGTTGCAATTGTTGGAGAAAGGTGCTTAGATACTGGATTAGGAATTTGCAGGATCAAAGTAGCAGTTAAGATGCCAGGGAACTCATCCAAATCACAACATAGCTGATATTCTTTAGGGAATACTGGGCTGTTTTGTATACAGCGCTCTTGGCTCCAGGTAACTTAAAACCCGAAGAATTGAAATGATTACAAATATCTGGCTAAATCTTTCAAGGTGTTGAGTGCCCACAACTCGCGTTGGGCTGAACGCTCTCTCACACTGTGGCCCTTTATGCTGTGATGGCAACGTCAGAGGCATTCGGCAGCAGTAAATGCCACCGGAGGCCCCCTCGTAGTAGCGGACCGTAGCGAAGTCGCTTGGGTGCAGTTGGGCATTCGGCCCATTTTCCTGGCAATACTCAGCACCTTTCAGGAGCAGGCTGACAGAGGAGTGGCTCTGGCAGGAAAGCTCAATTATTTGTGATCTCAGTTACATGGAAAATGTAGGGGAAAGATTTGTTTTGGGTTTTTTTGGTGTTTTGTTTTGTTCTGTTTTGTTTTGTTTCTAACGTGTGAGAAGCCGTGGCAATTTATGATGGGCTGGTCTACTTGGGATCTAAGCTGCAAATACAGGGCATGAAATTCTTTCTATCCTGGTTCTACTGCCAGTGCTCAGACTGAGTTCAATGAGAGGAGGAACTCAGCTACATTTTTGCTGCACTGGAAGGTGCATCCAGCTGACTCCTGTTCTCTCTTGGTCTCTAGATAAGGAACAGCAAAGACAATAGTGGAGCAGGATTCTCCTTTCTCCAGACTTAGAAACTGATAGGGAATCTGAATTTTCCCATCCAGTTGCGCAGCTGGAGCTGGAAAAGATGCCAGAAAACTGAAATATTTTATTTTCATATCATTTACTTGGAAAACTATTCAAATGTAGTTGTTGTATGCACATTAATAAAAAGTTTGGCTAACAGTGGAAGAATCAGAAAACAGATTTGCTTTGTAGTATTGTCATAAAACTCAAAAAAGTAGTTTTGTGTTTGATTTACATGTGTTTATGGATGAGCAATGAGGAAGGATATTGCTTCATTTGTAGACTAGTATTTTGTATCCTTTATTTCTCCTGTTCCTCACATCTATTCTTTCTCTTCACCCACAAGCCTTTTCTGCTTAAAGATATATTTCAGTCAGGTGCGACAGGTAGAGATGTCAAAGGAAAGTCTTTGAATTTAATTATCCTCCAATAGTTCCCCATCACAATGGCTAATTTGTAATAGTCAAAGGTAGCAGCCTGCACATTTTCGTTAGGGCATTCTGCAGAGCAAAGAGAAGGGCAGTAAGAGGTTAAGTTTATAAATATTTGTGGTGATAAGAGAAATCTTGGCAAAAGAGGCAATGAAATACAAATCAGAAAAACAGCTGTCATTAGCTCTGCTGCTCATGGACTGACTTATTAGAAGATGCAAAGGGATGGTACAGATGGACAGCTGCACACAGATCCTACTTCTCCCTCTCCTGTATTTCTAGAAAATACAAAATTCTGTGTATCTTACCTCCATGTTCCCATCCAGCATGTACATGTCCAGCACTTATGGACGACCTTTACTCAGTTGTCCTTGCGTCTGATTCGGTGATACAGGGACAATCACTTTTATTATCACTTGTGGGGAACGTGACTGCCTAGGAGACCAGAAATGCACAGCATCAGTTTAAGATGAGGTGCAAGAAATACCTTAGCCAGCTAGAATGCAAGAGTCTAGCCCGCAAAACCCGCGAGTATTAATCTTTCCAACCTGCAGACAAGAAGCAACGACGACTGGCAAGGGGCTGAGCCCATTTATTGTCTGTGAAATGACATCTTCTACATAGTGCTGCTGGTGGAGTGCTGGTGGGGCTCTGACTCACTGCCACACGACCTCTTGTTTTCCAGACCTGAGCGTTACTAGCATGTAAAGGTTGACCCATTCACAGAAGCATGTGGTGTGGCAGCGGGCCATACGTATAACCTTGACTACAATGCCCTTTCCAGAGACTGATTGTGGTTTTCTTATTATCTAACGAACTTGTCATTTCCTGTACTAGTTGTAACAGAGCTGAATATTTTCTAGGTTACCTAACCAAACTCCTGCAAAATCATACTGCCTATGCCTGCGATGGGGAGCATTTGAGCCTGCACTGTCCTCGGCATTCAACAATAAGTGTTCAGTCAGCATTTTACGGGCAAGACTACCACATGTGTGGTACTCAGGAGCCTGAAACCAGGATGACAGAACCCATAAACTGTGTGGCACCCACCTCTTTGCAGGTATTGCACGTTGTAAAGGCTCTGAACGCACAGAATGTTTTGACAGTTTCCATGTGGTGAGCTATGCTGTGTGAAAACAGCAAGCATTCACAATGTTGAATGAAATGATATCGTGTCTATGTGAGTTTATCATCAGAAGTATTAGAATTGAAAGGATTTGTCTGGCCTGTAGGATATTACCATAGGATTGTGAAAGCTTTGAGCTTTGGAAACCCCGTTCTCCAAGTTCCCTGAAATAATCAGTTCCCTTCTAATCAAGAACTGGGCATAACTGAGCAGAGCAGTTTTAATCTATCACACAGGCTCTCCTTGTCCCCAGGAGAGGATGCAAACATTGGTCAGAGCTGGGCTACAAATATAGTTAATATAATATATAATACAAACATTCTTCTTGGTGTTTGGCTTGTTCCATGCCAATCTTCAGTCATTGAAAAGGCACCATGACAGCTAAACAGGAGATCCTAAGCACTTCTGCAGATATCTACATTTCTGTGAATACATGATTTGTATCAGTAACATCCTATGGTTTGTTTGCTGGGCCCGCTTAAGTATAGCTTGAAACGATTTATACTTCATAAATTACTTTCTGTTATGTAGACTTTTCTAACAAGGGTTAGAAGGTTTGACTTGCAGTGCTGTCAAAGGCTTGTTTCATCATAGAGAAAATGCCCAGTGTTTGGCCAAATTCAGTAAACCGTTGCAAAAATGAGTAGTCAGGGGAAGCTGAAGATGTTCCGTTGGTGAAGCTGTTGTAAATGCTTTACAGAAGCTTTGGTGAAGCTTGCAAACATTTGTGCTTGCAGCTGACACTTTGCGTCTTGAT
This sequence comes from Thinocorus orbignyianus, assembly GCA_013400375.1. NCBI lineage: Eukaryota > Metazoa > Chordata > Aves > Ciconiiformes > Thinocoridae > Thinocorus > Thinocorus orbignyianus. The sequence goes on from VXBW01003428.1 coordinate 2,031,528, forward strand.
AGCAGGGAATGTGTGTTCCCACCGCTAGCGAGTTGCAGAGTTTTATGGAGTGGTTTGGCAGCAATATCTTCTCTCCAGAAACATTATTAGGGCAGTTTTGTAAGTGTGGCTTGCCCATGCTGTACTGCAGCTTCTAAAAGACATTCCAGACATGACCTATGGGGCCATGTGAAAGTACATTTCTCCACCAAAACCAGTAGGCCAGATGCATCCTTGATGTCATTTTACTGACCACAGTGAAGCGACACCAATGATTATTCTGGGCTTGTGAATGCCTTTGTGATGTCTCCATGGGCAGTTTTTTTCCCTTGAATATAATAAACACAGCATGGGATAACTGCTGTATAAACTATCATCATAATTCAGGCACTGTCATTGATCAAAAGCATGAAAGCATTTTGACGAAGCCACAAACATGAGATACGAATGCTCTGCATCTCAGGGAGTTCCGGTTCTGTCAAGGAGAAGGGACACATCCTGTAAGCTGATTTCTTAGAAAAGAGCACCAGTGATCTCATTCCTCCTTCCCTTCCTTTCCGAACTGCGTCTGCAGTCTGCATAATTGGGTGTGATGCTACCCTGCAGTCGGGAGGAAGCATAACAGGCATTTTTTTCCAGTGCCCTCCTGTTAAAAGGATCACTGCAAAGCTAGATCGGTCTTGAGGTATTAACAGCCCAGTGCTATCTCATTGTGAGCATCATTGTTTGCTTTTGTGGTTTTGTATTTTTTGCACAGCAACGTGATAGAAAATGCAACTGCTGTTTGCATTAGGTAGGAGAAAATACAGACAGATGCACAGGAGATGATTCAGCTCAGGTGCAAACATAAGGTGACTCAGTAGGGTACAACTGTCTCCACGTGCTGAAGATGTAACTCTATTTCACTGGCCTGTTCCAGAGCAATCCCAGTTAAGGAGGAGTTACTCAGTTGACTTCCGACTCTGCAAAAGGTGAATCGACAGATAAAATTAGGTCTGCTGTGCTTTTCCTTCCCTTTTAAACTATTCGGAGTGCAAATAATGCTCAAAAAGTGTTGGATGCAAGTCCTTTTCTTCTGCCAACGGGAATAAAAAGGCAAGAGTATTACAGATCACTCTGCAATATACTGCCTATGTATATCATTTCTGCTTGGGAGGCATGACTTCCAGGGATGACAGGAGAGATCCAGCCACTGCCAGCTCACTCATCCTGGAAAGAAGAGTGCAGCTTGTGCTGTCACAGTGGTAAATTTCTGATTTGGTCTGTCAGTATGACTGAGACCCCTTCTGTTAAGAAACAAGGCAAAAATTCCCATAGATTTTATGAGGGTACCTAAAAATTATCAGAAAATGGTATCTTACAGTTACTGCTGTTAAGAGCGGGGTGACCCAGAGACAACGCCCTCCTTATCAAAGTCTGCTGTGATTTTTAACATCAAGAGTCCTGGGCACAACAACAAAAAGTATTCAAAAGGAGTGTATGGAAAGCCCTCTCTAAACTGGGTTTTAAAGGTCAATAGCAATTTCATAAGTATACTGGTGCATTTAAACTGGATTTTTTTTTAGGTGCTTTGGCTTGTGACTGTGTTAAAAACCAGACTCATAGAGTCATCTTGGGTATTGTCTTTGTATTTTCTCTAGCTTCAGGTCCCAAGCCACTGATGAAGTGAGAACACTAACGTGAGCAGTGGAAGTACTCAGTCCTTTTGCTGGACTTGGAGAGGGCCCACGTGACCGTGTGTGCTGTGAGCACTGCTGACCCTTTTGTTGTCCTCTGTTGCCACTGGCTGCCACAGTTAAGAACCATGGTATCTGGCTCAGCCAAAAAAACTGGGGTAGATATAGCCTTAGAAGACCATTAAAAAAAAAAAAAAAAGACAAGCAGGTTTAGGATAGACGGGCACATCTGTGCTATTGGATCAAACTAATTCTGAAATTTTTTCAAGTGGCAAGTCAAGTAAATACCTGATAATGTGTTTAAATGCAAGGAAAAAAAAGTATGTGCCTCTTAAGCAGGAGATCCTACACGTGGCTTAAAGCTATGGGTGTGCTTAAACATCACTAGGCACACCAAGTCATTAGTTAGAACTCTTTCAAGTGAAGATACTATAGACTTAAGGTAAAACTAAGTAGATTGGGATGAAATGATTAAGAAGACATCTTTTTGAGTCTCCATGCTTCACTTGGACACTACACTTCCATAAATACTATCAGGAGTGTGTGAGAGCCTGAGGCACCTCAGTGAAGAGGCTGGGGGCTGAGGCTGTTCCCACTTGCTCTGAGTTCTGCGCAGGGTCCCAAGCACCATGGAGGCTGTGGTGGCACGCAGCAAGATCTGGCCAACTGGCTGTGGGCAAAGGAGAAAGTGACAAACAACAGCACGTTGGTAACATCTTAAGTTGCCTTGGGCATCACTGTGGTGAATGTGTTCCTGTAAACTTGACCATGACTCAAAGTCTGGTAGAGATGTGGCTTAAATCCAGTGATACAGATGTTTCTTACGTGATCATAGCCAAAATGTTGTGAAGTTCTCTCCTTTATAGAAAAAGTAGAACTAAGTATTCTCGTTGCTGTATAGATTCATACCTTGTTTTCAAGCCTATCCTTTTTGCCCGTTGTTCTAGAAAGTACTGGATGAATGCCAAAACCTGAGATCCTGCCAGCTCCTTGTCAATAGTCGGGTTTTTGGACCTGATCTGTGTCCAGGGACCACTAAATTCCTCCTTGTCTCCTTTAAATGCAAACCTAGTAAGTAATCAACATCAGGAAAATGTGGTTTTGTGTGTGTTTTGTTGGGTTTTTTGGTTAAAATGCTGCTGCACGAGGCTTTGCATAAATCCATGTGAAGTTTTGAGACTGAGATTGATAGCAAATTGTTTCTTTCTGCTTTACCTTAGCTCTCTCCATTGTGTTTACAACTTCAGTGTGCTTGCTGCCAATTCAATGACCAGCATAGTTTGGCAAAGTCAGATTGTCAGACATCAGACTAGAAAGGAAAAATGTTTTGGAAATTGCTTTTAAAGAGATGGCAATGAGAATAGAAAGATAGAACTGAACAGCAAAAACAGATGGTTGGGCTGAGGATCCAAACGATGAAGAAGATATAATAGGGAATATGCGAAAACGCTTAAGGAGGTAGGACCAAAGCTTTTAAAGATCCTCTGTTACTACCTCCCATTTGTAGAATAGTGGCTGGAGGATACACACGCATGGCTGACTTTATTACAGAATTTCATTGTAGAATCACCTGTGCAGGCCATTGACATTGATAAGTAAAGGAACAAATCCTGCCTCAAAGAGAATGCGCTTTGTAAACATTTGAAAAGTGTAAGAAAGATTAAGACAATCCCCACGAGGTTTCATTTATTGGTGCTTTTTAATTGTTTTTCTATTGTATATGAGAACAAGCCCCAGTAGCCTGGGGGCTCAGCCTTTTTTGGCAGCAAATCCCCAGTGTGGCTGAAACGGGTCCCAAAGAAAATAGTTGAATGATGATTTATGGGTAAGTTTGCCAGCCAACTCAGAAATACCATCCCACAACTAAAGGAGAAAGCACAAAAGATAATTTCTTTAATCAGAGCATTAAGATAGACATCAGTGGTGGAATTAGGAATAGGGGTGGCAAGCAAACTGAAGGGCGAAGTATTGAAGTCAGAGCAGAGGTACGGGAATGGAGGAGGTGTTACCTTTGGCAAAGCATTGACACAAGAACTCCCAGGGAGATTTACTGGGCCAATCATCAGGGGGGGGAAAAAGTCTGAAATTTAACATTTTGATGATCTGTTTTATTATGTCAGACTTGATGAGGCTCTGAGCAATCTGATCTGGTTAAAGATGTCCCTGCTTACTGCAGGGGGGTTGGACTATGTGACTTTTAAAGGTCCCTTCCAACCCAACACGTTCTATGATTCTATTATTAGCTTATAAAGATTTTTTTTTGTTACATATTACAATTACCGAATTATTAATAGTAGGTGAAGATCATAGCTATGTCTGTGTCATTCAAAATCTCTATTTACTAATCAAAAGTGAATTGGGATCCTGTTTGTTACTTTTATAAGCTGCTTAGTATTTTTCACACTGGAAATGAAGTACTTTGAATATATATCATTCTCTGTAATCTGGATTTTACAAAAGCTGGCGAAAAGTGTACTTAACAGCAAGTGCTGCCTTCAGAACTGAGGAATAGTCCAGTTTCAGTGTAAACTATGTGATTTCACATGACAGGAAATTTATATTTGTAGGTAAGATACCAATATTGTTATGCTTGGCTGTGGAAAACACCCTTACTGAGGAAATCACTTGAGTATAACTTTTAAGTATATTTTACAATCTCCTTGCCTTCAAGTGGGCACTTAAGCAGTTGCCTGACTCCCTTAGTTTTTCATCTGTTTAAAAATACTGTTTTTTTCCTCTGTTGCTGTATCTCTGCAGAGGCCTTTCTTGTATTCCTACCTTTGTCTTACACCATTTGCAGGTTTTTTTCCTGTTGTCTGTCCAGTGTTTCCAGCAGCCATGGAGCGTACCTGTACAGACGCAGAGCCCTGTGTTAGCCCTTGGGTCAGAGCCTCTGTTTTCTTGGCATGATCCTCACGGGTGTACGGGTACGGCAGGTGCTTCTGCAGAAGTAACAACCAGCAGCAGGTCAAGTATTTTTTAACATAACTCTTTTTAGACTTAAACTTGTGTCTGCTGATGAGCTCAAATGGAAGAAACTGGACTATTACCAAGAACATTAACCCATTTTTTTTAATCTGTTCTATTCTAAATGAAGCAATAATATTTTCTTTATTGAATAGATAGGAGGTTTTTCTCTCTCCAGTTCCCCTAGCACCAACACCCACGCTCCACTCACTGGGATACCACTCAGTAACAATAAGGTTTCCCTTTTCTCCTGCTCAGCTCAGGAGCCTCCTTTTCCTGTTTTCACAGTTTTGAAAGACAAAAAAAAGTAGAACAGAATAAACTCTTCTCCCTGGTCTTATCTGCACAAAAAAGGTTTGCCACCATACCTAGACCAGCGAGACTTGAGCGATAAAAATGCTGCAAGCAGAGCAGCTGCTGAGGCCAGCAAGAGACCTTCGTGGCCAGATGGCAGATTTTAACCAGTTCCCCTAGGCGGGATAAACCATGCTGTCTGGAGGACAATCTCTTTGGCTTCTCCACCTCTGTGCCCAGAGCGCTGCCAGTGTGCCTGTGCCAGCTGAGAAGAGGAGGGGGTGTATTTTTCTCAGCCTCCTGATTCACAAGGCTCTGTCAGCAAAACTTTCCAAGGAGCCCCCGCTGGATAGTCGTGCCCAGGGAAACTGACTGACCTTGGTGGAGCCGTCTGGCTCAGGGTACGGAGCCCGTCCCCATGCCTTTGTGCCTCCCGTTCTGGGGCGCTTGCTCAGCGCTGTGTGCGGTGGCACTGGGTGATGCCAGCCGTCCCCATGATTGATGAGTGGTTGGAGGGTCTCAGCGCTCAAGCAGGCATCTGAAGTGGGCATAGAATGGGACATTGTCCCCGGGAGAGACAAAAGGAAAAGATGAGGCTTCTCCTACTGGGTAGTGATGGAAAGCAAGCCAGGAAGTCAGGCGGGAAAGGGGGGAGGCTGTTTCACTGGGAGAGGAGATTGGCAAAAGTTAACTTTTCAGTTCTTTTCAAAAAGGATCAGAGGCTTTAGACAGTCATATGGGAGCAATTGAGTTAGAGGGAACACTCTGCTTTGCTATTGACTTTGTCTCTGGTTGTAATAGTGCCACATATCACTTGCAACAGAACTTGCTGTCATGCTGCTATTTGCTATTAACAGTCCAGCCGAGTAAATTGCCTCATGCTACCATATTGTTATTTGCTTCTGTTTTAGCTGAATACAAAACCAAATCAGCATGTGAAAACGAGGAACTGAAACTCCACTGTCAGGAGTCCAAGTTCCTTATCATCTACTCTGCCACCTATGGCAGATGGGCACACGAGGAGAACGTCTGCTCGACAGAAGTGGAGCGCATCCCCCCCTTTGGTATGTTTTTACTCCATTGTAGACTTCTCCAAGCAGATGCACAGAAAAAGGGGGGAAATAGATTGGGAGAAAACTCTAGGTGCAAGAGCAGTGGCATTTTGAAAGCACCTGTGACTGAAATATAATAGAGATTATTTTTGAAACTCAAACAAATTGCTCAGTATGAGGGAGAAATATAGAGTAAGTGCAGCAAAGTGATAAAATTTCATATAGTTACTCAGTCTTTGGTATGATTAACATCAAAAACTCTAGTTCTGCTGGCCCTCTTGAAGTTAGATGATGCATAGCAAGTATCAACTATTTGCCTCTCTTCTTCCTCCAACTCCTGACAATGATCAGGCAACCTGCATGTCACAACACCTTGTCTTACTCTAACTTTCTGACAGCAATTCCTTGCCTTAAATGCAGACTGTAAAGATAGGGTCCATGGGTCAGGATCCATTGCTTTGGTGTATGACTAGACCCCAAGGCTGTGGTAATATACGAGAAAATTAATTGTGCCTGGGACTTCTCTGGCGCCAAGTTCAGCAGGCAGGAATGTCCTGTGTGTGTAGTATGAAACTCTTACCCTCCGAAGCAGGATGACTGCATGCGAACTACTTCTTGGGGTGGCTCCATGGCCTGTTCTAGCTCCTCAGCTGTGATGGGCAGTTGTTGATAGGATGCTTTTGGCGCAGGCCAGATGGCTTCAGGGACAATATTTATCGGAGTGGAGCACTGCGTTGCAGTGCCAGAAATGTCTTCTCTCGCTGCTGATTTACTAGTACAGGTGCATCCCAATATATATAAAAACATGTAATATTAATGTCACTATACTAGTAATTCATATACAAATAATATATTAATATTGCTATAATTAGTCAAACTGTGAACGCTTTCATACACAAACTGTTCCCTTTTGAACAGGCAGAAGAACCCCAAAACATTGTAAGTAGTTGTATGGTCTACATCAATAACCAGTCATTGAGTTCATTGTATAGTCTCAGCTTGTGTATGAATAATGACTTAGGGCTAACTTTTTATCACTAAACATCTAAATTTATAGTAGCACGTGGTTGTGAGGATGCTTGATGCTTGTATAAATAATACTTTCAGTGGTTGACACTGAAGGCATGAAGGTAAATCTTCATGTCAAAGAGAAGGCCAGCACAAGATATACATGCTGTTCAAATCCCTTAATAAACAGGAGAGGGCTTACATGACTGATGCCAGCCCTGTGCAAAGGCTAAAGTTTACTCCTAAAAAACATCCTACAAGTGGAATCTATAAGCAGCATCTCTGAACATCAAGAAGAGATCAATAATTAGTCTTAAAAGCCATTTGTCTGCAAGCCAGTGTTTCTATTTATTTTTATAGATATTAATAAAAATGTATTGGCGGAAAAATGTAAACTGTTCTTAGACAAGAATCTATTTAAAATTGCCAGGTCTATGTTTCACTCTGACTGTCTTGTGTGGTCCTTCCCACAAACTTTAGCTTTGCCTAGCTGTTCTGTGGAGGAAACATTTTATCAGGTTTCTGACAGACCCATACATGCTTCATGATGACAGCATTAGTGTATGACGCAAGGCAGAGCAGAGATAGCTCAGCTGATCACGAATAGCTGCTACCATACTTGTACTGCATTTCTTGCACTGTATTCACCTCTGGAAATCACTCACTTCTAACGTCAGCACTTAGAGTTCAAGGTCAGAATACTGCAAACCCTTCTTACTGGATAAAATTTCTTAGTATAAATAGGGAAAGAATTGCAATAGCAACAAACTCTCTGCTGTGGCCCCCTGCGTACGAGCACCTCTTGAGCAACACCCTGGCTGTTGCTGGTTTTGTGTTCTATAAAGCAACCTAAAACTGTAGGAACTGGAGAAAGCATAAAACCTGAGACAAACACAAACTAGGTCTATAGAAGGTGGATCCTTGTATAGATATCCCATTGCTTAATGAAAGTTCTTTTCCTCTTTCTGCATGGTACCAGTAACCCTCTGCAGTGAGAATAATTTTCCAAAGCACTTATGTGGCTTGGGAGTGCACATTCAGACTTAGCACTTAAGAACTGAGAGCGCACAGAAGACTTTGCACTTAAGAACCAAATCCAATTGACTCAAGATCTATCCATCTCAAGTTTAAATCTTATTTATGTGGTTATTGAAGCACATACAGAAGTGAATGGGTACATGATCAGATTTTTTTAAACATCTGCTTAGTTTTCTTTCAGGGAAAGCAATGGTAGTTTGAATGTCAACATGATTTTAATGATTTGAGACAATTTAGAAAACTAACTTCATCTGCTTTTCATTCCTGAATCAGAGCCCATCTACTTGTATGTTTGCACCAAAAGCTGAATCTGCTCCAACACACATCCATTGTTGCTTCTACCCACATTTGTGCATCTCAGCCTAAAGACAGTGCTTGAGCCTTTCCATTTATTTCACTGTGTCACAGGGAAACTGTGAGGCGGTTTTTTAGTACTATGTAGAAGAGAAGTCATCTGTAGGTCCTAAAGAGAGGTATAGGAAGTCTCTGTTGAGCTCAAGTGTTTTGCATCTGCCCATATTTGATATGGTCCTGCTAGGAGTACTAGGTATTGAATTAATTAAATACTTAGCTAGATTTTGGTGACCTCATCTTGCATGTAATATAGCTGATAAGCAATTAGTGACAAACAGCAACTTTGGACTGAGACAGGTGTATTCTGAACTACAGCTTTGCTCTTAATGGTCTATCAAATCAACTGGCAGATTTTCAGACCTCTGCTTCAAAGGGAACACAGGAAAACATGAAGTTTCTATAGCATGAAATCTTTTCTTCATATAGGATATAGAGTGTATAAATCCATCTCTGGTGTTGGTGACGTCTGTGTGGCTTTGGAGCACTTCTAGGATCCTGTGCCTCAGCTCAGTGTTTAGTATGACTGCCTCCTCTTGGAACTAGTTTTCTGAGCCAGTTTAATAATCTGGATTAGGTGCCATTTTCAATTCAGAGGTGGAAGAAGAGCGATAGAATCATGGTTTGACCCCTGCTAGATAAAGCCTTTATGGTAGAGTTGTCCTCTGGCCTGGTTAAGTCTTGCTTACCCTAGGCAATGGAACAGCTTTAGCATGAGATGAAGCCAACTGAAAAGCCCACCCAGGGTGGGCTATGGGAAACATACATTCAGGTCCCTGTTCTGATTCAAATAATGAGAAGATTTGAATCTGGGTAAAGATTTGAATTACTGAGTACAAGAAACTTTCTAACATATACTGTAGCTAATAAGACAGCACTACTTCAGTCCCAAGATTGATACCCAATTATATATATAACTTTCACCTTTCATTTCAGATAGTCTCTTACTTTTGTTTAAAATGACCAGAAACAAAAAACTGCACTTAAAACAGCTCATCTTGTTTGATGCAGTTTAGGGAAGAGGGAGGATTTGGCAAAGAATGTGGAATTTCCACATAAGATCACTATAAAAGGGTTTTTCTGTTTTTTATCACTTTCACCGTCAAACTGAAAAAACGATATTTTCACATGGTCTTGCTTTCTGACTTGTCACTGAGGGCTATTCCTTCCTATGGGTGGTCACCTTCACCCACTTCAAAGAACAGTACGTAAAATCTAATCTCCAGGAATTTTAGGAGATTTTGCTTTTAGGGTAAGTTTCTTCTGCAAAGAAAGCTCGTACCATAAGTAACAGAATTCACTGAAGTGCAGGGAGTTATTTCCATTATAAGATATTTGGATCATTGCAGGAAAACAAAAACTTCAAGCAGTGTCCTGCTTCTGCAGCTGTTTGAACGACTGGAACTGTTAAGACTACACAGAATTTACAGAAAGTCACTTCCCTGTTTTACTAAGATTATCAAAAACTTCACAAGAAAAATAAAACTTTTTTGGGTGCATTTTTATAGCAGATGATTCTGCTTAGAGGAATCTTACCATGCCCAGTTCTAAAGCAGGAAACAGCTGCAGTTTGTTCCTGTGTGTTTTTGCCTTTTCTGACATACTATCTCTTTTATATGTGCACTAACATATGCATAAGGAAAGAGAAAATTTATTGGCCAAAAGAAGTTGAAGAATTTTGCCAGAACAGGTTACCATAGAGAGTATAAGGAAGATTCAGGTCAAGAAACACTTCTCAAATCATAAATTACTCTCATTAATACATGAAAGTACTTGAAAGGAGGCTTAGTAGGTGAGTCTCCTCTAGCTTCAACTTGCAAGGTAGAACACTGAAATGGCCTTCCTAGAAATTTGACTTGAATATGCATTGGCTGGTCAGATGTGCATTCTCTCAAGCACTAATTGTCAGCAGAGCCTTGAATTACATATCTTCATTGCTGAAAGGTAGAGTCCTTTTCAGCACAGCTCTCAATTTTACCTACTCCCATTTTTGGGAAGGTGAGAGGAGAGGTGGAGAATTCAGGCACTCTCATCACAGCTTCCACCATGGCATGACATAGCCTGGGGCTGAGTTTTGTCTTAATCACCTCTTCTCAATGAAGTGGCATTCATGTAAGAATCCTGTGGGTTCCTTCCAGCCCAACAAGACTTTGTTATATAACAGTATTTTCTGATGATGTGATGGCAGGTTTTTTTGTTTGGGCTTGGTTTTCAGTTTTGTTTTGTTTTGGTTTTTTTTGTAACAGTATTTTGGACTATTCAAAGCACCTTCATCTCTTATTCACTAGCAGTGATTGAAAAGCTTTTGATTTCTTTCTCTAAGAGATTATATTCCTCCTACCCATGAGCCAGTCCCTTGTATAAGTCTCTTGAGAGCAGATGTAAATGAAGTAAAGGTACAAATGGCTATTATAGGCAGATGTGGAAATGCTTACACTCTGAAGTTGTTAGGTTTGTGCTAACTATAGACTTCTAGGTGCTGTAAAAGACAAACCATGTAAGTTGGCCAAAAATTTAGGAAATGCTGGATATTGAAGTATAGCCGCTTCAATGAGCACTTAGTCAACTGACAGAAAGACAGCCCAGTCCTCTGCTGGGGGAAGAAGCAAGAGCTTGTAGCTCAGACCTGCCACAGAGAAAGCGATGAAGTTCTTTCTAGACTGTAGGTATCAGTGATTCAAGGCCTAGGCATACCTTTCCATTCCTGAGCATCAGCTGCTTAGCATATATTTACTAAGTATGGGGCTGATTTCAAACACAAGCCCTGTGGGCAGTCATGCAAGTGGCAGACTCCTGAGTGGAAGAAACCTGAGGTCACAGAGCAGTTATTTAAGTAACAACACAGCATAAGACCTCTTACAGAGACACCATGAAAGAGTAAATGTGCTCCAGCTGTGAAGGCAGAGGGATGGGGTGAGCAGGGTAGATGCAGAGGCACTGTTTTGTAGGAGTACCAGGGCTGAGGGACATGGGTTTAGGTTCTTTTCTACCTTTGTGGCTTCTGTCACTAGTGCCTTGCCACTTGGGGTGTGGTAGAGAACAGTCAACTGAATTTTATGGGTGCAAAATTCAGGATGAAATTGTTCAATTTTGTTTCCACCACAAAAATCCTTCGGTCAGCTCTCTCTGTGAGCAGACGTCAGGTATGGAAAGTTCCTTGTCCATCTCAGCTTGAGAAAACTGGGAGGATTAGGAGGTGTTTGGGCCCCAAAGGCTGTCAGCAGGAGCCATTGCACCTCTTGGCCTCAACAAATCTTGTCAAGACAAAGCTCCCCCAAAAGAAAAGGTATTCAAGCAGTGGCAGGATGAAAAATGATTGTTTGAAGGGAAGGAGAGAGCAACCACCGTTTTTAGAGTCCGGTTAACTTTCTGCTGAGATGAACAGGGAAGGTCACGTTTGGCTGAGCAGCTGCTTGAAGCTACTTGGAGCACATTCAGACACACATTGTTTATTAGTGTTTTCTTTTATTCAGGTGGGGTTTTTTTTGCATGTAGCTTTTTCTAGCTTAGATTTGTGAACCGATTGGAAAAGTACACTTGGCATTTGAGTCTAAAATAAGCCAAGGAACTCCTGTCTGTGTGCATGCAGACCCAAAGGGTACAAAACAAAGCAGGGAGTGTTTAGGCAGGCGGGTCTGGTTCCTGCTGCCGCCAGCAAGTGTGAGGCTCAACTTGTCTCTTGCCCTCAGTGTTGGTCCTGGTGGATGGATCCCCCTACTCTGTGCATTTGCACAAGAGAAAGACAAGGGTTGGGGGTTTTTTTGGGCAAGATACTTCCAGGCTGAATTCTGAACTCAGAGCCGCTTGTAAATAAAACCAAGCAATGGACTAATCTCATGCAGGCTACAAGGGCCTTACAGCAGGCACCACAATGAGCGGGAAAGAGAGGAGAGAGAGGGTGCAGCTTTTCAGAAAGCCCTGGTGCTGTGTTCACTTCTAAGGAAAGGCCAGTGCTGGCCTTAAGTAGTATTTTTAGTGTATCATACTGCCTTCTTTATTGACAATATTTGGACTGAAAAGTAAAGGTATGGGCAAGACTTTTCCTAAGTGCTGCTGCTCATATTGTGTGGTTTTGCTAGACGCAGTGGTTCAAATGGCCTTTTTCTGATGCATAGGCAGGACCCCCTATGCATAAATTACCATATTGTTATGGTAACTTTCTTTAGGAGTCTGCAGCCTTAGCTTGCTCTGAATTCCATAGTTTTCCCTTGTCAGTTCTTATCCCCAGAGCTGATACTTGGGCTCCACAAAGCACAAGCCATCCCGATTTGGTAGTGTGAAATCTTTGCTTTCAGTTGATTTTAAAAGCAAGCTCCTTATTCTTTTGTGGGTAGGCACAGCCCAGGAAGCATAAAGTAGCATAAGCAAGCAGTTTGGGATGAAAGCAAGAAGCAACTGGGCTCCAGGACTGAAGTGACAAATTGTGGAGGGGTTTCTTTTTTTGGGTCCTTCACAGGCACGTTACTTTTTATGTTGTGCAGATCTACATTTGAGACCCATCCCCTACCCACCACGTCCTGAGGCTCACCCTGTGCATAGTGATGTGGGAGATGACAGCAGTTATTAATGTTTGGAGCGGGTGTGACAGGACGCTGTTGCCAGAGCTTGGCACAAGATGCTCAGGCCAGCTCTTGCTGCTCCATCACCTGCAGGTCTTGTGTGGCAGGGTGGAAAGAAAGGAAAGGAAAGGAAAGCTCCTCCTGTCTGAATTGAGAAAAGCTTTAAGAAACCAGAAGACAAATTGCTTCTCATTAAAGCCTGCATGATTTATGGCATGTCATTTGCATGCCAAAACTTTGCTAAACAAAGCTAATTAGGGAGCTGAAAGAGCCTTTCCTCCTGAAACAAGGCTTTCTACTCTAACTGTTAAATAGATGCAGTCAGATTTGATAGTTGATTACTGCATTAAGAACCTCTTCTTGACACCCGTATCTCCATGCCATTCATCTAAGTGTCTGCCTCAAAAGATCCACCAACAGTCTTGGTGTGTTGCGGGCAACTTTGGGAGAAAGGCGTGAAGAATGGAGTGTTTTCCCAGCCACACATCGCTGCCTTTTCCACCAGCCTTCTAGCATGCTGGGAACATGCCTTTCAAGAGACAGTTTATTTCAAACGTATGGTATCAATTTAGCAAGCCCCATAAACATCGTGTGGCTCAAACATTACTTAGAGATTTAGAAAGAAGATACACTGCATATTTACATTCATCCCCTGAATGGTGATTTCTTCAGGACTGCCCGGCGGGACCATTCACTCATTTACTCAAAATACAGCACTGACTGAATGCGCCTCTCATTCAGACACTGCAGTAAGGTGTTTGACCAGGAGGAGGATAAGTTATTCCTAGTGTGAGCTCTGTGTTGCTATTAGACCCCAAGCAACTTTGGTTGAAACTGGCTTGAGCACCCCTTCAGCACACGCTGGTTCCTCTGAGGTTGGTGCAGATACACTTCTGTGATGTCTGCATGTGTGAGATTGTACAGACGAAGCTGAAGACGTTGAAAAAGTGGCCTTAAGTATCAAGTACACAGAATTCTTCCAAGCTGAAATCATTGCTCGGCTGGCAACATAGTTGAATGGGGAGATAGCAAGGACACGCATAAACCAGAGAGAAAAAAAAAAAAAAAAAGAACATTTTTTTGACTAAATCACTAAAAACCAAAATCTTGCTAGACCACAAAAGGCTGTTAGGGGGGTTTATAGGTTTTTCCAGTTAACATCTGTGGTGTCCTGAAAAAGCAAGCCAGCCTTGGTTTGCATTTACTCACCTGTGACACCGGGCAAACCTTGGGAAGTTCTCCAGAAACTGGCCTGCCAAGAGCCTGCAGGCATGTGATGACTGGCTCCTCAGGTAGGGGAGCCAAATCCAACATTAATATAGATGATAAGGAGGTATTAACTCCCACAGAAACATGAGCAAACATCTACCAAAGGCAGAATGAAACATGTACTCACTGTATCACTGAATTTGTAGAAAACCATCAGCACAACAGATTCCTGTTTTTTAAGACACTGTGGGTAGCTCCCAGGGCAGGAAATTCTGTAGAAAACATAATTCAGTTTGCCAGGTTGCTGTTGTGCTCCCAATCCATTCCTTTATGAATCATCTGATAATTCCTTCTGATAGTCTTCAGTTGTTTTTGTACTTGCCAAAATAAGCTACTTGGCTGCCTGAAATGTCCACCCAAATATATCCTTACTCATTTAAAATCACGTGGAAGGAAAACTAAAATGTCTAAGTTACTGAATCAGAACTACCCAGTGTTTTAGGTCAGCCTTCCCTGCCTGCCCAGCAGCCTGCCAGGACACACTGGCATTAGGATTTTAAGTCTCTGAAAGGAAAAAAGAAGAGTTCCTCTCCCAAAAGTCCAAAGGTAACCTGTAAGTACTCGTCTGCACAAAAATGGATCAGCCCAGTATCTCCCGATGGCTCCACTCAAGCATATGACTTATTTAGTGCTGGTGTCAGGGGATTAATTAAAAATCAAATATCTACCCCATTTTCGCATATTAAATGTCAGTCTTTGTTAAGAACTCCAGTCTCAAACCTCCTCTTTCGTTTCAAACAAAACTGATTGGGGGAACCTTTGGGGTGTCTTTGCAAATGCTGTTTCTTCTAAAGAGGCACACATGGGCTTCAGCAGTTAGAAGATGACAAGGTGCTGTCCTTATCTGAGTTCTGTTGTAGGAAGAAGGACTGTTTTAACATCCAGGGAAATATGGTTTTAGACCTCTAGAGTGTCTCTGCCTTGGCAGACTAGAGTGAGAAATGCCTTTCATCCACAGAAAGTCACAAAATGCTTGAGGTAACGCTGACTGGAAGCAAACACCTTCAAGAAAGTATTACTTAATCCAGACTTGTGATTCCTGCAAGAAACCAAAACTAAGGGGTGTTTTTGCTTTGTGGCTTAAGAGTTTAGTGCATGTGGATACTGGGAATTTAATCACATCTAGAGACATTCTTTAATATTTTAGAGCAGACTTTTTAGAGTTATTCTGACGGACACACTTTCCCACTCAAATAGTTTCAGCTTCAGTGCAAAATCCTGCAAATCGAGTTTTATTCTTTTACAGGTTGTGGTAGAGGGTGCAGGTCTTGAGTAAAAAAATCCCAACTCTGAGTGTAGATGTCAGAAAGACAGGTTTTCACACACAGTGCATGCTTCTTGCTCAGTCCACTGGGAGAGGTTCAGCAATCTGGACTCTTCGTCTGCACAAAGTCACGGGTAGTTTAGGTTGCTCTGAAAATGATGTGGGTTACCTCACGTAATTAGGGCATGAAGGCATTGCAGTGTAGATGCCGTTGAGGTTGCTTTAGGCACACAAACTTGGCTTGCAGTGGCAGACTTACTAGAACAGCCTGGAATTTGGTATAGGAGGAAGAAGCCAAATGTTCCCCTAGTTAAATATTGAGCCCATTTTGACCTCTTCGCCACGGCAGAATGGCTCCTACCAGTGACTGGCATTATAAAGCAAAATCTGCCTTTAATACGCTGGACTTCACTGTAGCCCTAGATGTTGTGACAAACAAATATTGATCTCACCTGACTTGAACTGAAATTAGGCATCCAGTCAAATCATCTCAATAACCCAGGGACCAAGAGAAAGACCTGCAAACAGCATTGCATCTCCCTTTATTTGCACACTCATCTTGAGACGAAACAGATGGAGAGCTATTTCGACGTGCTTATTTTTTTCAAGTCATCATGAAGGGGACGTAGAGGTCGTGTACTGGGCACCTCATTTGGAGCTTGATATGAATCTTACCGTAAGCTTAGTGTGCACCTGCAAGTCAGCGTGAGGTAGTTAGCTTGCTGCAAGTTCACGTTTTCATTGCAGCTGACTTTCTTGCATTGACAAATCTTAGTATTTAATTCTGCTTGGGCAAACATATGCCTGAAATGAGTCGCACATTTGTATCTCTAGTCTTGCGTGTAGCAGCTATCATTTCTGATAAACCCACTGTTGTATATTTATTGTATGCATTTTTCTTTCAGACTGTTTGTCTTACACAGCGCTAGAAGTTTTATCTAAAAGGTGTTACGGGAAACAGAGGTGCAAAATCATTGTCACTAGCCGGGATTTCGGAAGTCCGTGCCTACCTGGAGTGACAAAATACCTTAACGTCAGCTACGCATGTGGTAAGAGCAAATGCATGATCGTTCTGCTTACAGTGCCAAATGGTGCACACATATGGAGACGTAAACACATCCATTCAGAGGTTTCCAAAATCTCCTCTTCTTTTTAACATAGCAAGTTTGTGATATAGCCAACCAAAATATGTGAACAATCCCATAGGCAGAGTTGCATCTAATATAGACTCAGGCACTAAGGGTTTTTTCCATATAAAAACGCAATTAACAATAAAATATAAAGTATGTATTTTAATATTTTGAGAAAAACTGTCAAAATAAGAGTCTGTCGTACAGAACTGACCTGCAACACAGCTAGGGAAAATAACCTGGCATTGCCTGCCATCGGTGCAAGTAAAGGAGTCCAGCATAATTGAAGCACTGTATACAAGCCCAGTCCTGAAATCTGATTCACGTGAGTGCACCTACAGCCTTCAGCCTTGCAGAGGGATTTCCTTTCTCATGACAAAGTCTCACTAAAAGTAAAGGTTTGAGCTTATACATCTCTTGTAGGACAGAAGCCTACTTCAGCTCATTCCTCAGACAAGAGGGAACAGTCTTGTTCCCTGCTCTTTCTGGTGTGTAGGGAGTTACAGCAGTAGCTCCACAGGGACATATCACAGAGTCCTTTCGCTGCATCTCTAGTGAGTAGTGGTCAAAGGGCACAGGTTATCTGAGACGCGCTTTTGGGAACAGCAAAGTGGGATTCATTACCAGATCACTGTGTACCTGAAGATCAGAGGAAAGTGAGACCCATCTGCTTCCTTGCTGGCATGAGAGATTTTCTTTTTCATTCTCCCCATGAGTTAGTTGCCAGATGAGAGGCACTGCAGAAATTCAGCTTTATGTTGTTGAAGAGAGATGGAGATCTGCCTTTGCAATAATACATTATATTATTGTGCCGTTGCCTTCATGCTGTAGTGACTTTATGAATGAGTCAATAGAATTCTATTTAATTAGAGTAAGGATAATTATAATGGATCATCCTTTCTTGCACATCTGTGTACTGGAAAAACAACATATGTTTGATGGCAGCGAGGTTATGCATTCTGTTATTTAGTGAAGTGGTTTTGCAAAAATGTGGGTAATAAATATTGTTCTTGCATCTTGCTGGCACATTTTGAAGACTTTTTCCTCTGCCAAATCCTACTGGGCTGTGCAATCTGAAGCATTAGCCAGTGATTTGCAGGTCTGATTATTTTACAGATCATCTAGTAAACATGGTAAGGGTTTGGGCATATTCCAGAATGGCATTTTACATCCTTTCCCCTCTCCAGAAGATCCCTGCTAACCTGATGCTTCCCAAGATAAGGTAAATAGGCCATCCCCTGGGGTAACAGGAGCACAACAGAGCGGATTGCATTCTCTGAGGGCCATGCCACACTTGAAAGTATTTCTGTTATGGCCAGGAATGTGAAAAAAATCATCCTCCCACCTCAGAGATCAGGCACCTTTTAGGGCTGGTGTGTCTGGTTGCATTTTTATTTTTGCAGTTAATTCCTGCTAGCCAAAACTTAGCAGGAGCCAGGAGGTGCTCAGCATCATCTCTTGTCTGCATGAGGTGGCATCTCCTGGCTCTGGATGAGGTTGGACTTCAGGGGCGTCTCAGGAAATACAGCTCCTGATGACCAGTGTTGTGTCTGCACTCCCTGGATGCCATTCAAAGTCCGTCCGTGGGCTGCCTTTGGCAGCTTGTGGTAGGTGACTGACTCCTACCCTGCTTGACAAAGCAGTGCTGGCACAGGCTGCAGTACAGATGTGATTATCTTGATAAAAATTCCTTGTGCTAGTACCAGCTATTCTGCTCAGCGACCTGATGCAGCCTATCCTAGTTAAAGTCCTTGTGTCTGAAATGAAGCCATAATGAAAATTGACAATGCAAGCAGTCAGAGGCTTTTTTTGTCTATGTCGTTTTGATTTCAGCATCCCCCTACAACAGATACTTGAATGGCATATTAAATAGCTGTTCAAACCTGATGGGGAACCAAGGGGAGAGGATTTGGTCCTGTAGCAAGCAAAACCCTGGCAAGTTCCCCCTGGGAAGAGAGCAGGAGGAACATCAGCACAGGTGAAAGAGCCCCTGCCTGGGCACCAGGCCATGCGACAGGAGCTTCAGGTCCCACAAAGGTGCCGGGGAGGATGTGGCATCCCAGGACATTGTTCATAGCAGCTAGGCCTGCAAATTTGGAGTGCAGTCTGAAAACAAACCAACCTGCTCACTGTCTGCCTCATGCACCAACAGAAGTATTCTGCCGCTGGAGAACAGTTAAGAATTATGATGATGTACAAGCCAAAATAGAAATGAGCTCATTCTGCCCTATCTCTGTTGGCCTCCTATTGCAAACAGGAGCTGAGAGTCCCAAAAAATTCCTTCATCAGGAAAGGAAATAGCTATGACTTTGAGCCCACACACAAAGAAAAGTTCTGCTCAGAAAGAAGTGCTATTTTTAGTTGTTTTTCAGATGAAAACTATGCTAAGCCCCAAACCTCAGTCTCTTGTGTTCAGTTTAACTTTCCTTAAGACTATTTATTGGCAAATGTTTCTGTGTGGGAGAGAGGTGAGCTTCATACCTGAAATTTCTTGCTTTATTTCTCCCCTTCACATCAGTCTGAAAATCAATCAACCTTTCTTCACATAGTACAGGGAACAGGTGCCAAGATCTGGGTTTCTGAAGGGTCCATTCATCTAGACGCAGAATAAGTGAACTCTCAGTGTCTGCTCGATGCACCTGCTTTTGGCTCTTTTAATTATTTTCAGAAAAGTGTGAAAACTTATCAAGGGAGAAGAATGAAGTAAGAAGGATGCAGCCTGTTCCCACCCGGCACATCTTTTCCCACCCTGAGCCCCTTCCTCCTCAGCAACCGTCCATCTCGGAGGCTTTCCAGAGGATGTCACACAAGACTTTAAACATTTCTCTGTGAATTGCAGTGAATTATCCTCACAGAAAAACAGTATCTAGATGCAGTTTAGGATCTGACTGTAGCCCAATCCTGAATTTTTAGGCCTTGTGGGGTGGAAAACAAGGGGGCCAAAAACACGGGGGCAGGTCCCCATGCAGTACTGCAGCTGCATTGATGTTCCTGGAGTTCCACACAGGCTGGTGTGTGAATCCAGTCACAGGACTTGCTAGTCCCTAGCAAGAAATCATAGCATTATCTATCCTTTTGGCGTCTTACTGATCATTAGGTGAAAATTAGTGGCTGTCTACGTGTACATGCCATCCCTCAGGCTTGCTCTGCCTGCCACACTGTCCCTTTTCTCCCTTCCCTGCCCATCCCACCTTCCTTTCAGTCTTCTTCCCAGTTACTTTATTGCCTTTCCCACTTCTTTTTCCTCCTCCTCTGTGCTAACCCTGTGAGCAGTGTGCTCTTTGCCACCATCCCATGCCACAGCATCCCAGTGGCGTGCCTCCTGGTGCACCACATCTGTGGGTGGTGGTGAAGGGAGGAGGACATGTCACTGAGCACAGTCTTTCTCCTGGGGCTCCTGCAATGCAGGGCCCTGCATTTGCCACCTCCTGGGGTCAGAGCATCACTAAGTTAGCAAAAGTCAGGGAAATTCAGTGGCAGCAGCCCCAGCTGGGGATGGTACCAGGTGGATGATACAGCCCCAGGCTGCTTATCCCCCACCTCTAGAAACACTCCTGTCCTCTGAGTGTGAGGGAGCATCTCTGGGCCACCGAGGAAGCTCAGGTTGTCTGCAGTGCCACAGCCAGGCTTGCACACCAGCAGGGCTGGCACTTGCCTGCAGTGGCTCCAGACACAGCCACCCACTCTGAGCGATGGAACCACCTGCTCTGATCCCTTCCACACTACCCAGTTAATAAACCCAGGGATAGTAATGGAACTGGTAATTAACTGGGGATCTGGTGCCTAAAGCTAACAGTATACAATTTGTCTTTCATCTTTTCAGTTCCTAAGTTTATCCTCACAGCTGTCAACCCCCTGGTCACCGACAGCAAGTCATCTGTCAAACAGAACGACGGTACGTACCATCAGAAGAACATGGTTCACTGCTTTTCATTGGTTGAAATAGGATGTTTTACCACTGCCAAGTGTGGTCTGAGGGAGGTGGGAGGGGGTGAAGGAAGCCCTGCTGAAACAGCATTCCTTCCCCTTTGGAGGGCAGTGTGACGGGCCGGGAGCAGGATGGGACCCGCGCGAGCACAGTCCTGCTGTCACAGCAACGCAGCGACACGAGTGACCCGTCTAGACCTACCCATAACCAGGGTGCTGTCTTCTGACTTTGATTCAACCACGGGAAGAATAAAAGTGAAACTGCAGTTGTTTCAGGGTGGAGAGTCTTTTAAGAGTTATGCCAACACCACCTCTTCCTAAAGGCTCATTAAATTAATGATGTGGCTGATGCATATTCCCTGTTATCAATACCGGGAGTGTACTACAGTGATTGGGCTGGGTAGTCCAGTTGAGAACTGTGAAGCTTAATGGAAATAAGTTACTTCAGAAAGCCTAATGAGAATAGGCAAGGGAATTTCACTTGGTAACAGATTCTATTAAATAATTTTGCCATTTTCTAGATATTCAGTATTTTCCCTACATTGTTATTTATACTTTATTTCAGTATTTTTTTATTTATCAAACATTGTCTGGTCTGATGTTCTGCAAGTTTCTTAGGGCACGGCACTGGCCTGCCTGTGTTTTAGACAGACTTGTTAGTTAAAAAGTTACTAGGTGAGTATCAGCTTTAGTAGCTTCATCATCTGTGATCTGAATGAAATTGCTTTCCCTCCTCATTGCCATAGGTGTCGACCTTGATCCAAAGGAATCAAGACTTCCAAAGAATGATGGAACTATTGTTAGCAACTCCTTGGCTACATTTGCATACATTAGAGGTAGGAGAATGACGCTGAGATTTGTCTGGTTCATTAGATTGTGGCGTTTTGGGAAAAGGGAGAATCACCTCAGAAGGTCAAAACTGGCAATCCCATGTTTATAGTAACGGTATTACTACAATATAACCACAGTCTTGTGGCTGAGACAATCACAGCATAATTGATATTTATAGAATATTTTCCATCTTGAAGGCTCCAAACTCTTTAGAGACTGCAGCCAAGATTTTTTTTAATGAATATTTTCAATGGGGACTGTCGGTTCAGTATTTTTGAAAACCTGATCCTGAGCTGGAGACATCCATTTTTGGAAATGTTGGTTTGCATACATCTAAGGATCATCGAGGGGGCATTTAAAAAAACAAAAACACCAAAGCCAGCCATCTCTGGTATGGGACATGGCAGGTTTTGTGACTTAGCAACACTATGGCAGATTCTGTTTAGGCAAATAAATTCGTTGTCGTCAGATCTCTAACACTGCAGGAAAAGTCATGAATTTTGAAAGTGAGCAAAGGCTGATGTTGAGAAGCAATTCTGGAGCTAAGATTTCTGCTCTTCTAGAAAATGGCAAGAACCTCGTAGCTGTCAAACCTCATCCCATGGTATTTGCAAGGGCACAGCAGGAAGGGCAGCCTCAGCCTCCTGGCACAGTGAGACAGACCATCTCTGGGAGCTGCCCCCAGCAGCTCTCCCCAAGCCCCCAGACCACACCAGCCTTGAGACCCACTATCAGCACCCCAAGCACCCAGGGCTGGATTTTACAACCTACTGAGGAAGGCGGTTCCCACATGTGTCTCACTTGTTGCTATACTGAGAAGTGATCTCAGACTGTGTCAAGGAAGAAAAATGCTCCCTGCTCAGCCTGGCCTGGAGGTGCTGCCATGGCTCCATGGAGCCCAGGGTTGCTCTTCCCATGCCCCTTCTTCATGAGGGTAAGGCCCATTTTGGCAGGACAGCTGGAAAATGAAAAGGGTGTGCTTCTCGTCAGCTGGTTGAGAATGCCAGCAAGCATCCCATAAAAAAGATGGGATAATGTTGTTATTTTATAATGTTACTGAGAAGCTGTGATTTTTGCACAGCAGTTTGAAGAGGCAGAGATGGCAGCTTTCAGAGAAGTGCAGGGTGGTTTCGGTGTGTGACTGACAAAGCCTCCCCACAGCCCACGTCCCCCCAGGCACCCACCACCATTATGGCCACATAATACGGTGTGCTTCGGAAGTGGTGGCAGAGGTTTTTTTGCAGTTAGTATTTGGCAGAGTTTGTGAAGTGTTTAAGGTCTGGCTTTCTGATTTCAGATCACCTTGAAAGAGCCGCTCTCCTGTTTATGTCCAGTGTTTGTGTGGGATTAATCTTCACGCTGTGTGCTTTGGTGATCCGCGGGTCGTGCTCGAAAGACTTCAGGAAACTGCACAGAAAGGAGGATCACTTGGTGCCAGAAATTGATGGAGCATACGAGAACAGTGAAAATGAGGAGGAGGAGGATGAAGATTCCTCTGATTCAGATGTCCAGGATGAGATAGCGGGACTTTATAGACCATCTTACTCAGGTTATAATTCAACAGAGGCGGCAGAACTGGCCGAAAGGATAGAGCGCAGGGAGCAGATCATACAAGAAATTTGGATGAACAGTGGTTTAGATATGACACCTCCTAGAAATATGAACACATTTTATACTAATGAACAATAAATGGCTTATTTTGGATGATGCCCTAGCCCTTTTTTTTAAAAAAAGAAATGTACCTTCCATGAAGGAACATTTGTATCAGTGCATATAATTATTTGTAAAGAAAGAAGAAATATATGCAATAAAAGGAGAGTTTCAAACCCTTGACTGTCTATAAATCATTCTGTGAAAAACATTTTTAAAAGCTTCCATAACTTTAAGTTATGTTATGTTTTCACTGTCATTTGGGATCAACTACCATATGCAGGTTAAGGAATATTAAAAAAGGAGAAGAATAATTTAGGCGGCATAACACAGAGAAACACCTGTCTTAGGATATGGCGCTTGTCACTGTTTAGTGTATTTCAACTTATAAATTACATGAGAATGTGCTCTTACTGATGAGAAATACGGGTATTATGAATAGCATGAGCAGGACAGATGAAAATGAAACAATTTCTTGAAGCTTTTCTGCTGCTTCCTTAACCCAGCCTTTCCCTGATAAGTCCCATTCCTCTGGTGGCAGTGGTCCTGATTACCAGGGTGTTAAGTTCTGCTTGCCCGAGTCCAGTTGATGCAGTTAATTAGAAGAGAGACGCGAAGAAAGGGTCCCTCTCTGAGTCCAGAAACTAATCTGCAAAGAAGTGGTCAGTTCCTTTGTAGCAGTCCTCTTGAGTGTAATTCAACAGCCACCTGAAGTCAGGCACCCTGACGTAGAGAGATTTCACAACACCTCTCCAAGTCTACCCCTTCTTCTTCAAGAGCACGTACCCACCAGATAAGGTGGCTGAAGCACTGCTGGAGCCTGGACGTAAGGGCAATGAAACCAATCTACATCCAAGACCCTCAGTGCCCTGTTGTTAAGGAAAAGGTCACCCTTTAACCATTACAAGATGCCTGCTGGAGGTGTAATTCTGCTGTTACCCAATCTGCAAAATTTGTGAAGCACAAGCTCAAAACCAGCTGCTTTCCTCAAAGACTCTTGAAGTTGACACATATTGCTGTGTTAATTTTCCTGATATTAAAGCATGGCTTAGAGCCAACACTTGATTGAAGGTTATAGTCTCTGGATTTTGTTATAAGTTCTCCATCTTCACTTGAAAATTGGTCAGACTAGTCAGATCTGGTTTCAGTCAGGCAGAAAATTAAATCAGAAATGTATCTAAGTTGAAAACAGAACCTTCCTGTCTTTAAATAAAACGTCTCCAATATTTTAACTGCAGCCCATAGGGAATTTACTGAACAAAAGGAGGAAAAATGTCACTTCCTATTGGTAATACTTCGTGAGTTCATTGTGCTCTCCCGCTCAGATGCTGTGCGTCTGGGTAGAGTGAAGTAGTACGAAACACTTGGAAAGAAAAAAGGTGGCATGGCTTGTCATTTCCTACTGATACAAAGTCAAATTAAGCATGGGAAAACTTTAAAGGGAGGAAGGGGGCTTGCTCAGATGACTAAGGAGCAATCCCGTGCTCAACTGGAAAAATCTTAGCAGCGATTAGCATCCTATCAGCGGAAGGAAGAGAGGCTGAAGAGGCGGCCGGAGAGCTTAGGTCACTGGTGGCACTGGGAAACTGCGTGCAATGCTTGGCGCAGCCCAGAAGCCTGGCTGCACACCAGCTGGGACTTGATTCTACCCCTTTCCATCACAGACTGTACCACTGCAGGATATCGGTCAGTAGGTTTGGGGCTGGTAGAACCTCATGTGTTTGTCCTAAGGGTGGAAAGCAGCAGGTTTTCCTCTTGCTGTCCCTGCAGGTAGGTGTGGGGCAGCTCTGCTCAGGAGCTGGCTACTTCCTCCTGACTCATGAGGGCAGGTACCACCCATTTCCCGGTCAGAAAGAAAGGGGACTGATCTGCATCCCAACAATTCACCCTGCTGACAGAACACACTAGTAAAGAAAAATGAATCCTTTTCCTCCTATTGACCCCCCAAAGAGGTCATCGTTGGATTGCAGAGAGTGGGCTGGGCTCCAGTGCATGGTGAGCAAGGCTCAGGGCAAGGGCTCTGGGGGGCTGCCCCTTCCCCAGCCCAGGGCCCTGCTCTGACTGTCTCCCCTCAATTCTGAGCCCCAGTGAAACTCCCTCCTGAAGAATGGGGCCCACAGGCCAGCTGATCTATTTTTGGAAGTTTTCTGTCCAGCAGTAAGTATTTACACTCACTAAAAGTTGTTATCTTTCCTAGTTCTTCAACTATAAAGCCCCTGTGAGGTTTTAGTCCTGAAGCTGACATTGTAATGAAACCCAGGAGTTAGTCTTTCCACCATACTTTCACTATGCTGAAGCCTAGGTAAACTTCACATGTCCTTCACATGTTCACATGTAGGGGTGGCCACAGAATCACAGGCAACTTGTGCCTGGATGGTGCCTCTGGAGGTCATCTGGTTTCAACCCCTCTGCTCAAGCAGAGCCACCTACAGTAGCCTACCCAGGACATTGCCCAGGTGGCTTTTTACTATCTCCAAGAATGGAGGAGTCTCCACAACCTCCCTGGGCAACTTGTGCCAGATGTTCAGATGGGACCTCCTGCATTCCTGTTTGTGCCCCTTGCCTCTGGTCCTGCCACTGAGCACCACAGGTCCTTTCCCTGTTTTGTTCACTTCATCCATCCATATCTTCCATTTGATGGTCTCACTTTGGGGTACCCAGGTGAAAACAGGGGTGCTCATTCCTGGTGAAGAAGCAACCGAAGCAGCAGCAGCTCAGCAGAAACCAGTCTGTAACTTAGAAGATAGTCCCTTCCTTGGAGCAAAACTACAAAATATTTTTTTCCCAACTCCCAGTTCTCACATCTACTTCAACCCTGGAGGAAAAAACCCTTTGTATTAAAGTGAAGATTAGCAACATATTTTTCTGTTACCTTTGCATATTTGCTTGTAAATAACTTAACAGAGCTGATTCCCTCCTGATTTTTCTCCCTGTCTGCTACTACAGACTGCAGGTGGGCAGCAGCAGATCTCCATGCCAGAGAGGAGCCTGTTTCCTGGGAATATCTTTTGAGAAAAAAACAAAACACAACATACCTAGTAACACATGCCTGTTTAAATGCATCTTCAAACGTGCTGGCAAAGCCCTTTTGTGAGCCCCAGCACCAGGAGGAACCTGGCAGGGCAGGGAAAGCAGCTTTTGCTGCACACTGGGAGGTCAAGCTTCACTCAGGAGCTGGTCCCTTGACTGAGTTGTTTATAGTCTGAGTTTGAGTTGCTATTTTATACTTTTTGCATAAACTTTCCAACTCTAACTGGGGAACTTGCTGAATTAGTGGTTCACCTCGGTCCCAAATGTTTGCTGTTCACAGCAGTCTGGAAGAGTGAAAACAAGCAAGGACAAATCTGAGAAGATGACACTGAATTATTTAGATCTTTCTTGACTGACACCTTCTGCAGAAAAAGCATCCAACATAGAAAACAACACGGGGAAAGTGCTTACCTGACCCAAGTCCACACAAATCATAATTTTCTGGGAAAACACTGTGCCCATTAAAAAGAAGCAGTGGTTACAGTGAGCCAGGTTCGTCTCAACAGCAGGTCTGCTCTACTGGAAACGGAGCAACAGCTGAGAAGCAATTGGGTTTGACTGGTTATTAGCGGGATGCATAAAATGAAAAAACAAAAAGCAGAAATGCCATAGCCAGTATCTACTTCGTTTTCAGGCTAAGGGAAGAAATATCATTGAGGAGGGTACCACAGGGCTGCAGCAACACTACGGTCAAGGCATTTTTGGGGCTAGCAGCAGGATGACGTTTCAGCAGTAAAATCCATGCAACTGCCCAGAAAAGCAGCCTAAGAAGAAAACAGTACGAAGGAGAGCTTGCAGGTTATTTGTCTGTAACTATTACATCCATGCTACATGCACAGTTGTGGGAATGGCATGCATTTGTAAATTATATGAATCAGTGGAAAAACCTAAACTTGCTGGAAGTGTGACGCTGGTGTGGGTGTTCTAACTCCCCACTCTTTCCAACTCAAATAACCCCACATCTTTCAAATAACCCAAACTTTTCCACCAAGAATCCCTGGGTGAGGTTGAAGGAAGTAAATAAATCCTTCTGAAACTCACACCTTTTGTCAGCAGCCACTGAGGTGCGGTGTGCCTCGCGCTTGTGTGACACAGCCACCAAAAATCCCCACCAAAAATCGGGTGAGGGTGGAGCCTGGAGTGACCACAGAAAGCAAAACCTGGGAAAGCAAAACCATACACATGTGAGTGAGGAGCAAGGGACCAAAACCAGGAGGAGAAACCCCTCAGTTGGCTTCATCTGCGCGTTGGGAAGCATGAGTGATAAATAATCACAAACATCCTTTTTTGCAACGTGTGTGGCCAGGTGATGGAGAATTCAAGCATGGGCCAAGGCACGTTGCCTATTACATCTTCTGCAATGGATTTCGCTGGGTTTCCAAAGCCCACTCAGACCCTGTGAGACAAATGAGTGTCACTCTCCAGCGAGCTTTGGAGCGAGCCCTGCAAAGCCCCACCAAAGCAGCGGTGCTGTTGCCCTCTGAGGAGATGTGGGTTTGGGCACCAGAAAGCTGGGTTCCAGCTTGGGAGCACAACAGGGACATGGAAACCCTGCCAAGGAGCACAGTTCGGCAGTACCATGCTGACCGTGCCCAGGCCTGTGCCCAACATACCCCATCAGCTGGTGCACTTCACCCCACAGTTTGAGTGGTGCTGAGGATGGTCCCTGCTCTGCTGCCATCTTAGACATTAAGAGAAGGGGGGCTCCTGCCAGCTCCCAAGCACTGCCACCCCAACAGACCCCCTGGGTGGCTGCCCCACAGTGATGACCCTTGGTCCAGGCAAACTAAGTCCTCCAGGTATCTCCTTCAGCATTAGGAGTTCTCTCATGTTCCACATGATGTAGTTTTTAAGCTGGATTGAGTTCAGAACCAGGCTCTGCTCCAAGTGTGTGGTAGGACCAGCAGCCCTCAAGAGGTCCTCCCAACCCAAACTGTTTTATGTGCCTGTGACCAGCTCCAACCACGCCTGGAAGCCAGCCTTTGGAGCTGCAACAACCCCCGCTCTCTAGCCTTTTGGTCATGTTGCAACTCCACCACCCTGCCAATCCTCCCACAGCAAAAACTTCAAACAGGGTTTCCCAAAAACCCTCTCATCAGGAAAGAGGTGAAATGTCCTTTTCTAAACGAGAGCACAGGGCGTTGCTGAGGGCAGGAGAGGCAGGAAGACACAGGGCCGCAAACTCACAGCTGCGCACTGCTCTGGGGACAATTACAGGTTGAATCCTTAAAATGCAGGAGCTGTCACTTGGGTTAGAGACAAAGCCAAGGTGCTGTGAAACATCACGCCCCCCACGCAGCAGCACCCCCAGCCCTTGCACTTTAAGGCAAGTGGCAGCTGTGTATTGATTAGCGTGGCAAAATAATCCCCACACACCAATTCTGAACCGCAACTTTCTAAGTGCTTGGCTGTGTGACTCAGCCTCTGCTGAGAGCTGCTCTCACAAACACGACCCTTGGAATAAAAGAATCATTACCTTTTCTTTTTCCTTGAGGAAGCGACAGATTTCCGATTTTTGCGATAAACTTCCTCATTCTCAGAACAACCCCGCTGTGGCTGCTGTACGGCCCGTACTCACTGGAGAACAGGACAAGGATGCACGCAGTCCTCGGTGCAGGTGGGCAGGTGGGTTTGGGTGGCACGTGGTCACATCCCCAGTACATCCCCAGTCCCAGCAGGGGACAGCCTGCAGGCTCCCTGGGGCCACCACCTCCCCATCACCCAGTGCCCTGAGATGGTGGGTGAAGATGGGAACAGCCAGAGGAAAGGTGTGAGTCTTCATGACTCCCAACTGCCACACCAACAACAGCTAGGCAGGAGGATGAGATTTGGTGCATCTTCCTCCAAGGTCAGTACGTCAGAGCGCGTGGGCTCAGGAGGTCACTGGCAGCCAGGAAATCCTTCCACCTGCTGGCAGGGAGACCTTGCTGCCTGTGGTGATGGGCATCTTCTGCTTTCTCCCACTATCAAGCCAGATCTTTGCAGGCTCCCAGCTCCCACAGTTGTTGGTGCTGAGTAGCTGTACCCCAGCAGGACATCAGGGCTGCTGAAAAGCAGCAGCTCCGCTCCCTGTGCTCACTGGGCCCCCACCTCTGACATGGAGTTGGGGACAGGGTGCTCACCCCTGGTGTAGGGTCACCTCTGCAGCAAGGAGGATCCACTGTAGACACCTCATGCAATCATGGAATCATTTAGGTTGGANACTGACCAGCTTCGCTGTCCTTCTGTGGACTTGCTCCAGAATAAAAATGTCTTTCTTGCAGTGAGGGGCCCAAAACTGGACACTCAAGGCCTCTCCAGTACTAAGTACAGGGGGTGATCACTTCCCTAGTCTTGCTGGCCACACCATTTCCAATACAAGCCAGAATGCTACCAGTCTTCTTGCCCCCCTGGGCACACTGCTGGTTCATATTCAGCCAGCAGCCAGTTGATCAACATCCCCAGGTCCTTTTCTACTGAGAGCTCTCCAGCCACTCTTCCCCAAGCCTGTAGCACTGCCAGGGCTTAACCCATCCCACAGCCCTGCAGACAGCGGTCCCCTCCTGACATATGCAAAACTTGTAGCTGAACACAAGGATTTGTGGGGTGGAGGAGAGGGCAACAGAAAGAGAAAACAATCAGGAAATGTCACTGGAGTGAGTATTTTAAAGCACCGTGTGTATTAGGCTCACCCTGCTCTAAGATCTTCCAGTACAACAGCCAAATTCTGGGTCCCTGGTGGCTTTTGCCCGTGACCTTCACGCAGGGAAACAAAACAAAAATACATTTGTGGAGTCAGGTGAGCCCACCGGCAGGTGCAGGGCAGGCAAACTGCTGGAGCAGTGCTGGTGGCATCCCGAGGCTGAGCAGTGCCCATGGAGCAGGATCCATTCTGCACCCCGGGGAGCAGAGCCAAGCGCTGAGGGGGGAAGCAGCAGAGGAGCCACATCCACACAGCACTCGGTACCTGGGCCTTGCTTCCCCTCACGCTCCTGTTGAAGGAAACCTCAACAGCACGTTAAGGACTGTAATTGCGTTAGCAATTCTCACAATAATATGAATGTCCGTTAACCGGGACGGTGATATGGCCACAAAGCAAACATTTTAGCAACGTTCTGCTGTGCGTGTCGTTTGATAGAGAGTGGATTTTTCCCTCTAGAAAGGCATGCCTGCTATCAAACTTCCAGAAAGAAACAGTTTAGAAGAAAGATAAAACCCTTTTGCAAATTTGCAAACATATGTGTGGTATTCCTATCTCGTAATTCTCAAATTCCTTAGATATTTAAATATCTATACGTTTTGCTTTGTTCCTGCACTCTTTCATCTTTTTCCAGTTTAAATTAACCCAATTTCAGCCACAACAAATGAAGCCAGCAGACCCACAGACGCTGT
The DNA here is from genome assembly GCA_013400375.1 of Thinocorus orbignyianus. Taxonomy (NCBI): domain Eukaryota; kingdom Metazoa; phylum Chordata; class Aves; order Ciconiiformes; family Thinocoridae; genus Thinocorus; species Thinocorus orbignyianus. Next base: position 2,061,924 of record VXBW01003428.1, read on the forward strand.
TTTGAGAACTGAGGAGAGCATCGATCCCATGGACTGTTTTTTCAGCCAAAGAATAAAATGACCAATTACAGCAGAGAAGAGCAGTCAAAAGTATGTAGAATAAAATTGAGTTTCTTCTGTGTTAATTACTTCCTACGCCTGATTTTCCCTCACTTTTAGAGAGGAAATGACAATACTATAAGCCCCATAACCAAAAGTCCCGCTCAAATGCCTCCCTCAGAGTCCTCCATATAATGGTAATTTAAAAGTCTCTTTTTTTTTCTGAAACACTAACTTTCAACAAGTCTTGGAAATACAATAAAGCTTCTGGGGCTCCTTTGACACATATACCAGCTGCAGAGACTACTCTGGTGTGAGGAAGGTGCTAGCATCACATCAGGGCTTTGTCGTGGAAAACCAGTTATTTGTGGTCCTGGATGTGCAGTTTAACAAGTGAGATGCAGGGTGTATAGATACTTTACTGCTTGTGTTATTTTCATTGTCTCCTCTGCAATTGAATGCTTTCCTGGTATCAAGGACATTAAATCAAGTGGCCAAAAGCCAATGCTGACTTCAATTATTTACAGGATTGGCAGCTCACAGAACAAACTTCTCGAAATAATACTAATCTAAGATGAAAGCTCTATTTGTAAGAAGGATTCAGTTGGATATTGTCAAGCATTCATTACAACTGATCCAAAACATCTGGGAAGCTTCCTGCCAAGGCCACTAATCTCAATGTAGTCATGACTAAACTAAACTAACTAAAAAAGAAAACTACTTTCAAATGACAAGGAGAAGGCAAGTAAGTGCCAATAAATAAGTCCCACTAGGTAAGGTCGCGTTGAAAACCCTGATCCCACAACAGATCTCCAGCTCCAGTAGCTTCTGGGAAGTCCATCTTTCAGGAATTTCCCTCCCGGGTCGGCATGACAAAGGCTACATGGCACAGCTGGCTGTCCTCAGCTGGCTTCTTAAATAGAAAAAATGATATTCTGGGGGGCGGGAAATGTTGTCCCAAGCAGCAGAGGAAACAAAACGATCCCTGGAGGAATTTAATTTGGGAATTGCCAGGTTATAAACTCACCCTGAATACATGTGCCAGGCTGCCACTCAACTCACTTCAGAAACTTATAAACAGAATGATTTTTTTTTTTCTCTTAGCTGCCAAAAGGATATAAATATTTTAGAATATTGCTGGAAAAGAGGAAAACAAATGTGCTAAGTCATTAATCCATAAATATTAATCTGGGGGTTTTTTTTGAACGATATATATAGAAAATTGCCCAAACAAAATAATTACTTTTCTGAACTGGTTTTGAAATTTGGGCCCTTAGACAGCATTCGTACGTATCCCTGTGAAAGCTATTAAGGAGAGCACCACGAGAGAGGGGAAAGAAGGGAAAGGTTTTCTAGCTGTATAATCCCCCTTAAAAGCCACAGCAGCATTTCTGGCAACTTGGGTCTCTTACAACTGGTAGGACTGAACAGGAGGTGGAGTTAGGTGACTAATAGCTTTTATAATAAATAAATGAACTTTATGATTTTATAATGATTTTGTTGAGTGCTGCCAATCCCAATAACAGACTGAGAAGATTCGTCATATCTCTGGGGGTTGCAAGGATGCTGGCAATATTAAGAAATCAGTATTTCTACATTTTCTCTACTCCATGCTGAGATGATGGCAAAGGAGTGCATTAAAAAAAAAAAAAAGCCATCAGCTATAGAAATGGTTAAAAACCTCCAAAGAATTGTACAGGACACTGATTTTCATCTGACAGAGTGCCAGAACAAGGTATTCTTTTAAAACTTGTTCTATTTTCTTGCATACTGAAATAATTCCAAGTAGTTTTAAAATATAAAATATGTGAATTTTGGCAACTTAGAAAATTCCTATATACTGATTTTTTTTCTTTTAAAAAACATGTTACAATAAAGTTGATATTCCAAAAAATACTACCAGACACAAAACTTCTCTAAAGGTAAAAGAATCAGTAAGTGGAGTGAAAACACCATTAACAGTTAAGGACATTAATTTTCTTGGGTATTCAGTCTTCCAGCTGCAAGTTCAACAAACACTTCAGTTTCACTTGATGGTGTGTCTTCATCCACACTAATCCTTAATGATTTTTTCATTGCAATGGAAGAAAACAACTAGCAAAATGGTTTCTTTTTGTTACTTCACAATGACTCAAGCAAAGAGATTTCAGTCAGCAGCATTGAGATTTGTGAATCTGGAGAGCCACAGCCAGGTATTTTTAGCTGACAGTCAACGACCACAGAATTTACTTCCATCTTGTTGCATTGGTAGGTCTGGCAAGGTGGGAGGCTTCTGACTGGTAGTATCTCAGGCACCTGTGTTTTCAGATGTCTCTTCCTCTAAGCCCTCCTGACATGAGGATTAGGGCATGAGTAAGACAAAAAAAACTATCAATGAAAAATGTCAAACCTGGGTCTAAGTTTAGACAGTAAACATAACCCATCTGACTTCCAGAGTTCCTGAGCATCTCTAGCCATAATGTGGCACCTGCAACAAGTATTTCACATTAAAATTTGACATATACTACATGCTGATGAGCAACTGCCTCTTCTCAGGACTGATAGAGTTTGTGAACATGATCTGGTTTGGCTCAGGTGGAAAGGAAGCAGATGTGTGCAGGGGCAAGTTGGTATCCTGAGGTACACTGCAAACAACAAACACAAGGTCCTTAGCTGGCTTGCCTTCCTCCTGCAGAACTGAAAAGGTGGGTATTCTCAGCTCCCTGATGCCTTAAAGACAAATGCTTTGGGGTGTGAATCAAGACATCATTTTAACTGTTGGCTGTAATTAACCACATTGGTTCATTTCTTTTTAAAACACACACTGATCCTCATACAGTATTTTCAGGGTACCCTGACTTTCTCCTGCTCAGCAAGCTGATGAGGATGCACATCTGCCTTCATAGAAAAGCATCTCCTTTGAAGCAGACATGAGTCTAAAGGCATAAAACCTGAGCAACTTGTTTCTAAACACTGGTTTCTAACTAGATAATTCTAGAGATTAAATTATCAGTTAGTCATATAGTGTGCCAAACCAGAATCCTTTCTTCAACAATCCACAAAATTGCTCATGTCTACTCACATTCCCTTTGTTAGTCTTGAACCCAGAACTGACTGATGATACATTTTAGAAACAGTGACAGCATCAAGCATATAGTGGAAACACTCTCCGACAAATTTCACTATTTTTCTTTTTAAAATGTCCATTTGATAGAAACTAAACACTTCTAATCCAGTCATAATCTCAGACGTACTTCCATGTTTGAGATCTTGCCCTATTAAATTTGGGTTTATTGTATCCAAGCTACTAGCAAATGACACTTACTTTTGTAAACAGATTACTGTCAATCTTTAAAATATAAAAGCATCATGGCTAACAGCTTGTTAAACTGAATGAGACCAGTAGGTTGGCTTCCAATGTCAATGAAAAATAAACAAAAAGTATGAAAATTAAGCATTCCACAAGGATTTTCATGTTATTTGCGTTTATATAAAAATACTTCCTTTAAACAATTGTTAAGAGGCCAACTCCTTTAAAAATGATAGTTTGGAATTAGCTATGTTGCAACACAAACACATAAAAACCACTAGCTCGCTGGATTAGCCTGGGAAAACTGATTTCTTATAAAATAAATTATCTTCTATGCCCTGTACCATCTAAAATAAATGCAAGAATCAGGGAGAGAGTATAAAGACCACTCAAAAGAATACCAAACGTTCCAGTCCATAATTACTAGATCTATTATCTATTAAATAGTTTAATATTTTAATATTCAAATTACAAGTTTCTAATAAAATAAACTTCAACAGGATTGATTCTACTCTTTGCAGAGACAAGTGCTGCCACAGTTACACCGAACTGTAAACTTCTATTGAAAACCTAAGGCTGAAAGAGGCACTCACTACAGAAGGGACAATTTCAGCTCCTCAGAAGAATCTACTGCAAGCAACACATCTCCTCACTGCAAACAAGTGTATCAACCAAAGAACATAAAGAGGCAAAACGGTGTTTGCAGAGCTTCATCTTGGACCCCATTTGATGTCTTTTACACCATGAAATTGTCTTTTCAAAGCATGGCTGTCTGCCCACTCAGCATTTAGAAAGGAGTCGTCATCATCCTCTTCTAGTTTCTGTAAACAGAACCAATGTGTTAAGGAGGCAGTAATGAATGTGACCCGTGGTCAGTGTCTACAACAGCACAGCTCACATACACTAAAAAGACACTGTTACCTTAAGTTCCTCCTGCTTTCTGTAGTAATACAGCATCATCTGTTTTTGCTCTTCATGACTAATCAGAGGTTCACGCCCTGGAGCTCCTTGTCCTTTCTGAAAGGTAAACCATAAATTTTATTTATGATGGCATTTACAATACAAAAGAGAAGCTGCTACGCAAAGATAGCAAAATCTTTCCTCAGACAATAGGATTTCTCAAATTTAATAAGGTCCCTCAGGAGAGGAAAATCAATGTTGAGAAACTTCTGCTGCATTCAAGTGAGAATTATTTTTTCATCCCAGCATCTGAATCATGCTGTCAATTTTGTGGACATCAATGGAAGTTGCAAACAGGATTGAGTCTATTTTACTTAAGCTTCCTCTCTAAAAGACATAATAAATCTCTCTGTTTTAAGGCCATTCTGGATATCTCAGGATAGGCCCATCCATCTTTAGCTCCCCCGCTAACAGACTCAAGATGGCCTATGACTAAGTAAAGCAGAAAAGGAAGACAGTCACAAAACACTGCAAATAAACGAAATTTTATTTGTTACTACGAATAAAAGAGCTTTATTTTTTTTCCAGGCAACTGTCCTCATGGAAGAAATGATGCACACAGCAGAAAATAGCTGATGACAGCTATTGTCAACAATAGCAAACTGAACAGTTTGAATGGAGATGGTGAATCCTCTCTGAAACAAAAAGGGTCTGAGGTGGTTTAAATTAGCTCTCCAACACATAAATGCAGGCATCTCTTGTCAGATAGAAAACCACCAGACTACTTGCATTCTCCAAAGAGAGACCACCAACTAATTAAACAGTAAGACAAGTTCCCTGGGAGCCTACACTTCAATGGCAGCTGAGTTGCCACACAATCTTTCAGTCACCTTGATAGTAGAGAAAAAGCAATTCTGGTCTTCTAAATGACAAACACATAAATCACTTAGCTTCTCTTTGAGTCATTCTATTAGAGACACCTGCAGACGGTAAGATCTGCTGTAACCATTAATGCATTCTGTGGCAGAGAAGCTCTCACCAACATGGAAGTGAGAGCATGACAACTCCAGAGTAATTCTGCACTATGTGTAAGTACTCTGAGACATTCAACATCCACAAAATGTGAATGTGATTTTATATACAGAGACAGATACATACACACACAAGCATGGTGAGTATCTTCTGACAAAGATCTGAAAATGAACCGAAACACCAAACATTCTTCCTTTGAGTATGGCATTTTCACCAGAGATGAACACAACTACACAGTTAATACTAAAATCACTTTTTCCAAAAAATAATCAACAGTCCCAGTAGCCTGATGCTAATTCTGATATTGCAAGAACATGACAACTGCATCAGACATCACTATACACTTAATAACTGGCTTTTCTTGAACCATCAGGACTGTAACTGAGGAGCAGCCAGAGGTCTTTGCCTCATTTTAGCTCATTACTCCAGAGGATGACTCATCAGACCTATGTTCACAATTAGCAGAAGGCCTTGTCTGCTTCATCACATCTGACGACTGGGAAGACTCATTTCTTTAGAAAAAGTGCAGCTTGGAAACACTAGGTGAGCTGCAGCTGACAGTGCCACAGGGTGGTATAGGCCCAGCAGCTTGTTTTTCCTTCTAGCACTCAGCCAGTTCTCACCAAACACTTAGGGAGAGTGTAAGCTGAGGCTCTGAAGCCAACTGAAAAGCCAGCTGAGGTTTTTTAAACTTTTCTTTTGGTATTTCACCGATTTTTAAATATCTTTGTGCTGTACTTTAGAAAAGTGCAATGGAGCACGTAATAGCAGCTACAGTATTTAACTGACAGGCAAAGGAATTACATAAGAAAAACATAGAATATTATAAATTAAAACCTGAAAATAGACCTAGTTTTAAGACACTGAAGCCAGAACTAATCTAATCCATTTTATACACCTACAGACAATTTTCTTTTGCAGAGAATTTGACAGCCAAAGGTGACTAACTTGTAAAGAAATCTCCCAGCAATACTTACTTTCTGTATCTTGACAATGATGGTTGTTTTCTCATTTTTGCCTACATAATCAGAGAGCAACTTTGTTTCTTTCAACTCCTTTCCTGCCCACCACAACTGCGCTTCTGATTCTTCTATAACTTCAAGTCCAGCCTGTGACACAAAAAAAACCCAACAAACAAGGGTGTTGGTTTTTTGCTTTTTTGAAAACCAGGGAAATTTTTCTGGGAAAAGTCTTTCTGAAATTCTTAATAGAAAGGCCAATGCAATTCACCTGATTTTACACTGTGCTTCTGCTACATTTTTCTCCTCATATAAATCTACTGTATTTTCATTCATATCCCATTCAACCTTCACCTGACATAAACACTTTGGATAAGATGGTTTTAAATTGTAAGAGGGTAGATTTAGATTAGATATTAGGAAGAAATTCTTTCCTGTGAGGGTGGTGAGGCACTGGAACAGGATGCCCAGAGAAGTTGTGGATGCTCCATCCCTGGAAGTGTTTAAGGCCAGGCTGGATGGGGCTTTGAGCAACCTGCTCTAGTAGGAGGTGTCCCTGCCCATGGCAGGGGGGTTGGAACTCGATGATCTTTAAGGTCCCTTCCAACTCGAACCACTCTATGATTATAATATATTCTCAATACTGGCCTTAGAAAGAAATGACAAGCTATTTAAAATTGGTCCAAGACTTACTTGAACTCAACTTTTGTATATAACATTTGAAATAAACTTAATTCATCTTATTTCTATACTTAAGCTATTGGTGGCTTTTACATAAACTATCAGAAAAAAAAATTAAACAAAATCTGTTGTGCAAATATAAAAACCACCTCTTATTGATAAAATAGAGAACAGCATAGTGCATATTTAACCCAGTCACTACATATAATTCAAATACATTACTGCATACATGAGTTCCTGACAAGTCTTCTCTGTCTTCAAACTCCATCCGAATTGGGTCATGTGGAGGCAATCCCATTGGATACACTATCATCACAGCCCCTCGGAGCTGGTCCAACGCATCTTTCACCATCTCCATATTAACACACACATTGGCCTGAACTTGTTTCTGAAACACAGGCAGGGATCATCGGTAATTTAAAAAAATATGCAGGAAGACTTTACTTTGTAGGCAGTTGAAAGGTAACAGTGGGATATTTGCACAAAGCTAACTGGCTGCACAAAGATATTAAGAGCATAAATTTTCTCAATTGCATGTCGACTTCTGAATATACCACTACACTTCTGCCCCCTCCATTTGTCTTGCTTACACTGGGGGGGACAAAAAAAAATCTTCACTAAATTGTGGAGGAAGTATTTAGTAACAAATGTCTGTGGGATACAGGCATTAAAACAAGTACGCGTATGACCACAGAAACTGGGATTTTTTTCTTCCAAGTATGTGTGATTCATGAGCAAGATTCAAAACAGCAGAATTCAGGTAAGGGCTAGAGAAGGGGCCTAAAACTTGGGGAAAAAAATTGAGCACATGTGAGCAGAAGAGTAAAGCTTGGCATATCACACAGCTTAAGCAGAGAACATCAAGATCAAATACTTGGCATGGTTCCAAACCCTACTGCAAAGGATAGAGGAAAAACAAGATGCATCTGGAAGAGAAGAAAAAGATTTTGCTTATGCTTAATAGTTCCAACATTTTAAATAAAAAGGTTTATAAAAAAAGAGTAAGAGAATGCTGCCTCCTTGTGGACAATCTTAAACTAGTTACCTGGCGAGTACAATCGACTTCTCAATCTCAGATGAACAGCCTTTTTTTTTTTCTTAATAAATACACAGGTATATTTCTTAATTTTCATCATTATGAAGCGATGAACCTAACAAACCACTTCATTAACTACCCTTAACTTCATTCACTAGTGAATGACAGTAATTTCTGGATTAAGTCAGCATGCAGTGCAGTGGGGCCTGTTCTTTTCAGTATCTTTATCAACGATGTGGCCAAGGGGATTGAGTACACCCTCAGTAAATTTGCAAACACCACCGAGCTGGGCCAGAGCATTAACCTGACTGAGGGTAGGAAGGCTCTACAGAGGGATTGGACAGGCTGGATTGATGGGTTGAGGCCAGCTGTATAAGGTTCAACAAGGTGAACAACTGCTAGGTCCTGCACATGGGTCACAACAACCTCATGCAGTGCTACAGGCTTGGGGAAGAGTGGCTGGAGAGCTGCCTGGTAGAAAAGGACCTGGGGGTGTTGGTCAGCTGTTGGCTGAACATGACCCAGCAGTGTGCCCAGGTGGCCAAGAAGACCAACAACATCCTGGCCTGTATCAGGAACAGTGCAGCCAGCAGGAGCAGGGAAGTGATTGTCTAACTGTACTCAGTGCAGGTGAGGCCCCACCTTCAGTTGTTGCATTTCATATATGGAATCACAGATGTAGTGGATTCCTCACATGCCAGCTGCAGCTGTATTCTACCCTAGAAACTGTTTGATTTTATAACTTTCTTTAATGTGTGAACAATGCTGTGTTTTCAATATTACTTAATTTTAGTAATTATTCCACATCAGTACTGTGTGCAGTTTTGGACCCTTTACAACAAAAAAGACATGGAGGTGCTGGAGTGGGTCCAGAGAAGGGCAACAAAGATGGTGAGGAGTCTGGAGAACAAGTCTCATGAGGGGTGGCTGAGGGAGCTGGGGTTGCTCAGCTGGGATAAGAGCACTGAGGGGAGACCTTATTGCTCTCTACAGCTACCTGAAAGGAGGTTGTAGTGAAGTGGGGGTCAGTTTCTTCTCCCAAGTTACAGGCGATAGGACACGAGGAAATGGCTTCAAGTTGTGCCAGGGCGGGTTCAGATTGGGTATCAGGAGAAATTTCTTCACCAAAAGGGTTATCAAGCACTGGAATGGGCTGCTCAGGGAAGTCACCATCCCTGGAGGCATTTAAAAGACGCAGATGTAGATGTAGTGCTGATAGACATGGTTTAGTGGTAACTTGGGAGTGTCAGATTAACAGTTGCACTTGATGATCTTAAATGTCTCTTCTGACCTAAATAATTCTATGAATTTTGCAACTTTGTATTGTAAATGACAACATATAGTTGGAAGTTTCACCCAGGAAGACCTGAAAAGTACAGATCAGATCTGAAGATATTTTTGACTCAAGAAGTAAAACTACGTATTATTGATTTCCTCCTTGTTTAGAGATAGAGTCAATGATGTACAGTCCAACAGAAAAAAGAAGTCCATCTGGAGAAAATCTTTGGAGTACAGAAGCTTTAATCTGAAACATCTTTCATTCTGTGTGGATTTTGCTATGACTCAGAACAGCTTGGCTGAAATTCTGCCTCAGTTCAGGAAAGGTCTGTTGCACCTCAGTGCACTGGAAGCACTGCCAAGTGACAGGGCAGATCCTCTGCTTGCCTCCACAAAGCCTTTGGAAACACTGAGCTGCTTACTCTATATCATTGATATGACACTATTATCAGCAACAAAACAGCCAAGAAGGCCAATTTAAGTGCACAGGCAACACTAAAAATTCAGTAATGTTATCTATTTGCATAACTGGTTTGAAGCTGGTTTAAAGTTCCAAATGTACCAATTCCCAGAATTGTAGGGGTAGGGAGCAGAAAATTCCTTTCAGTTGTTTACCCAAAAAAAGCAATCTGATAACAAATATTACTTAATTTGTGTTTCAAAGTCATACGAAATCTAAGACACAACATAAGAGTATCTACAGATTTAGTAAAGTGAGGCTAAATAATTGATACCGTAGTACCATCAGGACATCCCCTCATGCTTATCTTTAAATACACAAACACATTGGGAGTGAGCATGAGTCCAAGTGCTTGTAAAACCAAGGCCTAATCTAAGAGATTAGAACATACTTTTCAATTAATTATACATAAAACTCAAAAGACTATGTTAACAAGCAAAAGGTACTTTTTTCCAGGAACAACACTGAATGCTGTTAATTTTTCACCAGCAAACATGGCAAGCATTCACCTAAAGAATGCATCAATAGCAAATTAAGGGCCTGTGGACAAAATTAAATGTGATTTAATCATTCAATGTGGCCCCGGTTGCCAGCATTCACTTGGAGTTTAATATCTGATTCCTTAACTTGTTGAACCAGCTTGCCAAAAGCCATTAAGAAAATCATTAACAGAAATGTCAGCTTTTATTAGACTATTCACATCCCTTCATGATACTACTCAAAAATTCTCAGCGCTTACACTGAAAAAAATCTATTTTTAATTAAGTTGCTCAACTACACAGCACCTATTAAGAGAGTACCACATACCACATGCTGCTTCAGGAAACTTACTTTAGAGATTAACGCCTTGGCTTCCTCTATTGTCTTCTTAATAACTTGCTGCATTTTTTCATTTGGAGCTGAAAATAAGAGAAATGTATTTAGTAGTCTACACTTACCATAAAATAAAACAACCAAAAAACAAATGACATGTCCAGGTTATTCCCTGCTGTGAGCAAATGAACACTGTTAAATCATGAAGCAAGACAGACGCTACTGAGTTGCAGTATATCTACCAGTTTGATAGTTCATTGCTATATCTCCTACTAACTTAAGAAACAAAAGAGTATTTCTTCTGGGAGAGCCAAACTTACTTTTCCACACAGACATCTGACTGCTATTTGGGACAAAAGTACTAAGTAGAAAGCAACAGCTATAATTTCATCCTCACCAAAACCAAGACCCTTTCCCATGTCATACTTACGACTACAGTGGGCTGTGCTGGCAGATGTGTATAAAAGGGGACGAGAGCTTGGAGTTTTCTGACTTTTTTCCAATTAAGATTTAAATCTAAAGGCAAATACAGTTTTGCAAATACAATGTGTATTTCATATTATAGTTATCTACTTTAGTTGTTAAAAAAGCCTCTCCTCAAAAACAAAAATCCAATTAAATCATATTAACTCACAGCTGAACATTCAAATGCATCGTTTGATGGTATTTAGTTTGGCTCACATTTACATGCTGTCCAATACTGTAAACTTTGTTCATATCATAGAATCATAGAATGGTTAGAGTTGGAAGGGACCTTAAAGATCATGAAGTTCCAGCCCCCCTGCCATGGGCAGGGACACCTCCCATCAGACCAGGTTGCTCAAAGCCCCATCCAGCCTGGCCTTAAACACTTTACATATTACAAAGGTGTCTTCCCACTAACACATAAATGCCCAAGTACAACTACAAGTAAAAGTGATACTGTCCTTGTGTTAAAGTTGCTTGCATGTTTCTACTTTAAAGCCCAACACTGCTCACAACCATGCCAGGCTTTGTCTCCATGCCTACGTATGAGACTCTGAGAACACAATTAGAAGGGAAAACACAGCTATAATATAAGCTCTTGAACTAGTTCAGCAAGGGCTTAAATTTTACTGGGCAATGCATTGTGTTAGAAGAATAATTTCCCCCCAAAATATGACACTTGGAGTAAGCTGTTTTTGTATGGCAAGTTAAGATTAAGTTATTCAAAGATTCCTCCTTCACTGAGCTGCCCTGCAATCTGCGTCTAAAGGGCTGCTGACCCAACAAGATCTGCTGTGGTGCCGGGACTACAAGGACAGACAGAAAGAAGACAATCGCAGTCTCTCTCAGGCAATCAGTCCCCGTGCTCTTGACTATAAAGTGGGGCTCAATACACATACCAAGTGCTAAGGCAAAACCACTTAGCTGGAGTTGCAGAAAGAAAATGTGACAGGAGTGAGCTCAGTAAGTCTGAGTCACAGCCAATGAGTAAAAAAGGAGAAATACCACAAAACCAATCTGTTAATGTGTCTTGGAGTAGCTGGAGGAAAATACATTTACAAGTGGAAAATAAAGCGAAACAGTAGAAGTTGCTTTTGATAATTATTTACTTATCTTTGGAGTTTACTTTCAAGTACTACACTTGCAAAGTTAAATGGCAAACGTGCTGAAGAGATACACTACTACTTTGGCTTTAAATCACCATTACATCACACCCTAATACAAGACAGAAGGTTTATGTAAACTGATAGTTAGCTGATCTATTGTGTCTGCAGAGAAAGAAACAAAGGTTTACAATAGATTTACCATGTCCATTTCTTCGCCCAATTTCATCTTTCTTGAAGACACTTCCACCACTTGGTACACACTTTTCTGCCCACTCATCCTTTAACTTCAGTTCTTCGATTTGCTCATCTGTCAGTCCTTGCATATTGTAAGGCAAGAAAATGCCATGCTCTGCCAACTCCTCCATCTCTTTAAAGTGTTCAGAAAATAAGATTAGAATTGTGTTATTGAGAGCATAATGTTTACAAAAGCCCTTCACACACATACACGCAGGGAAAACCTTACTCCTAGCCTTCAGTTTTTAAATAGCTAAGTATATGCAATAAACAATAAGGTATATAAACACACATATATAGATACATATGATGTAATTATGTTACAATTAATATATTTCATAAATATAAGAAACAACGTAACAAATGGCAGAGTGCAGATATGCAGATGATAGTTGCTGGCCACAAACTTTTGGTTTTTTGCTATTTCCTTAGTCAGCTTTAGCAGACTGCACATACTTTTTTCTAAGTACTTATGGGAAAGTAACTTTTTTTTGAAAAAATGGAAAAACATTTTATTGTTACACAATCATTAATTTCTTTACAGTTGAGAAAATATGCAACTGGACTATCTATAGTTTTGTCCCTACCATATCTGACCTAAAAGGTCAGATTCACACACAGCATGAAATAAAGAAAAGCATCTATAGTAATTTATGCCTAATCAAGTAGCAACCAACCAGGATAATTCTGAGACAACAGAAAGGTGTAAATGCTGGTTATCAATGCACAGTCTCACGCAGTGAGAACAGGAAATGTGTGGATGTGCTTCCCTAACCCTGTTATCTAGCCTACAGCATCTGATCCACAGCCTGCAAGCTACACTCCCTACCTTCCCCCAGAACAGCATAACCAGCTGCCGGTCCACTTCATAGCATCCTTTCCTTGAAAGCCCTCCAGCCTCTTTACCATCACTGTATGAAGTAAAGAACCTCCCTCTCACAAACAGTAACCTAGGTCCCAAGAAATGGCAATGCTGTTGTGGCTGGGAATATAGGTGTCCACATGAAAACATAACGGCCAAAGCGAAATTAGCAAGTACCATGGAGTACCAGAAGCAGATTTGTGGAAAGACTGAGGGTTAAAAATACAGTAACCACAATGTCTGGGTTTGGGAGGTTTTTTTATTTCAGATTAGCTTCAGTACAGCCTCATAACACTACCTACATATTTGCAGCTGGAGCATACCAGGTGTAAACAGAGGTAAATCTCCCTCTGAAGGGAATTTCAGCTCGTTTTCCCAGGCTGATCCTCAATGCAAACTGAAGTGGGTCAGCTGGGACAAACAGTATACGTTTAATGTTTTTCAAAAGCCACTTCCTGGACTGAGCTAAAGCACTAAATTACATGCATCCAGTGAGTCTTCATCACACGGCAAGCAGATGCCTTGCACCAAGCATGCAGTAGGCAACGCAAGAATTGTATTTCATATGTTGGGTACACAGCTAGTCACAAAGGATTTACGCAGCTGCCACGGGAGAGGACACAGAATCACAGAATTTTAATGGTTGGAAGGGACCTCTGAGATCATCGAGTCCAACCATACAGACACAAAAAGAAAACCCATCCAACAAACCAAACAAAAAAACCCCACCTCCCACAAAAAAAACCATCCCGAACCCCACAAAACAAATCAACCAACCCAACAATCTCAGCCACTAGAGCACACCCTGAAGAGCCACATCTACATGTTTCTTAAATACCTCCAGGGATGGTGACTCCACCACCTCCCTGGGCAGGCTGTTCCAGTGCCTGACCACCCTCTCAGTGAAGTAATTCTTCCTCATATCTCATCTAAACCTCCCCTGCTGCAACGTCAGGCCATTTCCTCTGATCCTGTCTATTCACTTGGCAGAAGCGGCCAACAACCACCTCTCTACAACCTCCTTTCAGGTAGCTGTAGAGGGCAATGAGGTCTCCCCTCAGCCTCTTCTCCAAACTAAACACAGCCAGTTCCGTCAGCCTCTCCTTGTGTGACACACTGCAGGTCAGTCACGCAGCAGATGAGTTTTCAGCCATATACAGAGGAAAGCTTGGAGCTGTACAGTTTCTAAAAAGTAAGGACTACTAGAACACCAGAAGGTGGGAATTAACATTTTGGCCGGTTTGGTGGGTATTCACTGTTCTCTTAAATTTAGGGAAGGATAGTTTGCTTGCTTCTAAACTCGGATTAGGATGGGGAACCACCGGTGCCCGAGGGCCAGGGGTGTGCGGAGGCCTGGCGGCGGACCTGTACCTGAGCAAAGGCGCTGCACCTTCAGCCTCCCGTTGTAGATGCGGGCGATGAGGGGGGCCAGGTCGGCCAGGGGGGAGCTGCCAGCCGCCTCCAGCAAGAACTGGCTCTCGTCGCCGCGCTTCACATGCAGCCGCACCATGGCGGGGCCGGGGCCGGCACTAATGGCCGCTCTGCGAGAGGAGGCGGCGGCCGTTAGTGCCGTTACACTCCCTCAGCAACCGCCCCGCGTCCCTGGATACCGACGGGAAGGAGGCGGGGGAAAGGCGCCGGGAGCTTCCCGGACACCCTGAGGGCCCGCTGCCGCCCGCCCCCCACAACCCTCCGTCCGCCCTCTCTGCTTCCGCTTCCTCTTCCGCTTCCGCCCTCCGGCCGTTGCCATGGGAGACGCTTAAAGGGCCCGCGCCACCCCCCGAGAGAGACCAAAAAACTATAACTTTTTTTAAGGGCAGGTACGTTTATTTGATGAATAAACACCGCCGCCTTCCACAGCGTGGGTAGGGAAGGTTGTGCGCCGCGGGATGGGGTGGGGGTGTTCGATGCTTGCAGCTGTCAGGGTTCACAGAGCCATCTACCACAGGGAACACAGGACTCATGAACAGGCGTCGAGCGGTTCTAATTTTTAATTAATTCCTTAGTTAGTTTTTCTTTTTTTTTCTTTTCAGANACCGATCACACAGATGTGTAGAGCAACAGTTTAAAACAAGGTCATTCACACACCGAAGCACAAAGCGTATCAAGTACCACGGCTGTTTAAAATGTACAAGTACTGGTTTTATGAGCTGAACGGAAAAAAGCACAATAGAAAACTCACTGTCTTCACTCCTCTATCCAACTGCAGCTCGTGGCCAACCAGATACTGTGTAAAGGGAGAGTGGGTTATTTTATAAATAGCGTTTCGATAGCATTTGAGAACTTAAAAAAGAAGCACTGTTGTCCTGTATTTTGCTACTAGAAATAGAAGGCTAGTGTGTTGTGTTGCGGTCCTTGGTTTTGCCAAACCGGTAAGAGTTTGTTTGCAAGGAAGCCAATGTGTGTAGGCATGTATTTGCCGTCCCCCAGGAGGTGACAATTGTGACACATTCAGCTTTGGATGAAAGCACACAGCTGCCTATACAGATTATGTCTTAAGACACCACGAATTTTAAGGAAACTGCAGGGTTTGATAGCATACGTAAATGGAGCTAAGGAGATCGGTTATTTTAAATTGCCTCGCAGTAGCAATGTATCATATTTTATGTAATCTCATGTGAGTTTTAGAAAAATCATAGAAGCATAAAGAGTTGTGGGTTTGCAGCATAATATGTAGAACTGCGACTTAGCCTTCAGCAGCCTCAAAGCAGCACCACGCAAAGGACAGTCCCTGCCTCTGGGCGAGGAAGAGTCACTCAGTTTTAACTGCAAAAGTGACAGAATGATATTGTTCAGCTCAGAGGATTACCGTTCTCCCGTTTACTCTCACAAGTAAGATTTTAAAAACTAATCTACTCGATGGGGAGGATGCTGAGCAGACAGCCCAGTCACATAAGATGACTTTCTCCTCTTGATGATGTGGTGCGGCTGCTAACTCCCTCACACAGGTCTTTCTACGGGGCAACAAAGTCCTTCTGACCTGCAGAAGAGGGGTAGGGCACAAGCCAGCTCAAATATGTTGTCTGCAACTGGTAAAGGATGCTCTGTATCTCAAAACCAAAGGGGAAGTTCTTCCCAGAGGCTGAGTGAGAACTTGTTATATCAGTTTTTTACAATCTGTGGGAAAAGTGTATCTTCAAAACAGTAATGCATAAATGGATGATATGGAACAATTATTCTGAAGTAATACTAGTGAGTATATGTCACAATAATATTTAATACCTGAAATGTACTGACACAGAAAATTAAAGTGAAATACTATGTTAATACGTAAAGTTTTGTTTGTATGTTGAAATTAAACTATTTTTGTTGTGCCTCAAGTTCAAATATAAGCCTTACAAATATCCATAGCCTCTGTTATAAATTAAACAACTTCTAAACAATACTTGTCAACATTCAAATCTCAATAAACTTTGGCAGCTCTTTGGTAAATACTTATAAATATCAATCAACAAAACAGTAAAAAGGGAGTGGGGAGGCTACCAGCAGGGAACCTCTTTTTTTGAAATTCCACAGTGGGGAACAGAAATGAGAGCTCCCTCAGCAAAAACTATTTCCAGGATTGGGATATTGTAATGAGATTAGTAGCTCATCCTTCTCTTCTCTGTCTATTCAAATACTATTACATCGGGATTTTAATAAATTTCAGATAATTTTTTTGTGCTCTACCATATATACATATGCAAAATTTATACACAAACAATAGTGGCTGTTTATGAGTAGAGTTAAGTTTCAGTGCATTTGACAATTAATTATTGCACACAGGATAATCTCAAATGCCCAATTATTCTACTGGATAAATGCAGCAACAAATAGAACCTCATATTATTTTTGAACATCTATCTTTCTGTAAAATCTTGTGTTGGTGACACCTTAGGTGCCAAAGAAGTGAAAGGATCAGTGGGGGATCTGTTGCTGGTTATTCTTGATGGTATGGGAGGTGCAGGTGGTCTTCTTGCTGGCATTGTATAGAAGCAATCAGTAGAACTTTTACTCCAGTCATTACCAAAGTTAAAGTCTGAACCAAGAAAAGTATTTTGTTCAGTGCTCAGCAAATCCGGAGATCCAGCTGACTTCCTGGAACCGATTTGCTTAAAATCTGGAACACTTTTAGATGGCTTTAGCTTTACGTTGAAATTCTCCTCTTCGTCATCAAAGGTTACCCATCCTTTTGGCTGTACATTTTTTACCATGAGAGATTTACTTCGCAAGCAAAAAGTGTTTTCAGACGCATCAAGGGAAAATGCAGGCTTGCTTGTATTACAGCTAGGGGGATTCAGAGAAGGGAAAGGATTGCAAGCGGCATGTCCTTCCAGGAAATGTGAAGTTATTCCAGACTCTGGCGTCTCCGTTCTGAATGGGTTTCCAGTATTAGGAGTTCTTTCAGTGAATGGGTTTGTGCAGTTCAGTCCGGTAATAAAGGGATTTGGAGAGCTGCGCTTATGTTCCTGGGATGCGTTAAAGGTTGGAATAGGAGGCATTGCTGGCATGCAATTTACAGTATTCAAAGTATCAGCATTTCTTTGTGCTGCTGAAGGCAACTGTATCAACTCCTTTTGGTTTAAAGTCGTTAGGGGTGATGTTCGAACAGATGTCTGCATCTTGGACACAAGCAGCTTAAATGACAAATCTTCAAAAGGGTCACTGTTTAACTGTGTTTCAAGTTTAGTGCCGTGTGTTCCATTTGTTTTAATCTGGAAAGAAAACAAGATGTTTAGAAATCATGTGGCTGGCTGTTTTGAGATCAGCAACTTACTAATAGTACTAACTCCACGTTTCATACTCTTCTATGCGAAGAAAAGAAATGCTTGGGCTTAAAGTGAAACTTCAGTACAATTCGGTTGTGACTTGCACAATGCACTTGTACAGAATGATTGCTTCTTTTCTGGAAAACAACAGTTTTTCTGGAAAACCCCTTTTCTAGAGAAAAGCCTACTAGCTATTAAACACAAATTCCCCTCCTCCCACCCTTGTTGGCTGATGCAGCTTGAATCTACTTCATGCAGGTCAGAGTCCTAGCCAAAAGTACTAATGGACATCGTATAAGAAAATCTTGAAAAAAACTTGGGAAATGATGCTGTATTCTAAACAAGTGATAACCCAGCACAAATATGAAATAAAAAGCTCTAGGTTTAATTGTTTGAGAGTTTATAATGTTGATGTTACAAGCAATATTTAAGCACCACAATGAAAGGAAAAATTAGTGTAATTAGTATATGCAACTTCACACATTTCTGCGTAGACATATGCATCCATAGGCATCTCCAGTGCTTCTTGACAAGTGAAGGTACAATTACCAGTTTGTAATATTTTAAAATAACAAGTTATCATTGTTTAGAATAATACTAAATGGAGAAAACAAAGTTTTTTCCACAGACTTCTCATCTTTTAAAAACAAAATATTCCTGTTTTTATACATTTCTTCAAACAACAGTGCAGCTTTTAGACCTTGTAACAAGTGTCCAGAAAGGTAGAATATCTACCTTTGTTCAAGACATCACACTGACAGAACAGAGTTTGGAGCTTCCCCTTATTAAATGAATGCAAAGAATTACACTCATGTTAAAACAGCTTCTGAGAATTCGAATTTCACAAATAAATTTGTCATTTTAACATATTCCCTTAATATACCCAGTTAGTTTGGATATTTAGCATGAAAGTTCTATTAACTAATGTTTTGTTTAACTAGGATGCTAGCTAAAACTATCAATTAAAATACAATATTATTATAGCCTAACCTCAATCTTTAAACATCTTATTTTTACTGCATTTATTGTGCATAGGTTGAAGCGTGCCTCCACATATCCACTGCCTAAGCAGCTATGCAAAATTAGTCTGCAGGCATTAGAGATTCTCACGAATAATAAGAATATTGTAAGTTCTTCCTACAGCAATTTCTTTTAAAAAAAATTGCAGTTGTAGCTTGAATTGTTCCGCAGAAGAAACGAAGTATGTGGACAACAACGCATTTGCTCTGGTGGGTTTTTTTGAAACAATAACATCTGTAACTTGCCCCTCGGTACTACTCCATCAGAGAGTTTCTAAAATGAATTAGGCTTGATGTTACCAAACCACAAACAGAGTAGTTCAATATTGGTATTTCTATATATATAGCAAGTGTTTTGGAAAATAATATTAAAACAAAGGCATCAAGTAACTGAGAGGGGAAACGTGAAAAATTGAACTGTAGAAAGAATATAAATCAAATGCAGCTTGGCACCAGCTGCCCAAGTCCTGTGTTCATTAACCAAGTCATCGAAAAGTACAAGATCCCGAAGAAACTATGAATCCCAATTGCTCTTTAATGGAAGTAAAAATTTGCTCTGAATAATTCTGGAACCAAATACTTTTAAAATTGTAACAAACAGTATATTTTAATTTGGGTAACAGTAAATTCTCTGTTCTTTGAGAAATGTGAAATATGGGTTTTATTTTGAAAAATATAAATTTGGCAGGATTTATTTGTGTTAAACAGAAATGTTAACTCAACACCTACTCATTTCTTTCCAAATAGACTGAGACCAGGAGATTCAGCAGTGACTGATCAACACACATGAGGTTCCAATTGTTTCATAAAAGATGATGAAGCAAAATATTTGCTATCGTGCGAATAAATACAGTTAACAGTATCAATTTTAATTGCATTATGAAAGGAAAAAGCAAACTATGGTATGACAGTCAATTCATTAATGCGGATAGGTGATTTTTAACGTGGATGAGACTGCAGATGTATGAAAACAGGATTCATACATCTTCTCTGCTTGAATAGATGGAGACCACATACAAGATTGGTAAATAGTCAGATACCTGTTACCCTGATGGTTGCTCCTGCTTGTGAAAGAGAAACAGACATCAAAGGAAAGAAAATTAGGAAGAAAATCCAAGTAACAAAGCAACCTCATATTAAAAATACTTCAAATTTTCTCAAAGCCATTTTTTAACATGAATACAAACCAAAAACACTTACTGCGCACTATACTAAATTCTAAACTTCTGTTGTATTCTATTGTAAGACTTAGAAGCTGCACCATTAAGAGAAAAAAAAAACCAAACAGCTCAAGCCAATTCTAACGTTATTTCCAGACAGACATTCATTGTGCAGCTGATAGTGTTAGTTCTGAATCCAGGCTGGAAGGGACCTCCAAAGGTCATCTAGTCCGATCTCGCTGCAGTCACAGGGACATCCCCAACTAGACCAGGTTGCCCAGGGCCTCATCGAGCCTCACCTGAATATCTCCAGGGAAGGGGCCAAAGTGTAAGAATTTGATTATTGATGGTCTAATTCTAACCAGCTATTAACATGAAGAGCATTATAGCCCTCATTCTGGGGACTCTGTTGGTATAATCACCCATCTATAGTAATAGTTTTTCAAGTTATTGAAAAAAACATAAGACTTCTCATTCAATCAAAAAACAAAATGTCCTTAGTTTACAATAAATAAAATCTATTTAAATAAATACTTTTATGTTTGAATATATTGCTTGGTAATCTATAGAGTCCTGAATAGTCCCACTGTATACAAGTGATTAGTTTTACAAGGAGAGACTTAGGTTCTTAAATATCACAATCAGGCTTTGAATCAGAGGTCGGTTTGGAATCCTACCTCTCAAAGGACATCGTATTTATTTGAAGACCTTTACTCAGAAAACTTATTTACAAATGATAATCAAGAAATGAAATAAACATCATTTAACTAAACTAAGCAAAACAAACAAAAAAACCAAAACAAACCACGAACTAGAACAAAAAACTCCAATCAGAAAACAGAAATAAAAAACCTAAGCTGGAGACAATAAGGCTTAAAGTGAACCTTACTTGTAATTGTACAGCCTGCATTAATCAAAGAAACCTGATTGCAAAAAAAAAAATCGTAGCTCCCTGAACTAGTCTGGTTTGGATAATAATAATTTAACAGTAATTGGGTAACAATAATGATTTGGATAATCCAAACTGTCTGGTTTGGATATTGTTAACAATAGTCACAGGATTCCACAGCTCAAAAAAACCTGTTTACTGTGTTCTTAATCGTATTTGTGATTGCTGTGTATATGCACAGATAAATGTAATTTTCGTAATAATTTTGAAAGAACGGCTTGCACCCCTTTTACAAAATGATCAATGGTAAAACTACATTTAGAAGATGTAAGGCTTTCAAGAGTGACACAATGCAATCTATTTCTAATCACAAAATTGGTACATTTTCAAGTACCTTATGCCTCTGTGTATATTCTTCGCTGGAAACACTTCATATTTTCTAACAAACTACAGAAGTCCTGATATTCTACCTATATCTTCTGGTTTTTTGTCTTAAGTTTCCAAAATGAAAAAAAAATAAAAATAAACAGGCAGAGAGAGAGATTCATTAGAAAGAAAGGAAATGCCTTTAAAGATTTTTCAATCAGAATTCAAAATCAGCTCATCAAGGACTGAATTTGGCTATTTTATTGTGTAACAAAAGAGATATTAACTAACTGCTTTAGTGAAAGTGGTCCTCAGGTGTAGAGATAAGGTAAAATCCAAAATACTGATGAAAACTTACATAATCATAAATATCCACAGGTGAGTTCATGTTAAAGAAAACCCCAAACACCAGAAAACAAACACGCAAATTTACTCCTGGTAAAAACTGGGCACAAATCCATCAGCTTCAATAAATTTGTATTTTTATTCAAGTAGCATTATTATCTGGCCTAGCTTCTGATACTGTAAAAACTAACAGTGCTGGCCTTTAGTGAAGATGTTTAGCTTCATGTATATAAAAGCAACACTGAAACCCTACTTCTCATTTTTTTAAACAGTAGGAAGAAACTCTAAAAAAAATGTGGTGGTTTTTTTTTCTTCAAATAACACTGTAAATGATCCCACAGAACAGAATATTCATGTTATTGTATTAAATTTTCAGGTTAATGCACTATGTTTCTACATTTTAATTGACACTAGGGAATGGGGAGAAGTATACTTCTATTGCATATCTATCAGTATTGTCTTCTTGCAACTATTAGCATCAACATAAAGCACTACATCATGAAATCTGCAGAGCTTACTTTATAATCAAAACCTGCGTTAGTTGGTTACTGTAAGTTTAAGTCACGCATGTGTCATACAATTAAATTTCTTACATTGAGTATTTTTCCACACAAAGTTGTCAAATTACAATATAATATTAAGAACAAGCTGTCCATAAGCTTTAATTCTGTTATAAGAAATCTTAAGTTAAATATTTAGTATTTATGATGTTAGTTATTCATAAGGCAATACATAAGCAATTAAGTATTATCCTACTAGAGCTTGATGATCTTCAACTCAAATCTTTTGACCTTTAGTTTTGTTTATTTGCTTGCTTTAGGAGTTTTCACAAATCTACAGCATTCAGTACAGGCTGTGTTAATTTACATAATGAGAAAAGGTATATACAAGGTTTTTTTACTTACTTGCTGCTGTGAAGGAGCAGGTTCAGAAGGCAAACTGTGAGCTGATCGGCTGCGAGGAGGCGGTTGTGGGGGTTCCAGACTTTGTGGGGCACTTGTCTGAGCTGGATGCGATGCCACAGGCGTCAGAGGCTCCTGCATCCTTAGTGCAGGCGGTGGCTGAGTGGTGGGCTGAGCAGGTCCAGCAGCCTGAGGCTTTAGTGGTTCAGGAAGCAATGGGGAGCCTGCAAGTATATTTGCAGTGTTTTTCATTGTAAAGAATTGAAATAGAAATGTGAAGAATGCCATGAACGAGAATACATGACTGTGGAAGTACCAGAACTTCAGAAAAGGGAGCTGTAAGAACAGCAGGTGATCATGGTAACTAAATTAAAAGTCATCAAAAGCTCAGCATATCTCCATCAAAAATTATTCTCACAGATATAAAATTGAGAACCAGAAACCGTGTCATTCTTAAATGTACTTCAGCTGCATTTAAAGGGATTCTGGAAGTCACTATTATAAAATGCATATATTGATACTAACATAATATAAAAAACCCTTTATACTTAAGTTTAGGAAGCGGCTCTGAGAGTTAAACAGAAACACTATTCCGAATACTATGATTACAGAGCAACCAGTGCAGAGAACGGTCCAGTGATCAACACGCATAGCATGACACACCAACGCGCTCAGACCAAAACACAGAAATATGACCAAAGTTTCTCTTCATAGCTTGAAATCTATCTTATCTGACTGCTGCTTATTATCTGATAAGGGTTTACAATACTTGTGGATTCAAGAACCTTAATTTCTAGAGACAAATGAAGACATCTGTTGAAAACCAAGCTTTCAATCCACAGACAGTACCTCTTGACTGAATAGTGATATTTATATTTAACTTCTGAAGTAAACTTACCCCTTGGTGGTTCAGCTGGTTTGGTCTGAGTTTCAGGTGCTGGTCTTCCCCCAGAGGGACGGACATGGCTTTGTGGTGCACTAATAACTCCAGCTCGAGGTGGAACAGTCTGACATAATAATTGGTAAAAAGAAAGTATTTTAGTTCTACTTTGGATCTGAAGTAATCTACTGCTAAATGATTCAGGATAATTAGGACTCTGTGAAAAAGAAATTCTTTGGTAAAAGTTGCTGACTAATTTTTTAGGCACATATATTCTCACGTATATTCAAAGAATATATTCTCAAACCTCAAATTCAAAGCAAAGGATTTTTACAGCAGTCTTCAACTTTATATAAATATTTACCTGTGCAACAATGGTAGAAACACTTATTATTTATTTAGTATTAATAAGCTAATTTTACTTAATTCTATGAACTGCAACAAAAACAACAACAGCAACGCCTTTGTTTAGAGATCTCCTAAGGACACATGGGTGACTCACTGTCAATCCAAACTGTAGATGCCATCTACCTTTTAGGCTATAACTATAGCCTGCCATGTGCAGACAACAGCTATTGTCACCTTTACATAGTGGAAGTCCAAGACACGCATAAAAGACCACAGTTAGTTCTTTTCTCGGAAACTTATGTTTGCTATAAGGCTCTCTTCTCTTTCTCGGCAAACAGGATTAATAAATTATACATTCTGTCTCATCTGAAGGCTGGAATCTTTCCAAACTTGTTGGAACAGAAGTTAATATGCTGGGAACAGAATTGCTCTTGTAAAACAAAATTTAAAACTCCACATCAGTATTTAAAGAGAAATAGAAAACTATTCTAGATTACAACTGAAGCTGAGTAAATTACAAACACCACACTTGAAAGCTGAATGTAAAGTGTTAGAATAAAAATGCTAATAATTTCAGGAAAAAAAAAAGCCAGCAAAACAAACCAAACCAAAACAGGTTTTAAGATTTGTTTCCTCTATAATTTTGTATACTTGCTATATTCTGTTATTCAAGTAACGGTAGATGTTCTAGAAATGGTTTTCAGAGCAAACCCTGTTACACAACTCTCTACACAAACAGGATTTAAAAACAAGGAAAGAAACTTCACCCCTACTAAACAAGTATCATCCTTGATCTTGCTTTTACTAGATGTATGTATTCTACTTTGAAGACCATATAACATCTGACTCATTATGCTTGGCTGAGTCCCTTTAACAACTTTCTAAATGCTTTAAACCACCTAACCTCTGAAATATCTGCCTTCTCTTTAATTGCCATGATGCATTTTGTCATTACTTTGAATATTCTGAAAGTAGGAAAAAGGATGGTTGGATTAAATTCCAAAATGTATTTAAAAAAAATAAAAAATCAAAAAGGAACAGAAAAGAAACAGAAAGGAATTCTAAAATAATCCTCAGGAGCACTCAGTGGGAAAGCGGCTCCTGCCGTGGCTACTGTCCCTGGTCCTGAAATCCTTGAAACGCTACCCAAAAAACAAGCCGAGAAAAAGAAAGCAGCAACATCAGTAAGGAAATGCAAACAAGGGCTGAGCTAAGGGCCAAGCAGGTCTTAAGAGATATTGTTTCAGACCTTCTATTACATTTTGTTGGTTGATTCAATGTCAATTTTGTTGTTTTGGTTTGCTTCGTTTTTTTCTCTAAAAAACCCCTCAACATTTGCATAAGAAGAGATGCAGTCATCTTTGTCTTGTTAAAATTATGCTGGCAATTCCAGTATCATGGTCCTTTGTGGAAATGGGTAAGCAGTGCTAACTGTAGTCCATCTGAGAAACAGTGCTGAGAAACACAGCACAAGAGAACAGTACTACTTCTTTTTCCTATCTTGTTCATATGAATAAAAATTCTTGCATTTATGCCAGTTCCAAGACACTGGTGGAGNAACAGGATTCATACATCTTCTCTGCTTGAATAGATGGAGACCACATACAAGATTGGTAAATAGTCAGATACCTGTTACCCTGATGGTTGCTCCTGCTTGTGAAAGAGAAACAGACATCAAAGGAAAGAAAATTAGGAAGAAAATCCAAGTAACAAAGCAACCTCATATTAAAAATACTTCAAATTTTCTCAAAGCCATTTTTTAACATGAATACAAACCAAAAACACTTACTGCGCACTATACTAAATTCTAAACTTCTGTTGTATTCTATTGTAAGACTTAGAAGCTGCACCATTAAGAGAAAAAAAAAACCAAACAGCTCAAGCCAATTCTAACGTTATTTCCAGACAGACATTCATTGTGCAGCTGATAGTGTTAGTTCTGAATCCAGGCTGGAAGGGACCTCCAAAGGTCATCTAGTCCGATCTCGCTGCAGTCACAGGGACATCCCCAACTAGACCAGGTTGCCCAGGGCCTCATCGAGCCTCACCTGAATATCTCCAGGGAAGGGGCCAAAGTGTAAGAATTTGATTATTGATGGTCTAATTCTAACCAGCTATTAACATGAAGAGCATTATAGCCCTCATTCTGGGGACTCTGTTGGTATAATCACCCATCTATAGTAATAGTTTTTCAAGTTATTGAAAAAAACATAAGACTTCTCATTCAATCAAAAAACAAAATGTCCTTAGTTTACAATAAATAAAATCTATTTAAATAAATACTTTTATGTTTGAATATATTGCTTGGTAATCTATAGAGTCCTGAATAGTCCCACTGTATACAAGTGATTAGTTTTACAAGGAGAGACTTAGGTTCTTAAATATCACAATCAGGCTTTGAATCAGAGGTCGGTTTGGAATCCTACCTCTCAAAGGACATCGTATTTATTTGAAGACCTTTACTCAGAAAACTTATTTACAAATGATAATCAAGAAATGAAATAAACATCATTTAACTAAACTAAGCAAAACAAACAAAAAAACCAAAACAAACCACGAACTAGAACAAAAAACTCCAATCAGAAAACAGAAATAAAAAACCTAAGCTGGAGACAATAAGGCTTAAAGTGAACCTTACTTGTAATTGTACAGCCTGCATTAATCAAAGAAACCTGATTGCAAAAAAAAAAATCGTAGCTCCCTGAACTAGTCTGGTTTGGATAATAATAATTTAACAGTAATTGGGTAACAATAATGATTTGGATAATCCAAACTGTCTGGTTTGGATATTGTTAACAATAGTCACAGGATTCCACAGCTCAAAAAAACCTGTTTACTGTGTTCTTAATCGTATTTGTGATTGCTGTGTATATGCACAGATAAATGTAATTTTCGTAATAATTTTGAAAGAACGGCTTGCACCCCTTTTACAAAATGATCAATGGTAAAACTACATTTAGAAGATGTAAGGCTTTCAAGAGTGACACAATGCAATCTATTTCTAATCACAAAATTGGTACATTTTCAAGTACCTTATGCCTCTGTGTATATTCTTCGCTGGAAACACTTCATATTTTCTAACAAACTACAGAAGTCCTGATATTCTACCTATATCTTCTGGTTTTTTGTCTTAAGTTTCCAAAATGAAAAAAAAATAAAAATAAACAGGCAGAGAGAGAGATTCATTAGAAAGAAAGGAAATGCCTTTAAAGATTTTTCAATCAGAATTCAAAATCAGCTCATCAAGGACTGAATTTGGCTATTTTATTGTGTAACAAAAGAGATATTAACTAACTGCTTTAGTGAAAGTGGTCCTCAGGTGTAGAGATAAGGTAAAATCCAAAATACTGATGAAAACTTACATAATCATAAATATCCACAGGTGAGTTCATGTTAAAGAAAACCCCAAACACCAGAAAACAAACACGCAAATTTACTCCTGGTAAAAACTGGGCACAAATCCATCAGCTTCAATAAATTTGTATTTTTATTCAAGTAGCATTATTATCTGGCCTAGCTTCTGATACTGTAAAAACTAACAGTGCTGGCCTTTAGTGAAGATGTTTAGCTTCATGTATATAAAAGCAACACTGAAACCCTACTTCTCATTTTTTTAAACAGTAGGAAGAAACTCTAAAAAAAATGTGGTGGTTTTTTTTTCTTCAAATAACACTGTAAATGATCCCACAGAACAGAATATTCATGTTATTGTATTAAATTTTCAGGTTAATGCACTATGTTTCTACATTTTAATTGACACTAGGGAATGGGGAGAAGTATACTTCTATTGCATATCTATCAGTATTGTCTTCTTGCAACTATTAGCATCAACATAAAGCACTACATCATGAAATCTGCAGAGCTTACTTTATAATCAAAACCTGCGTTAGTTGGTTACTGTAAGTTTAAGTCACGCATGTGTCATACAATTAAATTTCTTACATTGAGTATTTTTCCACACAAAGTTGTCAAATTACAATATAATATTAAGAACAAGCTGTCCATAAGCTTTAATTCTGTTATAAGAAATCTTAAGTTAAATATTTAGTATTTATGATGTTAGTTATTCATAAGGCAATACATAAGCAATTAAGTATTATCCTACTAGAGCTTGATGATCTTCAACTCAAATCTTTTGACCTTTAGTTTTGTTTATTTGCTTGCTTTAGGAGTTTTCACAAATCTACAGCATTCAGTACAGGCTGTGTTAATTTACATAATGAGAAAAGGTATATACAAGGTTTTTTTACTTACTTGCTGCTGTGAAGGAGCAGGTTCAGAAGGCAAACTGTGAGCTGATCGGCTGCGAGGAGGCGGTTGTGGGGGTTCCAGACTTTGTGGGGCACTTGTCTGAGCTGGATGCGATGCCACAGGCGTCAGAGGCTCCTGCATCCTTAGTGCAGGCGGTGGCTGAGTGGTGGGCTGAGCAGGTCCAGCAGCCTGAGGCTTTAGTGGTTCAGGAAGCAATGGGGAGCCTGCAAGTATATTTGCAGTGTTTTTCATTGTAAAGAATTGAAATAGAAATGTGAAGAATGCCATGAACGAGAATACATGACTGTGGAAGTACCAGAACTTCAGAAAAGGGAGCTGTAAGAACAGCAGGTGATCATGGTAACTAAATTAAAAGTCATCAAAAGCTCAGCATATCTCCATCAAAAATTATTCTCACAGATATAAAATTGAGAACCAGAAACCGTGTCATTCTTAAATGTACTTCAGCTGCATTTAAAGGGATTCTGGAAGTCACTATTATAAAATGCATATATTGATACTAACATAATATAAAAAACCCTTTATACTTAAGTTTAGGAAGCGGCTCTGAGAGTTAAACAGAAACACTATTCCGAATACTATGATTACAGAGCAACCAGTGCAGAGAACGGTCCAGTGATCAACACGCATAGCATGACACACCAACGCGCTCAGACCAAAACACAGAAATATGACCAAAGTTTCTCTTCATAGCTTGAAATCTATCTTATCTGACTGCTGCTTATTATCTGATAAGGGTTTACAATACTTGTGGATTCAAGAACCTTAATTTCTAGAGACAAATGAAGACATCTGTTGAAAACCAAGCTTTCAATCCACAGACAGTACCTCTTGACTGAATAGTGATATTTATATTTAACTTCTGAAGTAAACTTACCCCTTGGTGGTTCAGCTGGTTTGGTCTGAGTTTCAGGTGCTGGTCTTCCCCCAGAGGGACGGACATGGCTTTGTGGTGCACTAATAACTCCAGCTCGAGGTGGAACAGTCTGACATAATAATTGGTAAAAAGAAAGTATTTTAGTTCTACTTTGGATCTGAAGTAATCTACTGCTAAATGATTCAGGATAATTAGGACTCTGTGAAAAAGAAATTCTTTGGTAAAAGTTGCTGACTAATTTTTTAGGCACATATATTCTCACGTATATTCAAAGAATATATTCTCAAACCTCAAATTCAAAGCAAAGGATTTTTACAGCAGTCTTCAACTTTATATAAATATTTACCTGTGCAACAATGGTAGAAACACTTATTATTTATTTAGTATTAATAAGCTAATTTTACTTAATTCTATGAACTGCAACAAAAACAACAACAGCAACGCCTTTGTTTAGAGATCTCCTAAGGACACATGGGTGACTCACTGTCAATCCAAACTGTAGATGCCATCTACCTTTTAGGCTATAACTATAGCCTGCCATGTGCAGACAACAGCTATTGTCACCTTTACATAGTGGAAGTCCAAGACACGCATAAAAGACCACAGTTAGTTCTTTTCTCGGAAACTTATGTTTGCTATAAGGCTCTCTTCTCTTTCTCGGCAAACAGGATTAATAAATTATACATTCTGTCTCATCTGAAGGCTGGAATCTTTCCAAACTTGTTGGAACAGAAGTTAATATGCTGGGAACAGAATTGCTCTTGTAAAACAAAATTTAAAACTCCACATCAGTATTTAAAGAGAAATAGAAAACTATTCTAGATTACAACTGAAGCTGAGTAAATTACAAACACCACACTTGAAAGCTGAATGTAAAGTGTTAGAATAAAAATGCTAATAATTTCAGGAAAAAAAAAAGCCAGCAAAACAAACCAAACCAAAACAGGTTTTAAGATTTGTTTCCTCTATAATTTTGTATACTTGCTATATTCTGTTATTCAAGTAACGGTAGATGTTCTAGAAATGGTTTTCAGAGCAAACCCTGTTACACAACTCTCTACACAAACAGGATTTAAAAACAAGGAAAGAAACTTCACCCCTACTAAACAAGTATCATCCTTGATCTTGCTTTTACTAGATGTATGTATTCTACTTTGAAGACCATATAACATCTGACTCATTATGCTTGGCTGAGTCCCTTTAACAACTTTCTAAATGCTTTAAACCACCTAACCTCTGAAATATCTGCCTTCTCTTTAATTGCCATGATGCATTTTGTCATTACTTTGAATATTCTGAAAGTAGGAAAAAGGATGGTTGGATTAAATTCCAAAATGTATTTAAAAAAAATAAAAAATCAAAAAGGAACAGAAAAGAAACAGAAAGGAATTCTAAAATAATCCTCAGGAGCACTCAGTGGGAAAGCGGCTCCTGCCGTGGCTACTGTCCCTGGTCCTGAAATCCTTGAAACGCTACCCAAAAAACAAGCCGAGAAAAAGAAAGCAGCAACATCAGTAAGGAAATGCAAACAAGGGCTGAGCTAAGGGCCAAGCAGGTCTTAAGAGATATTGTTTCAGACCTTCTATTACATTTTGTTGGTTGATTCAATGTCAATTTTGTTGTTTTGGTTTGCTTCGTTTTTTTCTCTAAAAAACCCCTCAACATTTGCATAAGAAGAGATGCAGTCATCTTTGTCTTGTTAAAATTATGCTGGCAATTCCAGTATCATGGTCCTTTGTGGAAATGGGTAAGCAGTGCTAACTGTAGTCCATCTGAGAAACAGTGCTGAGAAACACAGCACAAGAGAACAGTACTACTTCTTTTTCCTATCTTGTTCATATGAATAAAAATTCTTGCATTTATGCCAGTTCCAAGACACTGGTGGAGTCTCTTCTCTACAAGAGATTTTTTTTTAATTGATTTATTTTGATTTAGAACTAGCAAATCCTGTGCTGTCTTCAGTTTATCAAAATAAAAGAAAAGAAAAGAAAAAGAAAAAGTTGTAAATGAATACATTCTTTCCTGTGTTTACCAGGTTTTCTTTACTCAAAGTTTAGAAGATGGCATTATACATGCCTGGGAAAATAACAAAAAAGTGCAAAGATCAAGAACTGTTCACTCTGAGAATCAATCTCCCTGAGAAAAATGGATCAGCAAAAGGTATTTCAGTGTTGGCTTTCAAAAGTAGCTTTCAGTGGTTTCAATAGTATACAAGAGTACAGAAGAAACAGGAATAGCAGTAAGGTACAACTCCTTTAAGCTCTACAAGAACTCTGATATCTCTGAACAGCTGGAAGTGCTGTTTGTTTGGGTTTTTTTTTCTCATTTAAAAGGTGGAAAAGGACTCTACAACCTTTCCTAGAACAAATTTCTATGGATTTAACTTAAAACTTTTGTGGTTAACTGGATCTTTAGTTTAATTGTTTCTTCACACATTCTCTCTGTCATTTGCAACAACTGGTCTGTCACTCTGCCTGAAAGAATGATACAGCATTAAAGAGGTGACACATCTGTAGATATTTAAGAAACTTCATTAGTATCTATCGCACTGACATTGGTGCAAGCAGAATGCTTTTTAGCCTTACTCAAGACTCATATCTGTGTTCTCCATTCTATCAGTGTTGTAAACATTATCCCAATGAGAAGAGTGAAATGAAATGCCTTAGACAAGGAAAACAAAGTTCCCTAAAGACCAAGAAACTGGTAAGAAAGGAGAACTTTTATTAATTTTTAGTCTATAAGATGTCCAGGTATAAAGAGGTATGATCTAAGTTAAAGAACCCGGAAACACCACAACAGAGGGAACGAGGTAAGCACAAATACTGTGGCTGATGTGGATATAGAAGGAAAAGTCCTTTGGCTGCTGCAAAAATTCTCTCAGAAATATGCTGTACAGTCTAAACATTATCAATTAACAAACAATACCATTTCTTAGTAATTCTTTAAGAAGACCTATTGCTATTAAAACACTTCCTCCTTCCTTAGTGCAAGCCTCCTATTTGCTGCTGTTAAGAGAAATAAGGCAGATGTCTCCCATCTTGTAATTTCTAGCTTGTAGCAAAGCATTCAAGTGCCCATAAATCCTTCATTCAGTTCCTTCAGCTCAGTTCCACAAAGAAAGAATGAAATGCAGAACTAAGGTTTGTTGAATGTTTTGTTGAAATAATCAAACACTTTTACATGAAGACCTTATCAAAATTACTTTTTAAATCAGGGTACAAAATTCCATTACACACCAAGTAAAGCAGCAATATAATACACCAACAGCCTATATAGCAGCAATATAATACAGTAACTGCCTGCAAGCAATTCACTGCCATCAGGATATACATTCCAGCACAGAAGAGAATACATCTTATCACACCAAATCACCAACGTAGTCAACAGGAACAGAGAATAACATTGCAGTTATTTGAAAGTGGACATAACACGTGATATTATTTGGGAGCTCTATGCATAGAGTGCAAAACTATTAGTAAAGCCATGTCCACTATATATATTCTGAAAAGTTTTTAGTCGATGAGAATTGCTGGGGGAATTAACTCATGTAAGCTGTAAAATCACTAGTAAATTTTCCAGTTTTCTTACATCTGTTATGATTTACAGAAACTCACTGTAGAAATTTAGGAGGAAAATTATTTTAAGACAGAACACCTACCGGTCTGGTTGTACCATATCCAGCAGTTCCTGTGCTTGAAATTCCAGCTGAAGGTGGAGGCTGATTACGAACTGGAACAGATACCGGACATCACTGACTTAGAACATATTTCAAAATCAATTTATTTCTGTATTGTAATTAGTACAAAGCATGTATCTGTATTACCTAAGTTATCTTTTCTTTGTGTTCCAGGGCTTTTTTGTGCTTTGAAGCATGAAAAAAAAAAAATTAGATTATCTTTGTTAGATAAGCTACAAATGGGTATTATAGGGTAATGGTACATTATCACTAATGGAAATGGGAGCAAAAAGACATTAGTGATTCTTTTAGAGTTGTTACATATTAAAGTCTGTCCATCAACTAAGCTGTTACTCTAGCACACTCTTATCCCACAGCACACATGAAGTAATTTGACCCTTCTAATTACAAATTAAGTCAAATAACCTCCTATTTGTTACAAGCTAAAGACGCCCACTGGTACAGGTACCCTGTGTTCTCAATCGTGCTAGAAGAAGTTGTTTCTTTTGTAGTATGTTCTGCAGATACTCTAACAGCAGTCTTTAAAACAAAGAGAACTTATGTAACATGCTGATTCAAAACATCATGCGGTCAGAAGAGTACATCTGTAATTATACACAGTTCAGCAACCTACAGAGTCTACACCAAAGCTCCTGAATCTACTCTGTTTATGGGATAAATATATTACAGCACCAACCTCAACATTTACATGCTGATGCTAATGACAACCTTGTATGCAACATTCAAGTTGTGAAGTGCAAGATATGAAAAAATTACCTTTATTTCAGAAAAGTGCACAATTTCTAACAGGCAAAGAAGTTTACGATTCTGGCTTGTGTTTCTGTTGCCTGTTTCCCAGGAAGGTAAAATCACCATGTCAGTTACCGTAACTGGAAGGAATACTCTGTGGTACATAAGACAGTTTATCAAGTTGACTTCCAGTTGTCAGACATCCCTACTTTTTTAGAACTGGTTAGAATGGCTTTCTGGGTACAGTTCTCAGTAATGCAACTCGTACCCTGAACCAGCTGGCACCAGCTTACCCTACTTAGAGCAGGCAGCTGGACTAGATAACCAGCAGAGGTCCCTTCCAACCTGAACTATGCTATGCATATAGTGATTTTGCCAATTTAGAAAAATGAAGCAGCCATATAGCCAAAATAAAGTGTAGTACACAGGAGGGCATCTTGATTGTGACTGTATCAGGACTTTCACTGCGATACCTGTAAAGGGTCACATTCCTGAGGGAATAAAAGGAAACCCAAACCCATGGCTCCGCTATCATGGCTAAAACAGGACCCATTCCGCGCTATACACACATACTCCAACTAGAGTAATGCCAGAGAGATGCTTTTCATAAATGTATGTCACATGCACTTAGGCACCAAAATGAAAATACATACAATGTATTTTGTACATACAGCTCTTTAGGAAGTGATAAAAAATATTAAGTTACAGGCTAAATTATTTAAACAGAAATTTCTCTCCCCAGAATCTATGAACATGTGTAGTTCTATATGGAAAACCTAGGCTTTCTAGATTCCTAATTTAGTTACAGGAATAGTGTTTACTCTAGCAATCAGTCAGTTACAGCTTCATCTGAGAGTCAGTCTTCAAAGCATTCTTCTCGATTAGTGCAGTCTAAGTTTTCGCTTTGTTTTCCACAAATTAAGACTGCCTTCTATAACAATTTACACCATCACTGTAAAGCAGCGAGCAACTCGCCTGTCTGAAAACTACATTAAATAAAAGAAAAAAGATCCTACACAATAAATACCTTCATGAAACAACCTTTAGTATCACAAGGCCAGTAATATTACTCAGTTATTAAATTAGAAATCCATTTCTAGAATACAAAAATTGTTATGTTACCTTCTACTTCTCTCCTAGCTACCCCAGGACTGGGAGGAGCTCCAAGACCTTTTCAGAGAAAGAAGAGAAGCTGTACATTGCATAAGAAAAGCAGTAGATTGAGAAAGTAAAACCAGAAAGAACACTGCCACAAGACACCTTTACATAATTTAAAAATGGTCTAGCTAGACTTTAGTTACTTGTAGGAGATAACTGTTTGTAGCAGCATAGGGAAATCAGACTGACACGAGTTACAGATGAGCAAGTATGATCATGTTTAGAAACATGCGATTACTTCAAATTTACATTACAGTTGAAAGAGAATTTCAATTCTTCAGTATTCACTTTCCACAACTTTTAAAAATTCAGAATTATTTTAAAAGTCAGTATTGAAATTCTAAAGCACACCGCATATCTATACTCAAACACTTGAAAATGTACATCAATTATACCCTGCAACATTAAGGCTGCTTCCTGTAATTCAGGAGAATACTATGTAGTATGTTTCTGCCAAGACTACATATGAATAAGCAAGTTTATGGAATAAACAAGTTTCCCATTTATTTTCCGATATATTGTATCCTACAGAATTGTATCATTAAATTATCTCCAAGCAGCACTCTGTATTTGGGAAAGCTGTTTCAAGTGGTGCACAGTAAATGTTACTGAGATTGAGAGAGAGAAGATTTTCAATCATGCATAACCATGCTGAATTATTTTATTTCTGTAAGATGATCAAGCATATACTGGGTCCATAAAATTCTATCTATGGTAAAAACACGGCAGGACATAGATAACACTAGAGATGGTATGCAAGGAGAAATCCTGAAGGCATGCGCATAGGAATAAGTAACAGCAATATCTGGCAACTCTGGAGCGGCTCAAGTATAGAGGAAGGAAAGGGAGCCAGTGTTCAAGAAGCCTACCTTAAAAGCAACTTTTGCCTTAGCGATGACACAGCCTCATGCTTTCTCATCATGTGCCAATGTGTGGTATCTGCTCAGGAGCTCTCTATGATCTGGAAAGAGTGCTGTGAATTTTGTCAGATATGGGTGGAGGTGTCACTCAGAGTAGGAAGAGTGAAGGTTGCAGATGAGGCTGGTATGTGATTATATCCAGAGATATCAAATCTCTGTTTTTGCTGAACATCTGGTTCAAAGATGTTAAATACTGGCATATGTTACATATTCTGGGTGAATTCCAGGCTCTGCCAATTAACCTTAGATTTCCATCGCCGAAGTTTCTGATGGTGAACTTCTCTGAGAGAGAAGCAGCACCGAGGAGGTATGAACAGAGAGCGTTCACAAGGAAGGGGCACAGGAGGAAAGCAGTGGCTGAGAATGTTTCACTGCTTTCAGGTACTAGCTCTGCCCTTCTCCCATGCAACCCAGAGAAGCCCTGGGGGAGAAAAGCAAGTGGTAACCCATAGGCTATGAAAAGCCTTCCTGCTAACTGGAGGAAAATAAAGGGAGGTGGAGAGCAGCCCAGCAGAGTACAGGACAGTCCTCTGAACCCTCTGTGGCTACAGAGACATAAAGCTAACTGTTCATCTCAGAGTCTTAATGAAAATAAGACACAATAAAACCTCTCTAACAGCCGGGAACTAGCCTGTTCATTTCACAGATGTTCTGCACTTTCCCCTCCCAAAACTCAACTCAGCCTGTGCTTTGAATAGGTATTTTCAGGATGCTCTTGATAAACAAATCTTGCTTTATGCAAGATGATTAATAAAGTCAAATCCTTGCAGGAGAAGGAAGGCAGAGAACCTCTTTGATTGCTGCACATAGACATGTTCCTATGTTGGTGCATCACACAGAGGAAGACTTCTTAAACCTTAAAAAGGTTTTGCAAATGAAAAAATAATCATTATATGGGAAAGGGCATAAAGGTCAAATCCCCCAAATTTCCCTTACTAACAATACTCTTCAACGACAATAAGGCAAAATTACAGTGCTGTGATAATGCTATCACAATTGGCATTGAATCTTAAGGACAGTCAAAAATGTACATCTGAACCTGAAACACATTTTTGAGTATCATTTTAAACTGTTACTGTAGTCTGTACATAGATTGAAACGTCTATTTCAGTTTGAAACAGCATTTTGCAAGTAAAGATAATGTTTTAAATAGTATTTTAGGGAAAGGAGTTGTATTTATACAGAAACAACCTGTAACTTATGCCCTGACATCCTTTAGACAGAACTACATGTTGTGCAAAGATTACTTTTACACATTAGCTTAATGGAAAAGAAAACAACTCCAATTTCTTATAAAGTAAAATGTGCATCTCTGTGCACATGTGCGCATCTGTGTGTATATATACATATATATGAAATCCAGGCCATTTGCCATTTGAAGAATGCATTCAGTGTTTCAGCATCAAGGCTTCTTGTTTCCTCCATTATTGAACATTCCTTCTTCAGCAAGAAAAGGAAGGTGCTCCTCCCCGTATTAAAAAAAAAAAAACAAAACACAAACGCACACAGAAAACAAACCAACCGAAACCAAAAAGCTTTTTCAAAATTACTGCCATATCCTAGTGCATCCAAACAACCTGAACTCTGCCCTGCAAAACCTACAAAGATGTTGTGTGGTTCTTGCAAGGCTAAATTTAACGTGTGACAGTAAATACCAGCATACACTAGTAAGTACTTGCTGCTTGGGTGCATGTATTTAAGCTTTTTTCACAGCTTAACACACTTGCATTTCTTTTAATTTCAACTTTATCACTGTATTTTCTAGGTTTATTTTATTTATTTGGAGGATAATCACAGTGAAAGCATAATGCATTTTACCCAAATTATTGCATATATTGAAATTATTGTGCATTCTCTCAATCTTAATGCCATTTTGACAGTTAAAACAATGATAAAAGAAAACTATAAGCCTTTCCTACATCAATCCAGAAAAGCCTAACCAATATTATTAAAGGGAAAAAAACACAGAACAAACATTATTTTTTAACTTCAAGTAATTGACGGTTATAGCCTCTGTAATATGAACGTTGTGTAAAACTTTGTAATGTATTTTAAAAAATCTCTGGTAAACAAAGTGCAATATTTTAATTTTTGACTATAAAAAATTGAGAGCTTATAAAAATCCTCTGTAAAAATCTTTTGTATTAGCAGGGAAAAACAAGGAAACTTTGCAACCTCCTGTTTCCTTGAGTTCTGAGTTAAATTATGACCAAACTCTGAAACAAACTTAGATGCCCAAATCCTGCTTCCATCTTCAAAGCATAATGAGCAATTAGAAGAAATGTTATGGGCATTGAAGGAGTGAAGCACCCAGAAAAAAAGGTTAAAACACACGGGGGAAAAAGAATAAAGTAACATTTAAAACATACAACATTCTAAAGATATGACCAAATGTCACTTTGCATGTACTACAGAAGTCTAAAACCAAAGTTTAATACAGAGTACACAGGCATATTTTCACAGTGCTTTAGGAGCCTTCGCTCTAGGTAAGAGGAACAGATGGCACTTCCCCAGGCACAGTAACATGCTGTGACATTTATACTGCTTTCAGTCCTGTGCTAGCTTGCTCAGAGCTGAGCTCAGGTAATGCTGAAAAGCAAAGCATTATGCCTTATAAAGGTATGCCATGAGTGGAAAATTAAGAGAAGTGGGATGAGCTCTAAGTCAGAATAATATATGAAAAAAATATACTACAATCTCTTTTAAAAAATTGCATAAAACTTGCTTTTTATGCAAGCTACAATTCTTTATGGAAAGCTGTGTCAGGAAAGAGGGTAAAAAAAGAAGGCTGGTCTTTGCACAGCTGAGACAAACTAGGCAAACAGGACTGTGTCAGTGCACATAAAACTATATAGGACTGAAGCAATATAACGAATTTAATCTCATATCACGTGCATTATGTATAAACTGGCTATTTTCTAAAATTTCTGCATTTTAACTAATTCAAAATACTGTGTCTTTGATATAACCTCCTCCCCTCAACAGTACCTAAGAGCTGTGTACATCTCTGCCCAACATCAGAATAAGTTAGCTAATATTTATGTACTGTGGGGTGTATCAAGAACAGTGTGACCAGCAGGTCAAGAGAGGTTATCCTGCCCCTCTACTCTGCCCTGGTGAGGCCCCATCTGGAGTACTGTGTCCAGTTCTGGGCTCCCCAGTTCAGGAAGAACAGGGGACTTCTGGAGAGGGTACAGCAGAGGACCACAAAGACGATGAGGGGCCTGGAGCATTGCTCTTACGAGGATGGCTGAGGCACCTGGGTCTTTTTAGTCTGGAGAAGAGAAGGCTGAGGGGGCATCTGATCAACACTATAAATACTTAAAGGATGGATGTCAAGAGGAGGGGGCTGGTCTTTTTTTTCAGTGGTGCCCAGTGAGAGGACAAGAGGAAATGGGCACAAACTTGTACATAAGAAGTGCCATCTAAATATGAGGAGGAAATTCTTCATCTTGAGGGTGGCAGAGCCCTGGAACAGGCTGCCCAGAGAGGTGGTGGAGTCTCGGTCTCTGGAGACATTCAAAACCTGCCTGGACAAGTTCCTGTGCAACCTACTCTAGGAAGATCGGCTTTGACAGGGGGGTTGGACTTCCAGAGGTCCCTTCCAACCTCATATCATTCTGTGATTCTGTGATTCCCTTAAAATAATCTGCTTTCTGAGATAGCTCAAAACTTTTGAATTAGTTTCTCAAAAAACACTACCAACTGAGTAACAGTGTCTGGAAA
Organism: Thinocorus orbignyianus; assembly: GCA_013400375.1. Lineage (NCBI taxonomy): Eukaryota > Metazoa > Chordata > Aves > Ciconiiformes > Thinocoridae > Thinocorus > Thinocorus orbignyianus. The sequence goes on from VXBW01003428.1 coordinate 2,101,114, forward strand.
GTCATTAAGAAGGTATTTCACAGCCACTAAATATCCTCACTCTATCTCATGTATTAATGAGCTAATTTAAGTCCAAGCAGGACAGCTCAACTATGAAGTGTGCGACAAAGAAGGACAAAGATTATTTTCAAGAGGAAGCACTTTTGAGAACACGTGAGTCATTACTACATGCAAAAGCAGATCAAGCTGGAAAAAAAACAAAACTAACCTGAAGGCTTGATAAGGCCATCAGCATTATCAAAAGGCAAGGAATTAGGGGGAATTCTTTCAGAATTTTCTTACTTTGTAAAGATGTGTAGCTCTCCCGTGCCTTCAAAGTAACCGAATAAATTTTTTTGCTAAATTCATGTTGCTGAATTACATTCTCTTTCCAAGAACTATGGAGAATGTTTTGTCTCTCTAGGAAGGACTTAAGAGCACATTTCAGAATTGGAAACAGAAAATAAACTGCCCATATGTTAAGTGTTCAGAATAGAGACAAATATAGCTCAGTGATTTTGAGCTCTCTGTTAAATGGTAATCGTCTGGGGGAAACTGGTCCACACCAGCAGTAGTTTCAACTTGAGCATTTAATTAAGGGATAATTACAGCAAGTAGCTACAATCACAATCCATTTTACAATGCTCTTTGTCATGGACTGTGAGGGGAAAAAAGCTAGCCTTTTCACAACTAAAGACAAGTTTCTGCTTTCACAGAAAAATTGGTTGGGTCTATTTTGCCCAGGACAAAGCAATAAAAACCTGGAACAATTTTGATCTGACTATAATGTACCAACTTCTGGAGACATATTTTTTCAGTAAAAAGGCAAACGTAATTCAGAAGATGATCCAAACCCTGAGAAAGGAATTGCATTGATTTTTAAGAATCATGAATTTTTATACCTTTGGACATTATCATATTAAGTACTGTCATAACAGATCACCACAGTAGTTTTGCTACGTAGTCATATTGAAAACAATTAAAATCATTACCTCCAATTTCTTTTCTAGCAGGTGCAGGACTCCTACCGCCTGACAGTATTTAAGAAATGAATGCAGCAATAATGAAAAATATCAGTAACAGTAAGAGGGAAGAAAAAGAATGAGAAAGTTAAAAATGACAAGGGTCAGTTTGTTAGTAACCATGTTGCCCATATGCTTCTGAACATCCAGTTTCTTAGTGCTCAATTCTTTACACTTTCAGATGATCCAAATGAACTCCACATTAAAGACTCAGACATGATAAAAAGTATACATACTGATGCCAAAATTAAAGGAATATAAATCAATGAATGCACGAGATTATCTTTCATTTTAAAAAATGAAGATGCTATAAAAATGAAAATGTGGAGTAAATGCTGTAGGAACCCCACATCTTTAAACTGTGAAAATAAGTTTATAAAAATTTTAAAACTGAAAAATGTCGTTATTTCCCATGCTGGTATTGCTATTAAATGTATCAACTAATTATTTTATTGAAAAACTGGTATGTTCCACTGAGCCCCAAACAAATATTATATGTAGTTTGGGCATGGAACTTCAAAGCTCATCTCACAGACTTGAAATAAAATATTCCTGACCTCCTGATACACATCACTGCATTACCTGATGGTGGAGGTGGCCTCTGTGGTGGAGCAGGGCGAGCAGGAGGAGCAACGGGACGAGGTGGAGGAGGACGCTTAGGCTCCAAGCTCTGAGGAGATTCTTTCTGCTGGGTACCGAGCTGAACTTCAGCTGGAGAACAGGACAGAAAACAATGCAAAAATTAATCACTTGCACATTCCAATCACAGTAGAGCTTTTCTAAAAGTAAGTTATTTTCACAGAGAGGATAGTCAGTCCCCAGCCCTGGAAACAATGATATAAAAGGTTTTTAGAGAGGGATAACAAGAGGAATAAACCAATGGTGAAAACAAGCAGATTTCCCAAACCAAGTTTTTTGTCTTACATGCTTTAAGTAGTATATGCTTTTCACGGAATCCTCAACATTCCTAAAAATTGCAGAGTTCCAAATGTTGATTTTGATGCTAATCTGTGAACTAAGTGCTCTGGAAAAAAATGTTGCAAGGGGAATTCCAGAAGCATCTTAGCAGTCATTCCTCCAAATTACATTGGGATAACTTGTTCTGGAAGCTATTACAAACACTGTAATTCTAAATGTCCACTTTGCCACTGAAACAAAATTGTGTTTAAACAGAAGCCTCCATATTATGCACCCAATTTATAAATCTGCTGATTACATATTACAGCTGATAGGAGCATTAATTGAAATGGGTTGTATTCAAAGACTACGACTAAAGCAAACGAGGATTATACCGACACGCTGCAAAAGAATTCTTGAAGGGAGGTTTCAAACTAATCAGCTTAGCTTAATAATCACATAACTTTTTGAGCTGTCGCTTTCATGAAGAAATGTTAAAGAACTAGGGCAAGTTAAATCATTTGCAGCAGTGTAGATCAGTGGACAGTGCAGTAAATACGACTGAGGAAACAAAGTGCTTCCACTGCCTGTTAGGAAAACCAAGACACAAAGAACGAGGTGATCCCTCATTAGAGGGACGGAGCACCTCTCCTATGAGGACAGGTTGAGAGAGCTGGGACTGTTCAGCCTGCAGAAGAGAAGGCTCCAGGGAGACCTTAGAGCAGCCTTCCAGTATCTGAAGGGATCTACAGGAGAGCTGGAGAGGGACTCTTTGTCAGGAAGTCTAGTGTCAGGACGAGGGGTAATGGTTTTAAATCGGAAGAGAGGAGATTCAGATTAGATATTAGGAAGAAGTTCTTTCCTGTGAGGGTGGTGAGGCACTGGAACAGGTTGCCCAGGGAAGCTGCTGATGCCCCATCCCTGGAAGTGTTTAAGGCCAGGTTGGATGGGGCTTTGAGCAACCTGCTCTAGGGAGAGGTGTCCCTGCCCATGGCAGGGGGGTTGAAGCTTGATGATCTTTAAGGTCCCTTCCAACTCTAACCATTCTATGATTCTATGATTTGCCCAAGGCCACTTATGCATCAGGTGCTAGATAATGACAAGAATAGCCTTTTATAATAGGCTAAAAGCTCTATTAAAAGTAATTCATGTAGTAGTATTCTACCACTGGGTAACAGATCTGCTGAATTATATAGTAGTAATAGAGACAGCTGAGTAATCTAATACAGACTGTGTGCAGAAACAGGTGGTCCAGGAGTTTTTGCAGGTGCTCGGCTTGGTCTCACTGGGAGCGCAGGTCCGTCTGACAGCGTAGGGGACTGACAGGGACTGGAACGCGGTGAAGAGCTTGGGGAAGTTCCAAGACCAGAGCTTGAAGTTGGCTGTAGATGCTGAGGAAGGATTTCTTCTACTTCAGCACTATAGTCATCAATGTCTCCTATATGACGAACCCCACCCCAAAAAAGAAAAAACATGTAAAATAAAAAGAAAAACAGATGCTTATTTTTAAAAGTGGGGAAATTATAAACTGATTCTGGGCACGGGATTTTCTGCAAAAAGCCCTCTATTTCCAAGAAATTAGCTCAACAACCAAAGCATGATCTTTGAATCATAAAATTATACATGAAGAATGGATATATACCCAAACCAGTTGAAAATACTCCAAAAAAATAACTGCTTTACACTCTGAAGTTTTGTATATCCTGCTTATACAGTCTCCCCACGAGCAGTAAAATTTGCCCAAGTGAAATGACCCTGAGAGGGTAGGTCACAGGATAAAGTGAGAAGAATAAAGAGAAAGTCAACAAATTAGAAAAATCTAGAAATACAGCACAAACTGACGCTGTCCAACAAGTCAAGATGCTGTTGGAAACAAAAGGATTTCTAATTTATCTCTTTCAGATGGGCATGATCTTGTTAAGTTAAAGTATTGATATATGCATTAAATTAACCACATTATTTAGGACTCTGAGCATTTAAAAATGAGGAACACTTTATTTCAACAAACCTTCCATATCATAGTCTGCAGTAACCTCAGCATCTTCACAAAGCAAAGTGGAGCTTGTTGATGAAGGCAGCCCAATATTAATCTTCTCTAGATTCATTTCATCTTCCAAACTTCTGATCCAATCTGGATTTTTCAAGTTTATGTTTATAATCTTCCCTAGTAGCTGCGCAAGAAGGTATGCACAAAACAGAAATTATTAAGAGCAGGAACAGAAATTATTAAGAGCAGATTTAGAAAGAAAGAAAAAAATCACAAAGTTATCACAATTTCTGAGACTAAACAATGACAGTGACACATCACAAAAATAATTATGCTTTTTACTTCATTTTGGTAATTAAGTACATTTATGTAGTTTAAACTGCTAATTACAACTATTTAATATTTTTCTGAAGAAAAACTAATGCCTTGCCTCAGGCTGTTCTTTTTCAGTTAATAGAAAGTCTTCTGGTTTCTTCATTACAACAGAAACACTATTCCTTGTAACAAACAACAGACTTAAAAAATGACTAAAGTCATAAAGGCTCTTAAAAAATGACTAATGTTTTAGAGACTGATAAAACAGCAGGCTTGACAACTGCAAACTGCCACATGACACTGAACCCCTATTCCACATGGACTGTTAGTGCAACTCTAAGCAGATGCAAGGATCCATCTGCAAACATCACATTACAGAATCTAAGTCTTAACAGGAACATAGATCAATAAAAACTGGAACATGAAAAATGAAACTTTTACAAAGACTAAACAGCGGCCCTACAGAAGTCAGTGACAGCTGAATTTTTGACATTTTTTTTGTGATTGCAGTACAGGAATGATGAATTTTAAATAACTGCAGGTTATAAATATGATAAACCAGTTCATACTACAAACTCAAACTCAAAAAACAGCTTTTTACATCATCAAAAAAAAGAATATTAGATATCCCTGGTTTGATGAAGATGCCCCTCAATATGGGATCTTCATGCCTCTAACAGTCCTCCTCATAAAACCAAATTGTTTAGTACTTCTCTCAGCTAGTTTTTGAAACTCAACATAATGCTATCAAAATTAAAAAGAAAAAAATTTAGATGCAACAGTCTAGTAAACAACATGAAAAACTTTTAAGAATCAAAGAAACAAACAAAAAACCCAACCCATGCAAGTATTCTTTTAAAAGTTGGATTTTCTTTTGCTATACAAAAGTTCAGTAATTTTTACATTACCTCAGTACCATTCAAATTCATAACATTCAAAGCAGAGCTTCCTTCCAAAAATGTTACCCACATCTTATCTTCCACAAACCTGCAACATCCATTGGAAACAATAATTAAAATACTTTATCCTACCTACTAACTTTTGAAGCCTCTTGTCTTAAAGGCTTTTCAGTGTTTCACTTGATGGAAAAGAATTATTTTAAGTTCATTAAGATACATATAGTTGACTAATAAGCTTTAACTGAATGCACCCTTGCAACAACAACAACAACAAAACTCAAAAAACAAACAAACAAAACAAAACAACCCCACCAAACAAAAAAAAAAAGGCAAAAGAGAACCAGGTAAGTATCACACAGCAAAAGCACTGTCCTCTTAAAAATTATGTGACTATTATACACATTCAGTAGTAATTGTGTGGCTATAGGTTATATATTTGTACTATGTGTTCCACATTACATCACATGATGGATTTGGGATTATGCTCCTAGTCTTCTAACAAAAAAAAAAAAAACAAAACAAAACCAAAAAACCCAAAAAATTCAAAAAAGCCCCCAACTGCGCACAAAATCCCAAACAAAATACCACACTTATAGTTCCATTAACAGCTTAGTGAAAATGCAACATTCACAGGGATCCTCTCAGCTTCAGTTCCTTTAAAACTACTAACCTAATTTTAGAATACAAAATTTTTATAAAATTACATAAATAAATTTTAAATCTGTCTGATTTCTGACCTAGTCAGTATGATACTCTATATCAAAACCAAAGAGTATCTTGAAAAATTAAGTCTGACAACTAAGACACATACAGGCATGCAGTATCTTCACAGTTGAAAATTAGTTTTGAAGTTGAAATTTACATGTTAAAAATTATGTAGATCATAACTGAAATGCCTGCTAAGAAAGTAACTTTACTTGAGAAATAGGTGGGAACAATCAAGAGGAATAGAGATTAAAAGTAAAAAGTCTTTTTGACCTTATAAGTATAACTTCACCATAGCTTGCAAACTTTTGAAGAAGGTCATCGATCAAGTTATCATCAAAATAGTTGTCTTCTGCTGAAGAACTTCTGATGGAGACCATTACAGTACCATCAGGTGGTCCTTGCATTGCAATCACCTCCTTATAAACTTTTTGCCTCTCTTCTGCTTCAATTTCAAATATGTCAATGTCAATCAATGCAACCACAGGCCTTGGAAAAAAAACCACAAGAAAAAACACATAAGCAGAGTATTTGAGCAACAAAATATGAATATGAATATTAAATCTTCCACGATTAGGAAGTAATATATAAAAGTGAAACCTGTGATCGGATGTTTTCAGCTCTGCTCTTCCGTAGTGCAACAAGGTACCAGGATTCCATGTATACTGGACATTACTGTCATCGTGAAAACTAGCGTTCAGAAGATCCAGGTCTTCAGCTACATTTAATATTAAGGAAAAGGGAAAAAAACACAGTGACTGCAAGAATATGCTTTGAAAACCAAGCTATATGTACAAAGAGAAAAAGTAAACCAAAAACTAGTGTTTTGAAGAAAAAAAAGCAGAAGTTCCTTTCAAACTACTGAAGTATCAATAACTGGCATCTGATTTTTGATCCTTCTGTTCAGCATCACTGTATTTATCTCAGATGCTATTATGAGCTTTCTGTCTCATACAAATGCAAGGACAGAAGTTCAGATTCACTGGCACTGTGAGTGTCACTAAATGGATTCTGTAAGCCAGTTAAAGCAATATTTTAAACAATTTCAGGGAGCACTCAAACCTGATCGGTCAAAAGGCCATTTCCTTCTTCTCCAAAGAACACGATCTGTCCATGCTGGTGTGCGACATTTCTCACTGGTGTCATAGTCATCAGAAAACAGATCATATTTGTATGTAGGAGCAAAATTTATTTTCCCTTCCAAAAATCCCCTAAAAATCTGTAAGAAACAAAGCAGTTATGTGTCATGCCAGAAGACAGAACAGATGGGAAACAGCTTGAAACTAATCAGAATTCTCCAGCAGTGAAAACCTGTATACACAACTCAAAAATGGCAAAAAAACCCCCTCATTTGATAATACGAATCCTTCTCCAAATTTTATCTGCTGAAAACATTCTACATTTGCCCCTAAGACTAAATAGTGACCCAGGCAGTTCATCATTAAACAGACATATGTCAACATGTATATCTTTAGGACCAGACTCATGATCAACCTACCATTCCCACAATGTCATTCTGAACTTGAGGTCATCCAGAACACAGATGCTGTCCACAGCACTTCAGTTAGTTAGTTGCTTACGTGTAATCAAAAGTTGGGAAATAAAGTTCATATTTTATGTACCTATCTGACCATGCAAAGCATTCCCTGAACTGACACAAGATGCCCCACCAATAAACAGGAGTCCTTAATACCTCCAATATGAATTGAAAGATCAGAGATATAATATCACTATTTCTTCTCAAGCGAATAGGAAAACACAATAAAAAGAGATATTTTGTGAAATTATCTGCCAAGAGTATGTATGGTATTTAGAGATACAGAGTCAATTGAAAGGAATCAAAAATCCATTAGGGGCTTTGCAACATAAACGGATAGAGCCAAGTGACACAAGACCCTAAAAGGCCTGGAGATTTGCTCACTCCTTAAGTGTTTAAACTCGACAAAAGCTAAAACCCTTTAGTTAAGCATTTTAAACCAGCTCCAGTCTTGAGTCTAATCTGGTATGGGCAGTTCTACTTCACATCAGACATCTGTAAAATATAAATCTAACTTGGATCTTATAGTTAAGTCTGCACCAAATGACAGGTTAGCCTGCTTTTCTTACTGGAAATATAAACTGAAATCCAGTCAATCTAAAAATCACATCAGAAGGTTAATGTTAGAATGTCAGAAGATCTGCAACTTCTGAGACAATTCATTTCTTTGCCTTCGATCATTATTTCTTAACCTACTTTTACAAGGAAAGTTGCTAATTAAATGCCTTTCCCGAAGAGCAGCTACACCAGTTAACAGCCACATGCAACAATTGTGGAGCTACCCTTGGCTAGCCAGCTGATAACCGCTACTGCCCAGCCAGCCACTTCCAAATACTGGAATATTACCCTGATAGCAGAATACTATTCCTTCTTCTCCCCAGTCAGGAAACTATTTTGAGTCTTTTTCATATTCTGGTAGTTTGCAGCTTTATAACTGCTGTTAAGTGTCCCCAAGACCCCTACACCTCTCTTGTCTGGGTCACATTAAGAGACAATCACGCTGTCTGCCTATTTGAACATACATCTCCTCTTGACTATGAACTGGGCTATAAACAAAAATTAAAAATTACTAAGTGTTTTTCCTCCTGTTCCACAAATGGAAGAGTACTCTAGTTCAGAAAAAAAACGCTGCTGTACTGGCAAGCAGACAAAACTAAAACCAGAGGGTTGTCTCTCGTTTTGCCATTTACAGCATTCCCACATAAAGCTGGAAAGAAAGAATACACGTTTTCACACAAAATTTGACTCATTACAAATACTCCTTCAATTGCTAAGTGCTGCCTCCCAAGAAGCCCTAAAAACCTAAAATCTGGAGCTTTCATCAGACTTTGTTATTCTATGCTCTTCTTTTTAAGTAAAAAGGCTACCTTTTGGACTATTTCTAACAGACTGACAGTTACAGCATTAGACTTACTACTGCAGCAATTTAAAGTAAACAGTAGAACACCTATAAATATTTTTAAATAGTTGCACCTGATAAAAAAAAGAAGTATTATAATTAGTAAACTCCCACACTACTCTGCGAGTAAACTCCAAGCAAACCTCACTCCTAGTGCCAGTCACTGTATTTGCATCACTGACTCTTCAGGTCAGCTACTCCGAGTTAGTCACTAAATGTTGCTGTGTCCCATTCCTTCCGTACCACTACATGGACAAAAGTGATATGCAAAACATGCTGAGGATATACATGTACAGAAGCACCACAGAAAATTGCTAAAGTCAAAAGGAAAAATAAAGTATTGTTAAGTGTGATAATATTTTTAGATACCTGTCCAGAATTTTTCTGATTTATAAGTTGGTCTCCTGCTATAAGGGCATCCCAGTTCTGTTGTCGTATTAGTTCCTTAACCTCCTCATTTGGAATATCTATTCGATAATTAAAGTCACCACACCAAAAGATATAGTCATGGGAAAAGAGCATCCTTCCCTGTAAAACAGAAGCATGCAATGAAGTTAAAACCAACCAAGTGAAAAATTTACTACTTGAAGGTGTGAGAGTTCAGTTTTTAACTGCAAAATATGCATAATTTCTAGATAATGACGACAACTGAAGTATGTTAGTAGTATTTAGTGCTCTGATAGTTAGAACAACATAGCCAACTGCATGGTATTCACACATATAGAATATGAAAGAAGTAACATTTCATATGTAGTCGCATTGCTAAAGAAACATGAATCATCTGAATTGGATTCTAAAATTCTTCATCTTATTACTCTTGTTTCAGAAATCTGCTCTAGGATGATGTCTACTACTTGTGTCACAAAGAGCTTTCAAAGAAGAACAGAATACCACCCTGGGATGTTGTGGCACAAAGAGCACCAAGGGCTTTATTATTCAGATTTAATTGAAGACTTTTCAGTTACACAGAATTTTCATGGCTAGGGAGAAACAGAAGGGCTCTGTTAGTTTAAACAAAGCCAAGGGCTTTAGGTGAGAACTTTTACTGTGATCTTTGTTTTCATTTTTCCATTGCCCTGAAGTAGATCAAAGCAGATACGCTGGCAGATTAAAACAGCAACATTTAGGAAAATGTTTCTGGAGACCATAACAATACAATACTTGCAATAAAAACTGAAACGTGATCATGGGAACAAATTTAGAAACTAAAAACTCCTGTAAAATAAGATGTTAGACTCTTGCACAGTGCCACAGAAACTAACCACTGACAGTTTGGCTACAAAATTTAAGGCACTTTTAAGTCTCAAAGAAGTGTTTTGTTGCACTGATAAAACTATCAAGTATTTATTTGGTGTTCGTTAATCCTTTATCAGAATACGGTACGGAACTTTACAATCCAGCTTGACAAAAAAGACTAAACAAGAGGTTAAAATGAACTAGCAGAAATAATTCTTGTGTACTGAAAACAGTGCTGTTTCCTATGGATTTTTTTCTCACAGTTGATTAACTCTGGTGCCTACAAAAGCTCTGCTGCATGTCAGGAACCTATAAGGTCTATTTTGTATGCTAAATCCTTGATGCCTAATGCAAGTGAATTCAAGCTTCACCATCTCTATCAGTCATTGCACTAGAATGGCCTATTTTTTCTGTATTCACCTATTTTAATAAAACTTGTGGGAACTTAATTCTCCGAGACCTCTAACCCAAGAAAATTTCATTTCAACAGGAATCTGGGGAGGGGAAGAAAAATAAATAGAGCTTTTGGATGACACCGCTGGAGCTCAAAGAGCTTAACTTCTCATTCATTATGGAATTTGAACGTTGTTGCTTACCATCGGAAAACTGAGCTTGCGAGCTATTTCTACGAAGTCTTCATTTCTCTCTTTAACTTGTGATTGCCCTGCAGCAAAATGACTGCAGACAAAGCAAAGGCTGGATGTATGGAACAACATCCGAATTGCTACTGCACCTTTATTACCAGTGGCTCCTCCCATGCCAGTCTTTACAGTATCAACAGCAACATCCCTGAAAGAATTAAATAGCTATTAGAACTTCAAATACAATGGCACAGAAGTTAACTGCTTTAACCATGTCTAAGTATGACATTATGTTGGTAAGAGAACATTGTCACGTTGTTCTTTCAGCAGTAAGGCCACCAGGCTATTTTAAAAAAATGACACCAGCTATTGAGCAGGTAGCAGTATAAAACTTCAGCCTTTCAAGCTTTCTTGGCAACAGAAGAGGCATTTAAAACCTAAGATAAAGGCATTTAAGCAACTAGTTCCCCAGAAGAAGGAACTGCTCTTTTAGAGCCCTGTATGCTTCCTAGCACACTTGCCTGTTAACTCGTGATATTAAGCAAAGCAAAGGTGACCCAACTCAGTCACAGCTGTGTGTTCACTGACCTGATAAAAGGAGCATGCTGGGGCCTGATGAACACAAAAAGGCAGACGCCCACCAACTGCTCGGAAGCCAGCAGCACATACTTGTAATCTCTTGATATAGTCTTCTGCAGTTCAGCAGCCCAGAGCTTCTGATTGGTTGTGCTAGCAGAAAGATTTAAAAGTGTCAGTTTTAAAATAAATCAAATGAAGCAGATATCTAAGCTGTTGATCTGCTTGCATAAATTTTATACAATAACCTTAACTAAACCTCGGGGTAGTAAAGCCAAAGACAAGTTGTGAATGGTACTCAAATGCCTCTGAGCAGAGACACAGGCTATGGACTGTCATGACATTATCATTACAAATACAGTCTCATAAAACGCTGCCTCACTTTTCTCAACACCACAGACAACGTTAGGAGCCAGGGCTATTTTTCCTGTATTTCTGAGGCTAGATTAGAGGACCAAAACCTAAGAATTTTCCCAAGGACTTACCTTCTAGCCCTAGGGCTCAGTCAATATTGGACAACACAAAGATCTCTATGGTTTAGAGATCAGAAAGAAACCTCCTTGGAGACCTAAAAGACTGTGGTTTTCAGAGCTAGCATTGGATAGGAATGAAAAATACCAGACCTGGAAAACAGCATTAGCTAGATATAGCATGAAATCAGGGGATGATAAACTGTCACTTTGTCTTCAAAACAAAAGCCTGTGCAAAGGCTAACAGTGTTACAGTCTTTAGATGCTTTTCCCAATAAGTTAAAGCTTGCTAAACACCAGAAAATGTGCAAAACAGGCAGACAAAACAATAGACAAAGTGAATACAATCCTAGGACCACACATCAAGATTTCATCACTGGTATCACCCACCACTGCTAAAAATACGTTTTCATAACCCGCTCCATTAGGGGTGAAAAATCTGAACTCCACAATAATATACACGAGTAATACATGGAACAATGGCTAAAACTGACACTACAGAAGGAAGTCGTGCTTTATACAGATCAAAATCTGATACAACACACTATATAAAGGCATACCAACAATACATGCTTTTGGAAGGAATTTCACAGGACTCTCTCTTCCCATCAATAAGGAGACAGAGACTGCAGTATGCTACAACCGTTGGAGGTAAATTCCTTAAAAGTGTTAAACGAAGGGAAAAAATGAGGGGCTGTGGAAGGTGCAATTCAAAATATGGTCAAGTACTGACCATTTGAATCCTTGAGATTACATTATACATGACCTAAGTGATCACAGCTTTGCTAAGGAAAGGTGAGTTAAGTCTGTAATCCTGGCACAGAGACTGACAGAGAACTGGAATACAGTCAAAAATTAATCCAGACTTATCCCAACCGTAACAAAACAGGAGAAAAAAATATTTAAATAGCACTTTACTCAAAAAATGTGATTATCAACTAAACTAGTACTGTACAGGTTGTATCACCTACCTGGCATTCACAATGTTTCCTGCATTTAACTCCACCATTTCTTCAAATCCGATGGCAAATATGTCTACAGGCTTGCTTTTGCGATCTGTATTTAAATATTAAAAAAAAGCTATTTGTCGTTTATAATTAAGAACCAAGACCTCATATATCTATTTTAATGTTATGATCTAATTATGAAAATCAGAGTTTTCAAGAAAAAACTGACAGAATACAAATCCTACCTTGGAATTCATGAATACCAGCTAACTTGGGTGCATCCAGAAGCCAGTCAGTGAGGGTCTGATTTCTAAAGGCAATACTTCGAAACTGCTTCCCCCCGTTGACGTTCCACGTTCCGACGCAGACTCTAATTTTTTTCGGTTTTGCATACTTATAAAAGTTTTCACACATGCTCTTTAGCACTTTTACAGATGCTGCAAAAAAAACATTTGAAAAGACATTATTTTTACGTAGAATGTTTCTTCAGAAAACTTGGCAATGAGATCTTTCCCTTAAAATAATGGCAACAAATCCATGCACAGACATATAGAAAGTTAAACTGTGAAAGCAAGATGAATGCAGCTTTTCCCAAGGGAGGGTACATTTGCAGACATATTGCTTGTCTGGGTAGGATACTGACAGACTGACTGAAAGACAGCAGGAACTTTTTCAAAGTAATAGATATCTAAATAAATAATATAGAAAAGAAACATAATTTCTATGTTTTATAAATACCTGTCATTCTTTCACCCTATCTGTGATTCTCTATGGAAACCATAATTTTTCATACATGCCCACACAGATAACTCTCATTTTCACAGATTAGATTTATGAAATTCAATCTCCATTACAAAAACAACTTACAGATACCATAATTCCTCAAGTGTAAAAATGACTGACATACTACATTTACTAAAACAGGTAATGTCTGTGATTTTATCATATTAGAGTATGTCTGTGTAAGCCATGAATCTGGATTAATTTTAGGTCAGTTGAATTCCTAAGAATTCTGCTGTAGTGAGGAAAGTAGGCTAAGATTCGAAACATTGAAACTTATTTCTCTGTCACACCTGCCTTTCTCTGTATCTTGCCAGATGGGAGAGTAATGACCCATCTGTAAAGGGCATTGTGAGAAACAAACAAAAAAAATATTATTCAATGGTCAGACACCAGAGTTAGAGATTTTAAAGTCCCTTCATAAATCAGCTGCATAATATACTCATATGGATCTATTTCCTAATTCAAATGAACAGATCTGATTTGTTTTTTAAATGACACTCCTTTTTTTCTTTAATCTCCATGAAATAAGAACTGCATCAGGTGTGAACAGTATTGTTTACATTGTACTTTAACTAAATTATATTAATTTACTTATTTTGAATATTGGTTATGGCTCTGTGAGAATTGTATAAACAATATTCTATATAGAATTCTTTCCTTCATTGTGTGCTGTCTTGCAAAACAGTCAGCTACTAGGCACAATATTTTCATTCAAATTCCCAAAAATAGGACAATTAGTGAGCTGCTGTTGCCTTTTTAATTTTTTTTTTTTTTAATTTTACCAGCTTTAAATTTGCTACAAAATCTTGGCTACCTAATCAAAACAAAAAACGGGGATCCTCTATCACTTATGGCTTTGAAAAAAACTGGAAACAACAGAAGAAAACAGTGCACTATATTTGTTGTTTGTGAACTCTGTGACTGCAGAACAAGCCATATATCTATATATGGGACGATCTCATATAAAAGACAATGAACTGACTGTTGTCTCCATGGGGTACTAACAAGCAGATCATGCTTGGGATCATGCTTTTCTTAACATAATCCAGGTAAATGAAGGCAAGAAAGCAGCAAGGGGCCTCCAGAACACTTTAGACCTTCAGGTAAGAGCTGAATACTGAGCCTACTTCTGAATGCATCTACACACTAGGTAGCAGTCAATTCAAGAAGTCCACCATATGCCAGAAAAACCTCCAAGGGTCAAGGACAGAAGCTATCCAAGCACCTGGGCACTGAAGAAAAAACAGTCCATGAAACATTGTAACCATGATACATACAAGTGCCCAAACCATCCAAAGGATGAGCTGAACCCCAGGAACCCAAAACAGAATCACAGGCAGCTTTGAGGATCTGCACAGACCAGCCTTTGTAGTACTCTGGGCAAGTTTAAAAGCGGAGTTTGGACTTTCATTCTCTCCACTTGAGTTCCTTCTTTTTCTTTTGCATATTTAGCCATTTTCAGCTTAATTTTAAATAGTTACTCCAAATAATTAATATTTGCTACCAAGCAGCTTTTAAGAAAAGCTTCAAAATGGAATCCCTGCCTATTTAACTCCTGACACTGTCACGAACCCCAAATGTGAAATATCTTACCAGGTCAGAATCTAACTTTAGAAGAGAACTGAGAACACGCTTATTACAAACATGAAATCCATGCCTTTAAACTAGCAAGCTTTCTAAATTAGAATAAATACTTTTTATTTTTTAAAATGAATTATTTTCCAGAATACCGAACCAATTGTTTTTCAGAGCTCCTGTGGCTCCTGCATACATTATTTTCCTACACATTTCAAGCTATTTAACTTTTCAACAGAATTGCGTCTCACACTACAATGTTAAAAATCTAATAAATTATATTTTCTCTTATTTTGCAGCAAAAATACTATAACTGCTGTTCATACTAGGCAGGCAGATATTTGGAAATCCCTCCTACAAAGGGAATATTGATTTAAAATTCTTGGTGCAATATTCTGTGAAACTGAACTTGATTGAACTATTCTACTACAACATACTACAAATTACTACAGGTATGTTTCAAGATGTGCAATTTGTATCCAGATGAAACCCACAGTGAAGTGTTACCTCAGGAAGTTAAAAAACAGTGGACATGTATGACTCCTCACAGGGTACAAGCTAGGCTGCTATAGTCTAGATGGTAACACCATAAATGACAATGGGACTGTTTACTCCAATAAAGTTTTTAACATGGACAAAATGCCAGGGAGGCAGTTAATGCAGGTGTATACAACCTGTGACTCAGATTTCATCCTTTAACTATCCGCAAGAATTAAGTATATACAGTAAAACACTAACAACAAAAGCAAAGCTGAGATGAACATAAAGGGAAAAAAAAAAACCCAAAATATTTAAAGCTCAAAAATACAGACTACAATTGAAATGGTTTTCCAAGGGAGAAAAAAAAAATAAAAAAAATAAAAGGCTTTAAACACTTCACATGTATTGGAACAACAATCTAGCTAACAAGAAATCCTAATACTTCCCTCCAAGGATCCTCCCCTGTCAATCTTCAGTACCTGAAGCTAGAGGGTACTACCTGCGCACACAGGTTCAGGGGATTCTGTGCACAATTTCGCTATTCTCTTAAAAAATGAGACTTGTCTGAGCAATTATTAAGAGCTTCCTTGTTTCTTTCCCTCCTCCTCTCCCTTTGTTTTCCCAGGTATTATGAACATACTTTTTCCTCTCACCCAGAACCTAAGCACCTGATCTGGTTTCACTGAACCTACCTCCAAGCGGTGGCACAATGAAACCTATTACGGCACTAGCTCAGAAACAGCCATTTAAATTTTCTCAACACAGTAAAATCTGGGAACAAGGTGATAATACAGTGTTGCACAGCTGACATACTCACAGTTCTCCCACTAAAAATATGGAACATGCATATATCACATCTCTCCAAATGAAAGAGTTTCATGCAAACAGCTTAAGTTACAGCAAAAAGGAGAATTTCCACTAAGAACTAGAAAATTTTGAAAACAAAGTTCAAAAGTATTATGTTGCTTATGTTGCAAACTTACAATGGCAGTAACTAGGAGTTTTCAGAAGGTTCTTAAATTGAAGAGATCTTTCAAGCCATTTTCCTCTGTCTGGCTCATCCCTACATGTTCTTATTAAGACCTAACACTTCTTCATGTTCACAGTATTGCTGAATCCTCCAAAGCTTGTATTTCAAGCACCAACGTCATAGACATTGAGCAAGACATTACCGTGATGTCTCAAAGCAGATGATTAGGAGTTAACTATAAAGTTCCCTATTCAGGTCTTCTCTTCACTGAGAGTTTTCCCTAAATTGATGCTCTAATACTTCCATTTTGTGTCACATTTTCAGGTAGCTGTATCTCAGTGGTTTTGACTGTACTTTTAGTCCACAAAACACAAGTGTCAGCATATTATTTCATATCATTCCAGTACATAGTTAACCTTCACTGGGAGATATTACAAAATCAGTCCATCTCATGCAAGAACACAAGCTGGTCAAGCCTCCTAACAGCAAATAAGATGAAGTTACAAATTGTACTGAAGAATGTTATCTCTTATCCTAAACAAAATGACAAACCAAAAATAAACAAGCTCCCAAACCAGATAAAAAAGCAAATTAAACTAAATCTAGAATAAAGCATTTGCAAAAATAAAACCCAATGAATTGGTTGTCTCTTTTCATAACTCACACTCAAGCACAACTGCAACAGTTTTCACCCCTTAGATTTTCACTTCTCTTGGATTAAAGAGCTTTTCTAGGATTAAGGGAATTTAAGGCACAGAAATGCCAGATCCAAGTACTCATAGGAAAATACAAGCCCACAACCAAATATTGTGCAAAAAGGTACAAGAAAAAAGCCAGAGAAGAACAATAACTGCTCAGATATTTACAGCTTGATTTACTATACTATACCTGATTGTAATGATTGCTCAGAAACTATGGACGCAGTAAGAAGGAAACAAGAAAAAAATTAGTTAAATAAGTAATTGGTTTTTAAATATGTGAGAGAACATGCTGTAATACACAATTTATTGCACATAACCATTTGCATCAGTTAAAGCACATATTTTATGCTGCAAAATCTATAAAGTTCTACAACAGTATTAACAAATCCTCCTTTCTTGCTTCATTAATAATGGATTTACACATGATGAAGTATCTCTGTAGTTAATTCACCACCTAGCAGACAGTGCAAAGACATTATGTTCAGTGAAGAGGGATTAATAATCCTCAGATGACAGGAGCTACAAATGTTGAAAGGACAGCTTGCATTCACAGAGAAATTAAGAAGAAACAAAAATGACTTTCAAGTCGTTTTTGAGGTGAGGCTGATTTAGCAGGTATCAGATCTGGGGAAATTTACAGTAACACAAAACCTTGTAGTAGAGAAATGAGAAGAATACAGTCTTTCAGGTCCTACATAGGAAATATATAAATAGCCACAAGATGAAGACTACAGTTGGGCAAGAATTAATTTTCCTGTGCTAGACTTGCACTGAAGCTTTGCCACGTTTTTCTCATTCCAGGTTGAGAAGTGTGTGGGGGGAGCAGAAAAATTAAGAATGTTATTAATCCCTAAAAACGGCAATAAACCCACATTTAGGTCATTCTTGCCTGGTATCTTGGAAAGACAACTCAAATGTAAGTTGCTGCTTTGCCAAAGAATTACCTCTCCTCTATTTTTTATATCCCAGGCAGGTAGTCTAAACACAGACCTTCTCCTTGCCCACCAAACCTGAAGAATGGATGGGACATGACTCCAGTCGTGGGGACCATGGAGGCTACACCTCTGTTCGGAGATGCAGGATGCTGTGGCTCAGCTCCCTGTTCTTATTAGGTAAACAACCTTCCCATAACGAGACAACCTAAATCCCACACAGCTACTCTGCCTAAGCAGAGTTTCTTATGGAAAACTCTCTGATAGAGAGGTAGAGTTTCGCCCACAGCCTGACAAGCTTTTGTGGTGCACATGTTCCTGGGAAAGACTTCTCACAAAAAAACCAAACATTTTTGTGATGGAAAACATCATTAATCAGGAATTTTCTGATAGCTCCTGTTCTATTAAATTTTCTCCCATTACCAAAACCTCTTTTGTTCCTCAGTACCTTAGAAACCAAATTGCAGATAAATACAAGCATTCTTAAGCTTGAGAACAGAATAAATGCTTTTTATCTATTTTAACACCACAGTGAGAATTCCTTCACTGATGTGACAGATCCAATTAAGGAAGATATTTAGCAAACAATAAAAACCCCTAATACTTTAACAGATCAGGATTTTTCTTCCTCAAATTCAGTTATGATTAACACTTGGCTATAAATGGATTTGAAGACCTGAACAGAAGATATGTAACATGGATCTACAGTAAAGTTCTGACAAATATGCTCCACAAATATTTACCTATTACACGACCGGACATCAACAAAATATAAACAGTAAATAAATTACTGCAGCGCGTTAGTTTGGCAATATTAGTATAGCAGAAGTAACGTTCATCTTTTAATAAGCCAACAGAACATAAAATAGCATATATACTTTCCAATATTGCTTTGAAAACAGACTCCATACAGCTTTCTTACACCAAATAGTTATCAGACAGATTAAAATCCTGAAGGACACATACCGCGTAAACTGCTGGTGGTTAAGAGAGCCCGTGCTTTATCTGCTAAATCACTATTTAGGGTATTTCCCAATAACAAAACATCAATGGCCTCCTGCTTGGAGCTATCAAAAAAGTTATTTTGAATCGTTCTGGTCACAGAACGAGCACCATCCTTCAGCTTTCCAGCCTGTTAGGGAGGAACACGTATAAAATATTTTATGTTGGACACTGCTTACAATAACATTAGCAATATTCAGTAATATATTTGCAAACTGCATTAATGATTTTAAAAGGTAAGACATTTTCTTTCTTTAAGTGTTTAATAAAGTCTTCCAAGCCTACTGTGCTCTGTGTGCTTCCCTCCTTCCCCCGACCCCAAATGCTAAACGACACAGAAACACCTTTAAGGCATATCTAACAACCAGATTATTCCAGTTTAAATTATTCAAATTAAACAAAATACTGCAGGAAGGGGAATAATTTCACACACCCCCTAAACCCTTGGTCTTCAAAAATTGAATTGATACAGTGACATGTTTAGACCGTGATATGGGATTTTGGGTTTTTCCCCAAATAGTGAGAGATGAACAAGCACATGAGTCCAAATGTCACGATACATGAATTTGGGTGTATATACACACATGAACATATTAGTTCAGAATTCATGTTCTGAAATATCCACGTTAAAAAAAAAAGCCTCAACTTACCAAGACCCCTTACTTTTTAAAATAACTTGCAAGTCTCATGCAGTATCCCAGGAAGAACACACACACTTCTCTACAGTTATGTATGTATGAAGTCTCTGTCCTTGCACACACTGCACACAAGTGGCACAACTGAACAGTGCTCCAAAAGAACAGCATCCAGCTACCTGAACTAAACAAGAATCTCCTGGAGACCTACTGCTACTACAGATACTCTCTGCGGGTCAGACACTTAGAGGATAACATAGTCAACACGTCATGCAGTCTCATATTTGTTTCAAAACCCAGCAGTGTTAATCTGTGTACACAGCATTGGCAATGGTTTCACAGACTGAGACATTTTCTTGACTACAGAGTTTATGGTGTATTGCAAACACATGCTATTCCATTTACATGAAATATAGACTGTAACCCGTCAGGGATGCTGCATGGTACTATATCATTATAAAAAATCCTCAAAATTCACAGTTTGCATTGTTCATGAAGGTCTCTCAAATGCATAAGAAAAAAAGGCAAAAGCTTAAGAAAACTACTAAACCAATCTATCATTTATTTCTATGAACAGTACCAGACAAGAAAGAAACCATTCTTTCAAAATGATAAGTAGCAGTAAATTGGCACCATGATTTTTGGAAGACAGTGTGGATGAGGTGTTGGGGAGCATACCACTGCAATAGGATTTTAATAGGATGCTGCTCCCTTTCTGTCAGAAAATGTTTAACTTACGACATGATCCAAAAAAACACACTCACCATTCACATATCAGGCAATTAAGTGAAAGGAACCCAGAGAAAGCAAAAGAAAGAGTAAGTAAGGAGTTAGATGTAACGAGTATTATAATACTTTAAAAAGGACATTAACACATTTAAAATTAAAATATTTTTCTCCTGCCCTGAATTTCTGTATTTTTACTTCTAAATTCTCTTGGACTCTGAAAAATCAAACTGACAAGCAAGAAATGGAAGCATTTCAAACATCAAACTTTTCAATTGCAACTTAAAAACTTTTAAATTTTACATTTTAAAAGATACTATCAGAGTACTCAAGTAGGTATTGAGTAGTGACCTGGTCAAGTTTCATTGCAAGGATGGCAATTACTGTATGGCTTTGCAAGCATTAAAGATCCTCTTCAAATAGATGGACTTTCGTCAGGGATTCTGTGTTTGATTTATGAGATGCGGCACTAATTAACAGTTGGACAAGGACAGGGATGCCTGGGACAACCACTGACTAGTCTGTATTAATACAAAGACAGCAGACTAAATGTACTCTGTATTCTACAGATTAAATACGGAAGTGTAAATACAGTAAGTGCATTTTACAAAGTAAAAAATCTAAGTAGCCAAATGAATGGCAGAGAAGTATTAATTTAGGAAAAGAAACAACTAAGGTTGAATGAGAAAGTCAGGAGAAGGGGAGACATCCCATGAAATACTTACTGTAGTTTTCCTGATGGTCTGAGTGACATTTTTGTAAGAAAATAAAACTAAAAACCTTTAACCAAATTCCACTCTATACTAAAATACAAGCAATTTCCAAATGAAAAAGTCTTGTATGCACCAATTAAGGGTAGAATAAGCACCAAGTCTATTTTACTTATTGTCTTTTTATGTAGCTTACTGCGATGTTTTGCATCTGTGCAGAGAAGGACCCTGATATGGTTTGAGCGAACAAGGGATGGAAAAACTAAACAGTTGACTACGAGTACAAAGTATGTAACATGG
Source organism: Thinocorus orbignyianus (assembly GCA_013400375.1). Classification (NCBI taxonomy): domain Eukaryota; kingdom Metazoa; phylum Chordata; class Aves; order Ciconiiformes; family Thinocoridae; genus Thinocorus; species Thinocorus orbignyianus. The sequence continues at coordinate 2,122,478 of VXBW01003428.1, forward strand.
CATAAGAAGCAGTGCACTCCTGAATAAAAAGAATGGTACAAAAAGAAATTCTTGAAGGAACTAAGGGCAAAAATTGCTACAGTTGAAGATTTGTTTGTCTTGACAGGCACCAACTGATAAGACAGAAAATGATGGAAACAAAAAAAAAAAAGCAACATTGTTAGAAGAAAAAGACAGCATTAGAAATCCTGAACAAGTCAGGCATCAGCAATGACAAAACAAGTTGATGAGAAACAGAGCATTATGCTGTCATGTAGTAAAGAATTGTTATCACAATATTAGGAAGCAAGGTAGAAACAGATTTTGTTGGGTTTTTTGGTGGTTTTTTTTTTTCAGTAATCACAAAACTAAAAATAAACAGCTTGAGGAACATGCACACAAAACCCACCCAGCTGCACCTTGTTTAATTTTAACACTGTTAACAAATGCTAAAAGCATGAACACCAACATCCAGTGAAATATATTTTAAAACAAAGGAGATACAGTGAATGAAACTGAAACAATAGGAGACAGAAGCACAGAGAAAAATGAAAATATTCGAAGAAACTAAAGCTAATTTGAATATACATTTTTCTGAACTATGATCAAAAGAAATAAAGGAGCCTCATCCTTTCCTATAGATGGTGTTCTCTGGGAGGCATGGGAATGGCTGAGAAAGGATGTACTGAAACAAGATCTGGTTGTCAACTTAATCAACTTTTCATGCTAATTTTTTTGTTTGGTTGGTCTTTTTAGGATTACAACAGAAGCACATTTTAAAAAGTAAAACCACACAGTTGTTCTATTAATGACGGATTTTTTTAAAAACCCATACCAAATACTGCTAAATTTTTTAATAAAATGAACTTTACCTTGGCTTTTCCTTCGAGGGCTCCAGTTCCAGCATAAATTTTACTGACAGAATCACCATTCACAGACCACATGGATCGGAAAACTTCCTGAAAGCGAGTAACCAGCTGAGGTTTCTCAGCTAATCCTAATACTTCCAGTTGTTTTGTTAGCATCTGCAACAGTTGAAGACAACATTTGCAAAAGAAAAATCTTTAAATGTCTTTCTTAAAAGGTATATTATATTTTTTTCAGCATATACACACTAAAAACATCTGGTTTATATCTATCTTCCTGAACAAACTGATGGCATGGCATGTTTGAAAGGCTGCATTATACAGGTAACTTTATCACCAGCATTTATGAAAGATAGGTAGGTAACATAGGAAAAGAATGATGCAGTTGATTTGCAAATATTTTCATCTAAAAATTCTCTAGTTACAAGGTAAGCTATTTTTGGTCCTCAAGTCTTTCTACTTACAAAATTTAGAATCTGAGCAATTTCTAGTCTTCCCAAAAAAGTGTAATACCAAATGCACTGACCTCTATTATCAAATGCAGCAGCAACAGAGCTCTGTGATCAGTGAAACAGCAACAGCTCTGTCACTCACTCTGTTTTAACATGTAATGCAATGCAATCTTTACCTCCTTACCCTTACAATCAATATACCTGAATTAACTTTCCACAATGCACACTCTACATTAAATGCATTTAAATTGCATACATATAATATATATGAATGTATTATTTTACATTTAAATATTTTACTTAAAGGTAGCATTACGCTCATGCATGTAGAATGGGATATTTGACCTTGCTTGAAATTATGGTTTATGGAATCATGACTATTTTAAAAAGTCAAGTAAGTTTCTAGTGTGTGTGGCTACCAGCATAATACTGAAAATAAATGAAAAGAAAAAATTAAAAATAAATAAACCCCCTACTTTCACAATCTTTAAAAAAAAAAATCTTTAAAACCTTGAGGTATTCAATGGCAAGAAGGAAGAGTCTGAAATGCTGAACATAAAATTACATAAAGGCAAAATTCTGAAGGTTTGGCAGGAATTAACAAGAGTTACAACAAGTAACTTGTAGACAAAATTAACTAGAAATAAACAAGAAAAGAAGCTTCAGAAACTGGTTGGTTCATCTTGTAATTTTATGTGGTTATCCAGAGCTCAGTACTAGTTATATGAAGTACCTATCATGTTAAGAAAGTAAGAATTTAAGTATCTCATTTAAATAGAATTTTAAAATTAGGTAGGCAGTTCATGAGGATTTATAACATTCCTTCTCATCAATTAGACTTATACTTTCATCTCTCATATTTCAGCTGGAATTGTAATTTAGCTCTCACCAAGGAAAAATCTGGCACACCTGGTTTTTAAAAAAGATGATGTTTAATCCAGTTCTTACAAGGATAAGAAAGGAAAACATAGGTCTGCAAAGCTAAGTTTGCCATGTAAGTACTATACACATTAAGAGTATATAAAGATTTGTTCTTATACCATAGAAAACTACTGTATTATCAGTAAAATACAATCTCATGGCTCATTTAAGATAACCTAATTGCTTACTTGAAGCTTTTCTATCAACAGTGAACTGTTAAACGTCAGCAAACAGTTTTAGGACCAAGAAAGGCTTTAAGGTAACCATTTGTCTCTCCCATGGTTAAGTCAATACAGGATGGACAGATACATAAACTACAATAAACTGCAATAAAATGCAGTGAGGTTTTCAAAACATGCCTCTACTTTTTTCAACACAGTGAACTAAAGAGAAGAATAAGAATTCTAAATTCCATCAGAATTAGTGTAACTAGCAGGTGCTAAGAGATGTGCTTATTTTTCTTAATTTTAATAATTTCAAGGTGCGATCCCCTATGGTACACACAAAGATGAAATGATGGAGAAAAAAAGGCATTAGATGTCTTAAACTGTGGAGTAACTGCTACAGTAGATACAGATGTTGAATGTTAAGAGAAAAATTTTCAGAGTATTTCCATGAGGGTAAACATTTCAGCATTCTGTTTGACTAACACACCAATGAACTGGCAACAGTGTTGACTCAGTAAAGGCAGTAGCAAAGAACTACATATTCCAGAATCACGAATATTTGCTCTACAGTCAGTGGATTTTGCAGTTGTCACAGAGATACCTCCTACAGACACTAAAGCAAGAGCATTTTAATTAAATAAAATTCAGAAGACAAAAGAATAATCCTTTTACTTAGTTTGATGTCACAGCACCCATAATTTGTTATTTTTAAACATGACAAATATTTTCTCTTTAGCAGTCAAACTCAGTTTATCAAGATGAGTGCAGCTATCAAAAGTTTTTCAGAGCTACTCTTTTAGCCCAGTCAGTACTATTTAACTCCATCAATTCCTGTCAGGTTCATGTTTTCAAGCTCTACTGTATGAGCCTGCAGGCTAGGACCTTGGTTTCAACAGCAAGCCAATATGCTGAAGCACAGCCCTGCAGGAGGACCAAACCCCACAGTTAATTTCCGGCTACTCAACATGAGTGTGGCCAAAGCCTCAACTGTGATATCGTCCCACGAAAAATTCACAGCACAGTGCCATCAAAATACGAACACCCAGCACTGGCAGATGCACAGTAATCCTATACGCTGAAGAACTTCATCTAATAAAGTAACTGTGAATACAAGAGTTTCTCTGAAGGGTTGCAACTCTACTACCTCCTCTAGAATTGCAAGCCTGAGCTTTAACAGACATAAAAAACTGACACCAAAGAAAGAATGAATATATTTCATAATGCTGCGTGACTACTTTTTAATTACAACTACTACACAATTCCTGCTTCTCTAGTTATTAAGATCCGGAACAAGAAAAATACCCTGCTATAAATCAAACCACCATGTACAAAACATCTTAATTCATTGTGCATAGGGAAGGCAATGCTATTTTTACAGCCTAATTGCTACAGAAGCATCAGGAGCAGTTGTGTATCTGGACACTGTTTTTCCTACCTCTAAGCCAAAGAAAGCCTGCACGCTGTTTGTTCTATCCAGACAGTCCAAGCAGTTTGTTCTGACAGTGCCGCTTTGAGATCTGTGCCAAGGACAACGAGAGACAGAGCGAGAAAACAACTGAAATAACTCATTTAACACACATATCATCAACAAAGACAGGGACATCAAGATCTGAACCAGAACAGTAAATCAGGGTATTGTCAGTGCAACGTTACTGTGATCTCAAGTATGTTTATAAAGGCATCAGTAATAGAGGGTTAGCTCCAATAACAGCAGTGTATTTTGCAGCAGTGTTCGCAATACAAAACTAATTTATCTTCTGAAAATAACATGGTCTTTTTTCTTCAGTTTTTCTCAGTTCTCCTTGCTTTAAAGCTAAAGTGCTATGCAGGATTATGTTTTCTTTTCAAACAATCTACAAGGATCTCAGAGGGAAATAAAAACACTCAGTTAAAACAGAAATGGAAAAAACAAATTAGGACAGCTCTAGGATTTGTTTAACTAAACTAAAAGTAACAAGAAATTGTGATAAAACTAAAGTCAATTTCAACCACTTATTACTTTATCTTTCCTCCACAAATAAAAGTATAAAAATGAGCTTCTCCTCTTTAGCTCAACAGAAGCTTGAGGTCCTCAGGCACTGCGAACCGCTCCCCCTTCTTTAAGAAAAGCCCATTGACTCCTGCTATAAAGTTCTCAAGAAGGACCATATATTAGATACCATCCATGCTCTTCTTGCCTGGCTATGAGTACAAAATTCTGATGGTTCTCCCAATGATACACACTTACTCCTAACTTTGTCATTCCCACTACACACTTTCTCCAACTAAGTCAGTAACACTTCATCACATTTACTTGGAGATCTGACTGTAAATTGTAGAAAGTTTTGAAGAACTTTCTCCAAGTTGGGTTTTGGTTTTTTTCATTACTATCTCTGTGTTTGATTTAAAATATAAAGCAACTTGCTATCTACGAAAAGGCAGGGAAAACCCCTGGTATTCTCCAAAGGAGATGGTCCATGAACGTATAAAAAATTGCCACTGTATCTTTTATTAACACAATTCTCCAAGCTATCACAAGTCACGGCCTTGGGTTTTTTTGCTTCCATTCTGCTCTCTATCAAGACCCAACGGTGTTCTCCCAACAGAAATTGTCACACCACTTTTAAAGCTTTTTGGAGAATGTTCAGTGATGTTTTGAGGTGGAGATGGTACCTAAGGACCCTCCCACTAATCTAATCTTATTCAGGCCTACTAAAACCTGCCTCTGGTGGATTTAAATCCAAAACCAGGTTAGAGCACAGAATGGCACCGGAATCCTCTTCTCCTCTCCTCTCCCCTCCCACTGCATGTGGCACAATCCCCTCACTCAACAATCCTTTTTCTCATGGAGGACCTCACTGAGCAGTTTGCTCTGATGTTAATTAAAAGGGGGAAGGGTGGGGAAGGGAGAGGAGCAGGAATGTTGCCTATTTCTAGCCCTGCTTCCCTTTTCCTGCTGAGATAAGCAGAGCCTTTGCTCTAGGAAGAGGAGTGAGGAAACAGGGACAGAAGTACAAGTAGAGCAGGACTGGGAAGTACAGAACAGGACAGAAAACATGAATCCCATTCATACTTTGTGGCAAACTGAATCTCTCAAACAGGGATCCAGGTGCAAGCAGATTTAGAAGAAGTTTACACTGAATACATTTACAACAAACAGAACATGGTATGCTCCAATGGTGAGTAAAATGTGCACCCACAATAAAAGACAATTACCAATTTTCACCAAAATTGTGAGGTGAAAGGCCTGAAGTTAAGTCATGGCCTGTTGATGACTCAAAGAGTTTTTCCATTAAGATTTTTAGGACACATACAGAATGAGACAAAATCTGTATGCGTCCTCTTGAGAGGACAAGAGGAAATGGGCACAAACTTGTACATAAGGAGTGCCATCTAAATATGAGGAGGAAATTCTTCATCTTGAGAGTGGCAGAGCACTGGAACAGGCTGCCCAGAGAGGTGGTGGAGTCTCGGTCTTTGGAGACATTCAAAACCTGCCTGGACAAGTTCCTGTGCAACCTGCTTTAGGTGAACCTGCTTTGACAGGGGAGTTGGCCTAGATGATCTCCAGAGGTCCCTTCCAATCCCATATCATTCTGTGATTCTCTTATCTTTTTGCTAAGTGGTCAAAAGCATCCAGAATCATAATTTAGTTTGAAGAAATTTACAGAAGTTACACACACAAACCTTTTAACTTCTTTTCCATCAAAATAAAAAAATCCACATTCTAAGAATTTCTGGACTTGAGGTTTAAGCACACTGTGCAGTTTTTCTGCCTTTCCACCTTTAACCATTTGATGATAGTCGAAGTTCACCATTTTGATATCAGCTGAATGTTCAGATGCTTTCAAATGGCTCTGACATTGTAAAAAGAGAAGAAAAATGTATAAATATACCAATACTTGAACATACAATAGTATAAATTATATAAGAGGCTACAAATATATATTAAAGCTGTTTTATTAGCTGTCTAGTTTATTACATGCTTTCTCTTAGGTAAAATGAAGCCATTTTTATTATTAATGTTCAACAAATCACTCAGAAGAGATTAACACTTTGCTTGTGTTCTCTCATTTTCTTGTCACAATAGGTCAATTTTTTCCATATTATACTAGGTCAACAAGATAGTCTGCAGGCTCTTCTATTGCTAAAATGCTTCAACTTGCAAAGAGCTATTTCAGTAGAAATGCTTTTTGCTAACAGTGACCATTTCAGATACACCTGCCAGCAATGGGGACTGAATAATCTCTCAACAAATTACTACTGAAAAAAACCCAGAAAAATTATTTAGGTTGCTGTGCAGGGTGGTTTGAGCAAAACTTTCCCTAATATTCCCTGAAAAATCTTGAAGTGCTTACACAATCTTTGTTGGTAAAGCTATTATCTGCACTGGGCATTGATATGTTATCTGGGAGCACTAATGTCTCCTATCAGGATAGCTGGATACAGAAAAGATACTGGTGAATGGTCTAAGATATTCAACTATTATAATACAAAAGGAAAAGGAAGATGGGAAAGGCAAACAACAGATGGCTATTGACATGTTCTCTGGCTTCAGACAGAACTTCTCAAATTGCCAGTATTTATGGACGACAATGTGACAGTTATTTTTAACCTAGCCAGTGGGAGTTCATGAAAATGGCCACTCACAGTTAATATCTTCTGAACAAACGTTTCCATTTAATCATGAAGCAGCTTTTATGTTTAAACTGATAATTTGTGATTTTTTTTCTAAATATTAAGGAATATAACTAGGAATCCCAGGGAAAACATTTTATAAGAAACATCACAGCATTAAATGCCACAAAGTACCATCTACTTATTCACCCATTTTTTAGTGCAAAAAGGACTTATTTTATAAATAAGTCTCTAATAAGCACAAAAATAACCAAAAATCCCTTAACTTGTCTGCTACTGTTACAACGTTGCAGTAAAGTAACGAATCTGAACATAATCAAACACTAATTATATAGAGAACTTTTAAAAATTCATTTCACATTACATATCATAAGCAGTGCTTTTATGATAAATACAATTTTAACCACAACGGGTAGTTGCTCCATAGCATAACATATCTGTCTACACAAAAGCTTCATCGCAAACAGGCAAATTCCACGGATAAGCAAAAGGAGAGAATCGTCACACTCACCTGAAAAGCTTTGCTGAGCATGTGCTCCCCTTCTTTTGCCCCAAGTAAATTCACAATGATTTGCTTGCCGTATAAATTTTTAAGAGTTTGGAAATGCCTGTTAACAGAAGAAAAACTCCGTACTCATTTTCTGCCATGCAGAAGATTAACACAAACACCTGCAACTTTTGACTGAGACACTGTAGAAGCGTACTGGGTATTTTAATAATTGCCACAAGCCTTTTATTATGTCACGTCCAAGCAAATCAACATAACTCAACACTAGCATACAACCACTGACTGCTATTTTATTAGGATAATAGCAACAATTTAACAGCATGCATTTAGTTAAAACCATAAGGCTGTGAAGATGAAGTGTGATGGCAGGAATAGAATCAACATACAAACTTTACTTTTCTACAGCAGCTGACAAATACAGGTTATTCAATGCAAACATGCTACATTTTGCTTTCAATTTAACCGATTATTTCACTATTTTAAATTTTCTTCAAAACTTTCAGCAAAGCACTCAAAAAAATAAATAACCCTGTAGAATTTTGAAGAAGCTGCCCAGGAATTTTGCTACTTTGCTGAATCACACATTTGTACAGACAAAGGCTCCCATTTGGACTAACATATTCCATCCCTCTGATGTATCAGTTATCAGAGGTTTGTAGTGCATTGACAAAAATTTAGAACATTATTTCACCTGTCAAAAGCTGGTGCATTCGCCTCAAAACCCCTTGACATTCTGACACGATGGGATCCCACCTACGACATGAAGATTACATTAAATTATTTGCCTTAACACATTTGATTAAGCATTCTTCAAATACTTCTTTTGATCCTAAATATGATCTGAAAATCCATTTCACTTGCTAAATGATATCTCCAAAATGAATTCTGCTTGCTATGGTACGCATTCTTTTTATAGGCTTTTCTTAAATCCCTCTTCTTTTTCTAAAAACATTTTTAAAATTTAATATACTTAGTCATATAATCTAATTACTTTTTGTAAAAGGCGTGTAAATGTTTTAGCAATTCTATTGCAAAATGCTTATATGTCTAGTTTGAAGAACTTAGAGTCACTTTGAGACATGAAATCTTTTTAATCTTTCCTGTAAAAATTGTATCACAGTAGTAGCTGCCAATACAATCCCTCTTTCAAGAAAACTGGGTTAAAATTATATTATAGTAACTCTTGATCCATATTGACTTCTTGAAAAGACTTATCCTCAAGAACAACTCAGAACAAAATGGTCTCTTTGCGTACCCTTAGATAACCTATTTTAAAACAGTAATTTAAATTAAAACAGAAAAACTCAGAAAAAACTTCAAACAGAAAACATCTAAGAGGCAACAGACATTCAAATACTGTGAAAAACAGCATTCAGAGACTTGAAAGTAGCAGGCTTGGTGAATTAAACAATGGTACCAACTTGGTTCCAAAGGATAACCTCATCCTGACAGGTAACTGTGCAGAAGAGCCTAAACATTACTGTAAGATGTTTAAAAATACATGAATAAGAATTATCGGTATAATTAAATCTATCTCCCGCCTACCTGAAGGCCTGGCTGTTCCCAAAATAACGGAACAGATCCTCGAATCTGTATGAAAGATGACACAGAGTCATCTAAAAATATGACCTGTTAAGAAAAAAAGAAAAGGAGCTTTTAGGTTTCTTAGCCTCAGGTAAACATAGAGAAAATAAAATGTATTTATATATTACAGATTTCACACTACAAGCTACAGTACTATATTTTCTAGTCTTTTCCTCTTTATATCATCCGAACAATTCATAAAAGAAGTTCTGGCATTCCCATGCTTCCTTGCAGAATCATGATTCACAACATCTAAGAAAATTCAGCAAGCTTTTATTATTTGGGACTGAATTAATTATTTGAGACTACTAAGAGTAATTGGTTTTAAATAACTTGGAAAGACCTTCCTGTTGGAACAGTTAAAATATATATCAATGAACAGAAAATAAAACCACAGCCTACTTAGACCATCTGCACAGATTTTGTGTAGCAGAATCCAAAATACAACGGTCTATTAAGTATACAGGACAGGACACTTTAAATGGAATGATAAGTCACAGTCATTAAATTACATTAGCCAGCCAGGAAACTTGGACAGAGAAACTGTAACAACAGTGTTCTGACTAAACTCCTGAAATCGGATGACGTCCCAGTTTCAGTTTGGAAAGAGTTAATTTTTGTTTTAGTGATTGCTGTGAAAGGAATGTCAATAATACCTCTTGGTTTCAGTTGTTGCTAAGTGATATTTACACTATTCAAGGACTTTTTTCTGTTCAACAAAACCGAATAGACAGAATGATGGAACATCCAGTGAAATATTCCATACCATAGACGTCATGCTCAGTATATAAATGGTGCTTAGCTGGGAGGTAGGAATCAGTGATTGCTGCTTAGGAAGGCGCCAATTCACCAGGAAGCGAGAGTGACCTCCATTATTATTCCTGCTTTTATTTTTCCTTTTCTGTTACTGTTTCTATTAAACTGTCTTTATCTCAACCCAGGAGGGTGAGGGTTTTTTCTTCCCTTTCCCCTCCTGTTTTCCCCTCTTCCCTACCACCCTTCTTGGGGGGAAGTCAGTGGCTGTGTGGTTCTGGTTGACGGCTGGTGTTAAAACACAACAGATATGTACAAGCAAAACCCTTCCTGGATAAAATCCGACTGAACCATGCAGGCTTTGCAATGAGTCAGTGAGTCAACCAAAGATACTTATTCACATGAATACAGTTGCAGGAACAACATCTTGGCAACTAGGTTATTGTAAAAGTGAGGAAAAAAAGGCCAGCAAAGAGTAACTTAACAGCTTCTTACATTTCTTTATAATAGGGCAAAGATACACATTCAAGTCCAGCAGAATTACAGTGGCTTTAAAAACTACCTTTCAGAGGAGCTGTATTAAGTAACCACAGGAATACTTTTAGCTTTCCTGAATCACAAGGTACCTTGTATTTGCCAAAAATCTTCTGCTTTTTTTCTACAATCTTTTAACTTTGCTATTAGCTCAGGCCAAAAAGAAGTACACGATCACCTACAGCTCAGGAGGCTAAAAGGGAGTACAGTCACCTGTAACAGTTCAGCTGATGGATAACAGCTTCTTAAGCTATTGAAACTCAGACCCATCCATGCTCTTACCCTAAGCTACACTAAAAACCAAGATCATGAAATTATGTAACCTACTTAGATTCCTTATTTAGCAGCAAAGGAACTACTCCAATATCTGTTGGTTACAGACTTGACTTGTGATCTGTTGATTTAGGGCAACAAATTATCCACACATATGCTTATCTTGTTCATCAGTCAAGCAAGAGTAACACACCTGCTCTGTTTCAACAAAATTAGCAACATGACCATCATCATTTGTTCCCCGGACGTTAAATCTGGTGCCAGCCCGTTCACAGCTTAGTCGTGAAATGAGACAAGCTTTCGCCTGCTTGTGAGCCGCATAAATTGTCCTTATCTCCACTCCTCCACACATGAGACGTAACAACCAGTCATCACAGTTCACACCATAGTGCTTCAGATGTAGATGTAGTGACTGGTTCCTATCAGGAAAAAAAAAAAAAAAAAAGAAAAGAAAACAAACAGAAGGAAATAAAACACAGCTGAAATCATTACACCAGCTACTAACCTCTTATATTTTATGCCCACTACTACAAATAAGAAAAGGAAAACGTGTATTATAGTGTCATATAACTCTTATTTAAACATACTTGAAATAGCAAAGTTTACAAGAGAACAGCTGAAATGTTTGCACATTAAGAATATGGGATGAAGCCATGAATTTTAATGACCTTAAAAAAATAACCCTTAGAGCCTCTGCTCTTCACCTAGCAAAAAACAACACTCCAAGCTTATATTTCTCCAAGTTTATATTTCTCCCTTTAGTCCTGCTTTGAGAAGCCAAAGATTACAAGCTCTGGGAAAAGTAAGGCAGAATTTCAATTACAGAGTTACTTTTTGTGATAGGTAACACACCATACAATTTCACACCACTACAAAATAAGGCTAGAAACAAAAATTTTTGTCAATATACGTTGATTATTTCTATGATACATCACCATAAGGCATCATTTGCCTAGACAAGTCTCCGGGAATATACTCCTAGCCAAGTGATTTTCAAATTTCTGTAAATATCAATTTCAGGGTTAAGTGTTGGTACATTATGTACTGCGTATACCATTCTTTAATACCAACTGTTGCTCAAATGAAAGAAAGATCCACGGTTTCGATACATTTGTGCATTAAGTAGTACCAATCAACATTGTAGTAAGTAAATACGACTAAATTCAGGGGTTTGTGAGTTTTTTTGTTTTACCTCACTCTAGTGGGGGTTGGCTTTTGACCTTCTTTGGAATCATTCACTTGTATAAAAAGGAAGTAAGGCTTTCTGCATAGCAAAGAAAAGTAAACTCTAGCAAGATGACTGGTTTTGTCACCGCCTAGAAAATTCTACCATAACTGCAAATAACATATTTGGTATAATGGTTGAAGCTGCTCACTTTAGCCTTTTCATTCTAAATTTCCAATTTAAAAAATACATAGATTAAAAATCTGCAATTTCTCAAACACTTCATTTCAATCACTAATGAAGACACAATTCCTGTGAATCAAGTATGCATTCACTTTACAGAAATGTGTACAGATGTATTACAACAGGAAACAGAAAGCAAATGATATTCTTTCTCTGGGCAATATGAGATGGGAACTTTGCAACAGAAAAAGCCCAAGAAAGCTTACTGAAGTGCATGAGCAAAATATTTTCTGACATAGACTTTCAGGGTTTACATTTCTAGATATTGCAATCTGGGACATTCCATTTACCTCCTGTGATGAATGATTCTTACTGAAAAAAAATAAAAGCCAAGTAACTTAAGTAGTTTTAGGAGAGGCATCAAAATCAGCCAAGCTTGTCTAGACAAGGTCAACAGGCATCATCATTTCTCAAGCCTTGAAATACTGACTTACCAACAGAGTCAGTCTTTTTCCAGATGCAGAGAGACAAACAATTAGGTTCCTACAACTCCTGTAAACCTACATCAAGGGCCAAGAGCTTATTTTCTGTCTTAATACTAGTCTAGTCTAGTCTAGTGGGAGGTGTCCCTGCCTATGGCAGGGGGGTTGGAACTTGATGATCTTTAAGGTCCCTTCCAACTCTAACCATTCTGTGATTCTATGATTGCTATATAAGACAAAATGTGTGCATTAGAATCTGAACATGTTCCTCTATCTGACCAAAACAGTTGCAAAGAGCAGAGTAGCACTGGCACTCATGCTGGAGCTGATCTGATGTCTTGTATATTGGACAGAACAGAGGGGCAGATGTAGTTTTTCACCTGTTCTAACAGCATACCGCCAAGTCTTCAGGACCCTTCATGGACATGTACACCATTTTTAACAAAGGTTGAAAATATGAGAGCAGAATTTCTCACATGACAGGAGGCATCACTGGCATTATGGAATGCCAGTGGCCATGGAAACATTGTATCATTAATAATACACTTGTGTCCTTAAAGTTAAAATAAGGGTATTTCATGTCATCAGCACTTGTGGCACAAAGGTGTACATTTAAGAGCTGATAAAGACAAGGATAAAAACTTGCTACACATTAGTTTGTACAGGCATGCGTTATTCTATGTAATGTTTGATAAAATGCACTACAAACTCACCAGAAAAACCTATTGTCAGTGGCGTGCTCCTGCATGCTGCGGTGAGCGTTGAGACTAAGATCTAAACTGACACCAGTTGCAGACCACGCAAAATAAAAGTTTCCCGAGTTCAACACTTTGCGCACTTCCGAAATGCGATCCTCGTCTGTTGAATCCATCCGTAGTGATACAAATTCAGTGGAAGTAACTCGAAAAACTTCAGAGTCTTGAATCTTTCCCACTGACATGCAGCCTGTTACTAGAACCAGGTAATGTAACAATGTGTCTCCTGTAAAACAGAGAAGGCAGAGTTAACAGCATGAATCCTAGTGGCGTGTGATGTTGACGTATATGTACTTCTAAATGCACACAATCTGACCTCAGTTTGCCTGAAAAAAAAAGTACAAAAAGAACCAACATCAAGCACTCATTATCAAGTTCTACAGAAGAAAAGGAAATGCAAGCAGGAGAAACTATGCTGAAAATAACAGGGACTGTGAAAACGGAAGTTATTTTTGTCCACTCCCTTATTTCTGGATGCGCTCCAAACTTGCAAGTTACTCTACAAAGTCAAAAAACAAAAAGAAAAAACAATCCTAGTTCCTGTTGTGAAGATCCTGCGCTGTGCAGTTTTACAGAAGCAGCACATTTTTTTTTCCCAAATGAAAGGTTTTACACACATTACTCACCAAGGTTCAGTCTTAATACACCCAAGAGCCCATATGCATCCATTACTTTGGTGTAGGTGTTCTTGATTGTGTCTTTTTCTGCAGAAGCTACAGAGAGAAGATAGGAAATTTTATGATGTAAAAGACCATACATTCAAAACTGAAAAGACCAGACTCTTTTAGAGTGGACCAGAGCCCACCCTAAACTGAAAATCCAAGAAAATACAAATGTAGTGGGTACACGGAGCTTCTGGAAAGAAACCAAATGTATGAGCATATGGCATTTTATAATGGAAAATGAGGTTTTGATTTTACAACAAAGTATGATCACGCTATGTTTTTAGGCAACAAAAAGGACTTATAAAAACTCCAGGTAATATTAAAGGAAAATGTTAGCATTTTATCATCATCTAATATAAAAAGCATCTAAAACACATGCAAATGAGCTGCCTAAGAATGCTTTCCTGTAATTAGTTAAAATTAGAGTAGTGCTAAATGTTGCCTTTTTTTTTTTTTCTCAGGAAAAAAATTATCCTTTTTTCCCAATAATAAAACTGTGATGTGGCAGTATTATTTCCAGGTAAGTAAACGAGATTACCAAAAGTGCATTTTAACTAGTTTTAGATATATTCCAAGCAAATCAAAACTCTAGTAGTTCCACAACATAATGGTATTTAAAACCCATGTCTTAGGTTAGGAAAACACGATTTTCATAGACATTTTTGGAAAAAAAATAATTGTAATATTTTAGAATAAATTAAAGTATATCTGCCTTTATTCAACTGGGAATTAATGTTAGTGTACACTTTAGAACTTCAATCAGCACTTGAAAAACCAGGTCCACAATCTTGACTGCAAAGCCAAGTGACAGAGATGATGCGAGCACCTGAAGTGCAAAGAACGACAATTCTAGCTGTGCCACTGAATCCACAGGGACTGATATTTCTGAGTCACCAAGAATCAGCACCTTTTCCCTCCTCAGAAGTGATCTGCTAATTAATTTTCACTCTGCACTAATAAAAAAGTCAGAATTTGACACCAAGAAGACCATAAATCGGAATGCAGTGGCATTCTGCTGTGCTCTCTGACACCAGCTATATTTTCTTCAGAATTGCCATGGTGAATCTTTCTAATGAGTACTCCCTAAGCTTAGCATAGCCCTGCCTGTGCACAAGCCTATCACTTCTGCCCAAATGCCCATCAGCTCTAGTATTAAAGTAGGTTGGAAACTCCAATATAGATAAAACAATTATTTAACCTCAATCTGAAATCTAAGCTCATTCAATGTTTTCTTAAGTGCATTTTTAAAAAGCTTCTTTAACTGTTTGCACTGATACGCTGAATTCCTGTAATCTAGAGGCTAAGGATAAGAGAATTATAGCAGCATGATTATTTCCGAGGTCCTCATCCATAGTAAATGTTAAGACATGCAGCCAATCTAAACACATTGCTTACGGACAATGATTTTGTTAGCATCACTAAACCATGTTTTTCTTAATCATCTCACTGTCAGGCTGGAAAGAACAACTTCTAAACTCCAGAATCTGGTTCTTTCAATCCATTTTTCCAGCAAGCATTTAATGATGTCAACATATCTTCTAAACTCAATTTTCAGTAACCAGAGAACTGCCACATTCTTCTTTCACATTTCAAATTATTAATGAAAGGTAAGGTTTAGTTTCAGACTTGTTGCCGGATTTTTCTTAAAGATGCCTGCCAACATTTAATGACATTTCAGAACAATGGCTTTTCTGTCTTCTATGGATTTATTCTCTTTTTCCATTGCATAAAACACCCGTTATTGTTGCTAAACCTTAATAAGTAAATGCTCAAAGTAAATTAAGTTAACATGGGCTTTGTGAATTCAGATCAGCAAAACAGGCCCTTGCTAATAAAGCAGTAAAGGGTTGCAAAGCCAAACAAAAAATGGAAACAGAAAAACTTACCATGGCTAGCCAATTAATATTTTCTTAATAAAACACCCAAGCATCAACGAAAAGCATTTCATGACGCATTTTTCAGTTACATTAGATGTAATACAGTATGAACTCTGAGCAAAGTTTTTCCACAGTGAGCATGCAAGCATTTCTATCTTTTGCTGTTTGCACTTGCCCCATCCTTCTTTTTTTCTTTTTTTTTTTTTGTTTTTTTTTTAAGCCAAATTTCACATGGAAAAATGGCAAACTTCACACACTTCAGAAGGTTCACTTCATCCATCATGCCCTGGCCCATCTTCACCTACCCCCAGATTTCAGCCAGCTCCTTCACAGAACCTGAGTGTGGGCATAGGGTAAATTTATCAGGGCCCGCAGCAGGCAGCCAGGACACAGAAGAGCTTACTAGAAACATGCTCCTACTCTCCCATAAAGCACATAGCACTTACTACGAACTACAACCTCATTACATAAATTCATAAGACAGATTCTCCTTCATTGAGGGTACCCATCTAAACCTCTAGCAGTCAGTGTTCATGAAGCCTGAAAGAATTAAGAGATTTGGTGACGACTGATACTAGCCAATACAGTGACAAAAAATGGTTATCATATAAACCTCCTTTTCCTTAAGAAATGGAGCTAAAAAGAAAGCAGTTAGCAAAGTAGCACTAACAGCAGAAAATGGAGCAACCCCAGCGCACCACACCGCTGCCTCTTCCCTAGCACAGCATCACCAACCTACACCATGCAGGAATGTTCTGGATGGTTGACTGCAGCAGTGCTGAGGTTGTTTTCAGGGCAATGCACAATGAGGAACTTCCTACCATCAAGAGTGCTACAATAGTAAGGAAAGGCACTTGAGTTTTCTGAAAACCAAGACCATATCAGGAACAAGAAAAGGCTACACCACACTCCTTTCCACTTTTTTCTGTTTGAGAAGTTGGGACACTATCTGAGAAGTTGGGACACTATCTGAGAAGTTGGGACACTGTGGGGGCCAGGGTACTAGTAGCCATGGGGGATCAGGCACCTCCATGTGGATGGGCCAAGGCCAGACCAGGAGGTCAGTCTGTGGGCAGGAGTCAGGCCTGGTGAACCTAACTAGTGTCAGATACAGCCCCAGGATGGCCAGGCAGGCCATGGGGACAAGGACATATCAAGGCTGGACTGGGACATCAGCCTGGCTCAGCAGGGCTGGGGGGAGCTGGAGACCAACACCTTGCTGCAGCATTGCTGGGGCAGGGACTGACAGGCCTGAGGAAAATGAAATGGGGCCCTGGGCTGAGGGCAGGATCAGGGAAGCTCCAGGGGTGCTGGGCAGGGACAGTCAGGGCTGGTGGTTTCCTCACAGTCACGCAATGAAGAAGCAGAAATGCTAAGAAAACATGAAAGTGTTGTACAGCTGGTTTAGACAAAAAGCCCATTTAACCTCCAAACATGTACAGAATTTCCTGAACCAGCACTTTCACCAGTGCTAGATACCAGGATGCCTTTCGTTTATCGATACTAAAAGAAAAAAAAAACAAACACCCAGGCCAAAGCACAAGCTATCACTGGCTGCCACTGGACATGGCATTTCCCATTTCTAAATATACTCAAATTAAAGGTTTTCATATCACTCTGTACTAAACAGCGTGAATAACAATGTAAGTGCTCTGGAACCATCCAGACTGTTTGCATAAGTATCATATTCAACTCTTTCTTCTTCACCAGCAGGAAGTTTCACAAAGACCTATGCTCTCTCACTCTTACCATGAAGTGGTAAGAGCCACTGAAGTTACAAAAATACATGGATAAGACCTCATCACTATAATATCTTATATTCAGTGCATGCAAAACCAACTTTCAGCTTCCTCTATGAATAATTGAAATTACCAGCTGGGTGAACTGCAGCTTAGAAGTTAAGCCACAGGGAGGCTAAGGTAATCCTGACAGAAGGAGAGAGCATTTCCAAAAGCATTTCCTCATTTCCTCTGTAACATTCTTAATGAATGAGAACATCTCTTCCCAGAATGGTGGGTTGGCCAGCAGCCATGAGAATACTTTTGACTTTGATTTACGGGCTCCAAATCTTGAAAAAAACGCAGCTAATACAAATATTCACTCAGAAAAACATAAAGTCCTACAAGTTAATGGACCTAATTCTCCTTGAGAAGCTGACTTTTCTGTTTATTCTGTTTATTTATCTCTAAACAGCTGGAAGTAATAAGCAAACACAATTAAGGCTGTCTGAAAAAAAAAAATAAAATGCTGTCACTCACTAAGAAAAACAAATTAAGACATGCAACTTCTAAAGAGAGAAATTCCCAACTGGAATGACAACATATCAGTGGATTTAACAGATACTAGCCTATACTGTAGAGGAGCACTAAACAGTAGACAATGCAAAGCATACATATGGCTGTGTATGAAGAAGGACACAAAATATTATGAGGTTCTATTTCTTCTATTACTTTCTGTCAGTTCACACGTTAAGCAGAAAGGAAATTAAAAGCAGCTTCTGCTTAACTCACTGCATTAATTCGATTCAAGTTGATTAATTTCTAAACCAGAAATAATGACTCACTATTTAGCAATACAA
Source organism: Thinocorus orbignyianus (assembly GCA_013400375.1). Lineage (NCBI taxonomy): Eukaryota > Metazoa > Chordata > Aves > Ciconiiformes > Thinocoridae > Thinocorus > Thinocorus orbignyianus. Next base: position 2,140,837 of record VXBW01003428.1, read on the forward strand.
AAAAACCCTAAAAGAAAACAGAACAAACCCACAACATTTAAATGTGGTTTTGAGGTCAAGTTGTTATGCATTCTTGTAGAACGCCAGCAAGCATCATTTGTGGTGTTAAGAGAAAAAGAATAAAATAATTCTAAGTCAATCTTTATTAAAAATTATCTGGTCATAGTATTTTTAAATGTTCACATCTCATTTCTTCCAAGTTAAATCACAAGTATGTAATAATCACACCTTATCAATTACCGACTCTTTGAAGAAAGGTGACTGATTACATTCTTTTAAAGGGATTATGTCAGCCCACTTACTGTTACACAAATGGAATGTATTAAAAGTCCTGTCTTGTCCAAGGACAACTTGGTTCAACATGTATTCTGCTTAATCGCAGATCAGAAATCAGCTTTGCTATTTTAACAACTATAGTGCTAAGATGATGTTAAAAGTTACCATTTAGGCTTTCTACAGTTATGTTCTCTTCTTGGTGGTTCACAAGGTGCCATGACAGCACATTATAAGTTACTAACTACAATTCCCAGCTAGAGCATGGGACACCAAGCTGGCAACAAAGGCACGCTCCTGAAATTACATGCAATTCCTTCAGAAACAAGACTACTCATTTAAGTCACACGAGAAGAAGCTCATGCTATTGTCACTTTAAAAAGTTTAAAATGTGAAAAATCTGTAAGCTTTTCTTACACAGTTTGTTTTTGAGATTTTTAAGCCTTTTGTCAATTTGGGACAATTAAACTTTTGGTATTTAAGTTAAAGCTAGTGCTTTAACACTACCTCATCAGTGACATTAAAATCAGAGTGGAGTCACCACTTTCAATCAACCAACTGAAGAACCATTTTATTACTTTTGACATTTTGTTGACACAAACAGATGCACAGAAAACTGGACAACAGCTGATATTTAAATCTGCCATAATTCATATGAGATCTGCTTTGAAGAAATAGGACAGTTTTTTCCCCACTCTATTTGCTAGTTCAAATTATGAAGTACTATTATTCACTTTACAAAGACATTTACATGTTACTATAATCCAAATGTACCTTATGACTATGGGGACGAATTCCCAAATAACAAATCACCTCTACCCAGCAATGAAAAAAACCCCCAGACTTCTCTAGATGTGAGCAATTATACTTAAATACTACATACCAGAAAAACCGCCACTGTTTGGAACAACAACAACAAATAATTGTAACAGATGAGCCAACAAAAGGTTTGGTTACTTTAATATTATTCTTCAATACTATGCAAATTCACTTCAATAGATGTGTCAATTCAGCTAATACCACTAGTGGGAGAGAAGGGAACAAACTGAGAAATGGAAGTGTGAAAATAAAGTTGACCTACGTAACAGCCTACCAGGATGTCAGTCTGTGGGCAAGGGTCAGGCCTGGTGAACCTAACCAGGGACAGATTTGGGTTTTCTGACCCAGTTGCACGTTTGCCATTGAAAACAAAACTTTATAGCACAAATAACCTACAGAAATTTTCTTCTAATACTGAATGCTGTGATTAAAATATAGTTATTTTACACGAAAGCTAACTATTGCAATTTTTGCCTGTATAAGTCAATTCACCAAATTTAAATATGTGCTAGCATGCAAAAAAGCTGCCAAATAAACAGAAATGTAGAAATGCTAATCAGTTTTTCTAAATGACATCAGAATAGCCCCAGAAGTATGCAAACAGGCCTTTAATGAGCAAAAGCCACCATTCACTGGATGTCCTGTAGGGCAAAATCAAGGCTTTTACTATCATGCCTGCTACCATAGAAATGAAAACTCACTGACTAGCAAAGGGAACATTCACAAAGAGAATTAATTGTTGCCAGTGAAATCCTTTGTTAAAATCATGCAAAAGGCTCTGGCAGATACTCAGAATACTCTTCACTATTGCTGTAAATCTAGTCTACCTTATGAAGCAAAACATTTTCAGATTCTGTTGTGAATAATTTCTTTTTAATATTTCCAGAACTGTGGACCAAATTCTTGCACATCCATGTTGACATTCAAAGAGGTCACAGTCCTCCCAGGCAAGAGCTACTGTCTCCACCGACCTCCTGGAGAGGTTCTTACTGTAGTTCTCGTACTTTTCAAAGTGTGCTAGGGTAGCATATGTATTCTTTGTTGAACCATGTGATTTTGCTGAAAATGCCTGGAAAGCAACCAGTAGATTTGAAAGGACAGTGAATTCTGGCAGAACCCTAGGAAAGGTACCTGATAACAGGTTACAGTCTCCTCCACCAGCACAGCTGCCCTTAGCATCCACTGTAGCTGTCACTTCCCTGCAGCTTCTTAAGTATTTTTAAGACACTGTTAATGGGAAGGTGTAGCCCAGAAGACGACACTTGTCAAAAGAGTAATAAAGACAGGAAGGTGACATTCCTGTTCGCCTTTGCATCTTAATCACTTCACACTGGTACCTTCAAATTGGCTTCAGATTAATAACACCAAAACACATTCAAAATTGTTTCTGCCACAGCCTGTATTTGACCCTTCCTCTATAACATAAAGACACTCTTTCCAGAGAATAAACTGCTACTTGAAGAATTTTAATTTAATTTGTTATTGTATCTTCAGATACATATATAAAGCAGGACAATATTTATAGTAAAATTACTTTATAGGACCCTATTGTGAAAAACAGACTCTAGTAGTTAATTTTGAAGTATTCTTTCCATAGCTAAGGGAATGTGCTTCAACTCCAAACTTTGCATAAACAATAATGGGGGCACGAAGGGTGGGAATCACACAGTGGCAGTTTATTACTGGTAGCAGCAAACACAGAAGCCAAAACAAGGCCCCTGGCTGGAAGCATACAGAATGTGCACCTCAATAACTACGTGCATATAGGAGGTGCTCATCAAATGTATCTGCCAGTATGTTTCTTTTTGGGGCATCTAAGTTTCCTCAAGCACCATATCAACTTAAAACCTCTTGCAAAATTATTATATCCCACCTGCTACTGTTGATGGATGACAGCATATCTGATTTCCCTCCATGTCCCCCCCAAAAGAACAGAGTGTGGAACAATTCTCTTCTTTTTAAAAAGAAGTTAGAATGTGAAGGTGATAGAGTAGTATTGCTAAACATGACTATGATGCCTGCTGCACACAGGTTATTACAGTTCTTACTTTATCTATCTCTACAGAAAGCTCAGGGTGGGCATCGTGTCTCTTCCTGCTCACACCTGCTCTCTTCTCAGCTTTACCATAAGACTGAAGTCAAAGGATGTGCATGAAGCTCTTTGCACTTAGGCCTCAGTATTTTCCCAGACGACAGAACGTTCTCCTTTACTCATCGCAGGCGACAGGAGTAAAGACAGCTTCCCACTCATTCTGTTATGACTCACCAGAGAAGAACAGGGAGATAGAACACCCTACTGCTCAGTCAATGAAATCTTTCAGGTAAGAGATGTCATTAAAGAGCCCTAATTCAAAGAATAAATCTAATGTCTATTTTATATGTCAAATTAGAAAAAATAGGCCTGTGACATCCTCCCACTAAATTCTAAACAAACCAGCAGTGAAGCTGCTGACATTAAAAACTAAAGTGGTCTTACAAGATCATGAGGAGCAAGTTGCCAATACCAGGAATGAGTCGGTAAAAGAGGTATTAAAAACCATAAAGGCAAGCAAAGTATTTCTCAGGTGCTTTCACAGTAATGTTAGCTAATTCACGTTACAAGCAGTACACAGAACATGACAAGTGTGGCTTAGGCTTGGGCTGTTTCCATATTAAGACAGAATAATTGTGCAACAACCACCTCTGTGAACTATCCCTTTGACCCTCTTCTTTCCAGCTTATTTTACTGTCTTGAATAACAGATTCAGTACACGTACTGCAAATCACACAACGTATGAGCTGTATAGCATTTCATACAGAGACCTAACTAAACCCTCTGAATCATCCTGCAATGCTTCATTGAATGTAAAGGGGATGAAGGTTAATACCGTTATCCTTCCCTCAGCAAAACGACAGATGTGCTCCCTTTAAGATGACATTTAAAGGATCAGCAAGCTTTCATTCCTTTCTCTTAGCCTATTTCAAATCCAAATTTCTATACACGGATACCTCAGAAGGTGCAATTCACCAGGGCTCTCAGAATTGAATTATGTCAATCACTTTTAACGGCGAAATATATTTCACTAGGTTGTACCTTTATTATACATTCTGCATACAGGTAAGAACTATGACCAGGTATAAGGCTGAATACCTTATTTTACCTGCAGTACTTATTAAAGTCTTTTGAAAAATGCCTAATGGTTTGAGATCAGTATTGTCAATTTTTATAGTCTAAAAAGCAAAATACATGAGTTTTTGACAGTTTAAAGTGATGCTGTTCTGGACTTAAAATGCTACATATCTGAACTCATCATTTTTCTACCTGTTCACACAGATTTTACAAACATCTGGGAATTCTTCCCCCAGGGTCAGTCTTTCAGTAACTTTGGCTTTTAGATATGTACCAAGATCCAGAAGATTGTAATGCTACAGACTAGAATCTTCTGACTCATTTCTGTGGCGTGTCTAGAGAGATGAAGAAGTACTACTTTACAAATTTTCCCCAAGCACTAATAATTGTACTCATTTAAATATGTACTCAAAAGAACAGATACCAGAAGTGAACCCCAAACAGAAAAAGAGAAAAAAAAAAAGTTCTGAGCTAAGGGACTCTAGCACTTTTTCTGCTGTCAGTTCAAGGATATGATTGTGATCTTTCAACCATTAACAAAATAATCATGTCACAATATGCCTAAAGAGTTGAGGTGCAAAAAGGGAATGAAAGCAAAATGTCACAGGTAAATATGCATTGGGAAAACAGGTCCATTTACCAGATAGAAAAGGAGTAAGCAGTTCACTGAAGGTTACTGAAAACAATATGTGGAGTAACTACTTCTAGCTATGTATGAATGTTTACTGTGCTGTAACCTACCAATTAGAATACCAAGGACAAACCTTTACAGATGAATAACATGCTATTACTAAGTGTAAAATCCAAGAGGAGAGAGGCTTTCAAACTTCTTTGGGTTCTACTTCCTGTTTGCTCACAACATGAGGCACAGAAGAGGGCAGGAACTTTGATATGGTTATAATTTTTATAGAAGTTTATCCAGATGCCTGCAGTACATCATAGCACAAAAAGCTACTAACTTACTGTCCTTTCTGAGCAACTTTCAGGAATAAATCATTATTGCTCCTTAAGTAGCTTAAACATGTTCAATAATGACTAAATACACACTAAAATAAAATTTTCCATAAATCTTAAAAGCATTTTTCCCCTATTTCATGGATGTCACTAAACCTGTTCACTAGCTTTATGATGGGACACTTTTTCCCAATCCAATCCACACTACACAATGCCCTTCAAATACTGCTAGCAAAGTGAATGAGATTACTTACATACATACTAAGAAGAAAACGTATCAGGAAAAAAAAAAGTTTTCAAAACCAGCAGACAGGCACTCACTGTTTTTCACCTGAACCATCATACAATCGCAACTACAATGTCAACCATGCTGGCATGTCCCACTGCTAGGCCTCTAACAGTTAACGGCAGCTTGTTCTAATCTCACATCGCAGATAGGATTAAGCTCTATGCTACAGAGCACTTGTTCATATAGCCTGTCCAGCACAGACAATTCCATGGTCCAACTTCTAAGTACCATACAAAGGACACAGGAACAGTCAGGTCCCTCAGAAAGTGACTGTGCCACAACCAAGGAGCACACTGATATACAGGAAAGTCAACTGCAAACACTGAGGAAAGGAAACGTATCCCAAATTCCAGTCTTCTTTGGAAATCACATTTTAACTCTGAATCTCGTTAGAGAACACACTCCCCATTCACCCTACTCCACAGTCTCAAAGCCAGAGCATCCTCCTGAAAGGCAGGTTTTTGAGTTCACTCAGACTTCAGATGGTGAATCAAATCTCCCATTTTCTGACTGGGTGCTCAAAATAGCTAGGCTAGAAAACCACAAACAGGCATCAGAATGATTTATTCAAAAAGTTATTGAGTAAAAAAAATTAATTCCATGGTACAAAAGCTTTCTGTAAGGGAGTCAAAAACAAGCTTAGAAACCCTGTGCAACCAGGTTCTCAGACTTTCTGAAGAATACAAACCAAACTACATTTTAAAACCTTATCTATAGGCTTCAAGGATCTCTTCTGCAGTTCTCATTTAAGTGTTCTGCTTCAACTATGACTTTAAAAAAAAGGGGGGGGAGTTTAAAAAGAATTTAAAAGAAACATTTAATGCGTTTGTCACTAAAAACATGTAAAAATAACTTTGCAATGCAAGACTCCTGGCTCCAAATATTACTCATTTTATTACAAGACAAATCAATACAGAGTCTCAAGATAGGTTAAAAATACAGGGACAAAATAAAGGTAAAAATCAAAAAGCCATCAAAAATTATGATACAAAATAAGATAAAAAACAAATTAAGATGATGGACCATTTAAGAATATAGAATTTTTTATTATGAAATACAACACAGAGAAATAGCTTTTCAATGAGTTATGTATTCAAAAGGAGAAGGTTGTTCAGAAACAAAGAAATAAGCAGATGTTGGAAGCTATTAGAAGAAGAAAATCTAGTATACATGAAAATATACATGCATGATGAAATGTAATCAAGAGTGTAAAAAACTGTCACAACAGATGAAGATATGAAAATGTCTTTTCCCCCCCTCATTTAAATCAGAAATCTTTCCATTAGCAAATAAGAAAAGAGAATTGTTGCTTCTTTACATTCCATAAATAAACAGCTTAAACAGCTTACACAACATCAAGTCTGACGGCTTTTTATATTGTAGTTATCAAAACATATCGACTTACAGAGGACAGCCACGGCTCCGGATTCAAACATGAGACATTCTTCTCTGTTTCTGGTTTCCACTATCACACTGAATGGAAGTGGATCCAGCTTGTGATAGACACGGTATCCTTTACTGAAAGCCATTTTGCCTTGATCAGAGGCGGTCCTGTCCAACACAAGATGATGTTAGTGAAACCTTCTTGTGCTTCCAGATACCTTCTGCAAAACAGGTCTGACTCGCATCCTTTCCCAGGGATTTTGCACGTTTAACAAAAACAAGCAACACAAAAAGACCTACTTGCTCTTTCTCCCTCATGAGATTTATTTTATCTCATGTTCCAAAACAAATATAGGGACTATCTACAGACAACATAGCAATGTTTCAAAAACAGAGTTACCCAGAGAAACATCTTGCAATATTAAGGATTTATTTAAAAGCTTCCGATAGACAACAAGAATGTCTTTCACAATACTTAATAAATAGGATTTCTTCTTAGAGGAAAAAAAAAAAGAACAAATATGAGGTTCTCTGGCCACTACAAATACGTGAGAGTGGCAACTATCTTAATAATAAACTAATGCCAAATGTAGAAGACCAGAAGCATGGACAGGCTTCATTTCTTAGACCTATTCTACTGATCCTGACCTTCTACAAAAGGACAGCATATTTTAAACAGTAAATCTGTTAAGACGTTTTAAAAGATCAAACAAAAACGTTAACCTATTTTGATTTCCTTTTTTTTTTAAATGAAAGCAGGTTTTTGTTTGGATTTAAACCCTCCCCTGCAGTGGCTGATGACTGAAACATTGCAGTAAGCCACAGAGGTAAGATTTTCCTTTAAAGCAATTTGGAAAAAATCAAAACACCACCCCCCCTCAACCAATAAGAAATTATAAATAAAGGCGAGAGCAGCCAAATTTTCAGCGCTGAGGCTCAGGAAAACACACAGGAGAGAAAATTCTTCCCGAAAGCCCGGAGCTGGGTTTTTTGTTTGTTTGTTTTTTGGCCCTTTCCTTTCCCTTCAGCTCCATCTCCGCAACCTCCAGGGCGGACATGGACTTTACGCCGCCGGTAAGGAACACCCCGGCCCCTGTGGGCCCAGCACC
>VXBW01003428.1:2148832-2181223 GCA_013400375.1 Thinocorus orbignyianus
AGGGAGGGCGGGTGGTCGTTGAGGTGTACGGGCAGGGGGAGAGATATTAGCCGCCCCGAGGCAGCGATGGGGGACCGGGTGGAGGTTTTGCGTGTAGGCCCTGTCGGGGGCAGGCTGAAGTGGAGTGCTGAGCAAGCCCTTGCTGCCAGGAGTGGGATTTGGCCTGAGGAAAGCTGGTAATCTAGGGAAAAGTAAGAGAATAGGCCTTGGAATAACTTCATAGAATCATAGAATGGTCAGAGTTGGGAGGGACCTTAAAGATCATGGAGTTTCTGCCATGATCCCCCCTGCCATGGGCAGGGACACCTCCCACTAGAGCAGGTTGCTCAAAGCCCCATCCAGCCCCATCAGCACTTCCAGGGATGGGGCATCCACAGCTTCTCTGGGCAACCTGTTCCAGTGCCTCACCACCCTCACAGGAAAGAATTTCTTCCTAATATCTAATCTAAATCTTCCCCTCTTCCAATTTAAAACCATTACCCCTTGTGTTGTCACTAGTCTTCCTGACAAAGAGTCCCTCTCCAGCTCTCCTGTAGCTATCTTCAGATACTGGAAGGCTGCTATAAGATCTCCCTGGAGCCTTCTCTTCTCCAGGCTGAACAGCCCCAGCTCCCTCAGCCTGTCCTCGTAGGGGAGGTGCTCCAGCCCTCTGATCATCATTGTGGCCCTCCGCTGGACCTGTTCCAACAGTTCTATGTCCTTTCTATATTGAGGACAACAGCTTAGCTTTTTGCATTGTCTTACGGCAATGCTGGGTTGCCGACTTCAAGGTTCAAAAATGTGCTATGGAGACCACGTTAAAACACAGTCAGCCCCAGACCTGGCTGTATTGCAGGTGCGGTAGAGAGAAAAATCTCAGGGTTAGGCTGATGAATAGCAGTGCAAACTGAAACCCCACCCTGTGCACCATGTGTGATGGGCAGAGAAGCTGTTGGTGCAGGAGCTCACTGGGTATCTTAAGTTGGCTGGGAGCACTGAATCACGGCTAAAGCATGCCTCCTCAAAAGTTTTAGGGACAGATCATAAACATCTCTTTGGAAATTTCCATTCAGCCTGTGCAAGCTGCAAGTGGAGGAGGCATGCAGCATCACTGTATTGTGCTGGTAATACATTGCAAGCTGCTGAGGAGGTGGCAGAAGGCAGATTTGGGAGCAGCTGGCTAAAATCAAGAAAGAAGTGAGCTTTGTTGCTCTTCAGATAACTCTGGGGCCAGGAGGGCAGTTTGAGTGGAGAGCTTAAGTAGAAAAAAAAAGCAGAATCTAAAAAACTGGAGAAACACTTCACTGAGGCTACTGTTTGAACAAAAAAAAAATTGTAACAGCAAGTGTAAGAAGTATAGCTACTTCCTGAAGCAAGAGCTGGGCCATTGTGGATTTTTGTTTGTAGCATTTTTTTTCTGGCTACCTTCTCATTCAAGATCGATTCCCATTGCAAAGGATAAAAATTAAAAATGGAAAGACTTTTTTTTTGTTTCTTATAAACTTCCTATTGAAGCACAAGTTATATTTGATATATATTCTCTGGTCTATTCTAAAGATTCTATGAATCATCTGTTGATATTAATTGACTTATCCCACATACCTACCACGGGCTAAGTACCAGTTGAGTGGAGTACACCGGTGGGAGAGAGCACAGAGCAAATAATATTGGTAATGTAAAATACAACATAAGTAAGCTTTTTGTATTTTTAGCTGGCCAACTTCCTCCACGCATTGTGGCAATTCCAGTGAAAATGTTCTGTGGATAAATAAAAGTACAAAATTTTAAATTTAATTTACTTTTACCCTTCTGATTCTCTTCTCCATCCCACCGTGGGAGGAGTGAGTGAGCAGCTTAGTGATTCTAGCTGCCAGCTGGGGTTAAACCATGACACAAGGACAGCAATTTAAAGGTTGTTTTACAAGATACATACACAGGTAAAATGATGCATGCTTGTAGCTTAAAACAATTGATTTATCATGTTTATTCCAATTTTTTTTTTTTTTCAGCAGATAAAATAGATTCAGAAGGCATGTGTGGTTGTTTTCTTATAAACACATAAGTTTTGCCTCAGGGTAATATATTATTTTTTCTGATAGCTAATTATTATTATGCAGTTGAAAATGAACAATGGCATTATTTCCTTAATGACTTTTCAAAACGTCAGAGAAGTGCATCAGTTGAAAATATAATCATAGAATCATTAAATCACAGAATGGATTGGTTTGGGAGGAACTTTCAGAGACCATCTAGTCTAACCCCCCTGCCATGGACAGGGACACTGTCCACTAGATCTGGTTGGTCAAAGCACCATCAATATGAACACCTCCAATGATGGGACATCCAAAACTTCTTTGGGCAAACTGTTCAATGTCTCCCCACCCTCATAGTAAATGTCTTCCTATATCCAATCTAAACCTACTTTCTTTCAGTTTTAAAACCGTTGCCCCTTGTCCTATCACTACAGGCTTCGGTATAAAGTCCCTCTCCAGCTCTCCTGTAGGCCCCCTTTAAGTACTGGAAGGCTGCAGTAAGATCTCCCTGGAGCCTTCTCTTCTCCAGGCTGAACAGCCCCAGCTCCCTCAGCCTGTCCTTATAAGAGAGGTGCTCCATCCCTCTAATCATCATGGCCCTCCGCTGGTCTCACTCTGACAGTTCCATGTCCTTTTTATGTTGAGGACCCCAGAGCTGGATGCAGTACTCCTGGTGGGGTCTCACAAGAGTGGAGCAGAGAGGGAGAATTAAACTTTGAGAACTAAACCTCCCTCCACCTGCCGGTCGCGTGTCTCGTTATGTGGCCCCAGATACAACTGCCTTTCTGGGCTGCAAGCACGCATTGCTGGCTGGTGTCCAGCTTTTCATCCACTGGTATCAGTTCACATCAGCTGAGAATGTAAAATATGTATTGCTGTCCAGTAGTGGGAGCTTTGATAAAGCTATTATTAACTTCAGAAAATACTGTTGTTTAAAAGTTAATGGAAAGGGAGAATGAATATTTGATTCTAATCGACAGTGTGATATACTACATAATATAGCAAAGCACCTTACAAACTTTAATTTCTTCTTAACTTTGGTGTAATAAAAGGTTTGGGTAATTTTTCCCCACCTGCCAACTGAGTTTCAGAATCTCACCAACCTGACTGCAGCATTTGGGTAAAATGCCTGTGCAATTTAAGCACAATAAGCCTAAAGATTTTAAGCCGCGTGTCCCCGTGGTGTGAGGCCCGTAGTCACACAACCCACCTCCCACTGAATGTTTTCCATTAGCTAGCTATCACAGAAGCCTTAAGACAGTAAGTAGACAATACCCAAGAACTTGCATGAAATCTAGGCTGTGAAAATTTGGGCTTAAGCGTGGAAGAAAAACACTACACCGAATGTTGGAGATGATCTGTGCTTCACGTCTCTGCTCTATAAAAACAGTTAAGTATGCACAGAAAGCACAAAAGGAATGTAAGCGGTCCTGGTGGGACAGTTCACATACGTGAACAAAAATGTGTGCTTGTTTGGAGCAGAGCCTGAAATTGCAGGTCCTTGTATTGACTTTGTCTCCATGCAGTTATTTTATCCCTGTTTATTTATTTCTGCATATTTAGGGCAAGAGTTTTAGTTATATTCAGAAATTAAGTACTCTTGGACAGAAAAATCCTACCTTATTTCATGGTGCAGCCAGACTAATGCAACAAACAGCTGTTAGGCTGCCAGAGATTGATGTTTGGGGCACCCCATGCAGGGCAAAACCGCTCAACTCTGATCCATCCTGTTGGTTGCGTTTGAGTTTCTCAAAAAACCACGAACATCCTCTTTCCTTGCAGCAACTCTATTTCTGAAGCCTCCTCAGAGTTCTCTTTTCTGTACGAGCCACTACTAACTCTCGCAGGAATAGTTTGCTTGTGATTTCACTAGTAAAAGTAACGGGCAGGTCACAGCTATTGTTACTTCCTTTTAGAGAGCTGACCACAGGACATTTAATTTTCACTGGCCAACTCATAAACCTGCATGACAGGGATATTGCTTTTGAGCACCACCACGCAGAAGAGGACAGTTCAAGCCTATTAAAATAAACCTCACCAAGCCAAGTCATTCTACCAAAGCTGTATGCTCCATCAATTGCAAGGTCATATCCCTTTCTGGAGGTTCTTTTTTTGTTTGTTTCAGAGAACTGAAAGCAGAACCACTGATGAGCAAACTTTTGCAGAAAGCTAGATGTTTCTGAAAGGAGGGGAAAGAGGAATCATGTGGCTCCCTGTGTCTGCACAATTTTTCCTCAAACTCTCACTTTTCAGACTACATTTTGTTTTGCTTTATAGGAAAGGACAAGTTTTTCCCTTTGCTATTGGTGACCTTTGGAGTAAAGATAATGCTGTAAGAACTGTAATCTTACCTAACTGCAGAATAAAATTGTAATAATTCTGAATGTATTATTCTGTTCATAAAAATGTCAACGACTGACAATTTTACTTGCAGTTTTTTCCTACCTGTTCTATATCTTTCCTAACTACTAAAGAGGTTATTAGACTTTCTCAGGAGTCCCTGTAGAGCTCTGAGCAGAAATAAGGTTGCCACATCACTTAATGTGTTAGTACCTTCTCACATGGGATTTCATCATCATCTAGGCCATCAGTCCCTTCACTTGTTATAATTACGCGTTGATTTTGATAGCGAACAGTGATCTCACACACTGCAAACTGTGGGAGAATAATATTAAAGCAGTTGTCCTTGGGTTGTACCTCAACCAAGCAGTTCTGTAATGCCATTCAGAGGTCTGTACGTGAGGTACGACCACTTTGCTACTAGCATTTATCACTATCTGAGACACAGGTGAAGTGGTAAAAATGCAAGTGGTTATTTTGTTTACACATAAAATTGGAGAACATTATTTATATAAAATCATTAAGTGCCACTATAATTCTAACCATAGGAAAAGCGCCACACTGCCCAAAATGAGAAGTTAGGTTACTTACCACTCGTAAGTATATTTTGCTGCAAGTTTCTTCATGTTATCATTCCCCAAATGGGACATTGTACGGGGACAGAAAGGAGAGACTCCTCAAGTGTGCCAGGGCCATATGGCCACATGTTGTCATCATGGTAGAGGGAGGATGCGCTAAGTATAATATGAATATCCGGTATTCCACAGCAGCTAATTAGGAAAATGACCACAGGCTATCTCAAGAAAAATATTATCTGTAGCTATAATTTATAATGAGGTTCCAAGGAAGATACTGTCTTCATTTCTCCCACAGTTCCAGTCACAATCCAAATTGGAACAAAATGCTTTTAGTTTTAATAATAAATGCCTTGAATGTTGCTATTCTGCTTCTCTGGAGCACCATTAGTAGTGCGTACACCTGCATTTAAGTTTTGTAGTGTTATATCTATATATATATCTCTAAGAAGAGCAAAGTTGGAGATGACAGCCAGTGGCTGGAGCCTCCAGCTTTTCTCCTTCCTGAACTAGAGCCAGGGAGTCAGAGAATGACTCATTACAAGCACCCTTCCCAGAGAGGCAGCAGAGAGCACGAATAAACATGATTTCCAAACCCCACTCCACATACTGTTGCTTCATTAGCCCAGCCCACCCCATGTTTGTTGGCCAACATTTGTGAAGGGGCCTCCTTTTTCAACACAGGCGCCTGGCACCAAGGGAATAGGTGATTCCAACCCCGTTCCTGCATCCTCTAGGTTTTATTACCCACCGTGTTTGAAAATTTTCAAGTATTTTCCTTATTTTCCAGCATTAATCTGAATCTGCCACTTTGCAGCAACAGTACTAGACAACAGGCAAAATTCTGGATGTAGAAAAAACAGTGAAAAGCTTTGGCATTTGAGGCAGTTGGTGATGCTGACTGAATTTGACAGTACCCAATGCACACTTCAGTTAATACATACAGGGAGGACAGGCTGCTAGGTTTTTGCAACTGTTTTAGCAATTTCAGTGAAAGCAATTCCATTATCTGAAACACCCAAGCGAAGTAAGTTTCCACCCCTGCAGTAATATTAGCTGTTTACATTCATTTGCCAACAGCAACACTAACTATCCCGTTGGACAACAAACCGAACTCAGCAGCACAAGTCCCAGAACTGCTTCAACTCGAGCATAATTTTATTCTGCCCAGAGAATTTCCATCCCACCCCAATAATAATCCCAGGCACAGGGGGAGCAGATATTCCCAACAGCAGCAGTAGCTTTGTTGTAGCATAAAAGCCAATGTTAAAAGACTTCATCTTAAAGCCAGAAAGTTCACCTCTGCTTTGCTTTAGCTACTGCTGTGGCTAAACCAGAAAGGGTGGCCGAACTAGACTGTGCAAAAGGTGCCTGAACTACGCATCCTCACCCCTGGAGATCCTGTGACTAGAAGGGAGGCACACACTAAGATGCTGAAAAGTCTCTGTACAGTATTGTCCCTCCTCATAAAAAAACAACAAAAACCCCAGGAACAATCTCATTGCCTTATCCTATTGCTTTTTCAAAGTAAAAACAGTTTTGTTCACTCCAAAAATCCACCTTATAAAGACGATTTTTTCTGTCTGACATTGAAATAGAGTCAGCCAGCACACGTTTCCTTTAGGAGTTCCTTGCTAAAGGAATAAAGCTTACCAAGTTGCACCGCAACAGCTCCTTGACAGACCAGTTTATTGAAACAACTTTTAAAAGCAGATATTTCTGAATGTACTCCATCAATCCCAACAGTTCAGAAAAACAATTGTTCAGTGTCCAAATGAAGTGTGCATGTTACAGATTGTACATTTTTAATATACTCATTTATACCACATGACATGAGCATAAAATACAATGATTTCCTATGTTGTCCAGTTCAGTATGCCAATTTATTGCTACTGTTCACCCCAAAAGTAGGGCAGACCTGGAAAGAGCTCTTCATCCAAGGCTAATACAGCTGTTCCCAAGCCTTGGACCCCAAGACCAAGTCACTAATGTTCCGCTGTAAATCACCAGATTTTTAAAGTCTTTTCTTTCTAATTTATATCTAAATTAAATGTTTTCATTTGTAAGACTTTCTTAGATGGCATTTTAACATCTGAATACTTACTACAACTTAAATACTTCAAATTGTAGGATACAAAATTTTCAACTCTTCTTCACCTTCATTTTGCTTGAGATCTTTAGCCATATCAAATCAGAAGAAACGAGTTCCATGTATGAAGTTACAAAAAGAAAAGCAAAAAAAGACATAAACAATGAATTTAACCAACTTTCACAAGGAACGAGGGTCCAGAGTTCATGGGGATACTATTACTCCTATAAAGTGAAAGGTGTTTAGAGCTTAAGAAATGCTGCCATGTATACTTGTGCAATAATCACAAGTTTCACTTGTATGCCTGTATTAAAAAAAATAAAAAAAATTAAGCATTGATTCGGGTTTTCCTATCTGTTTTGTTTCTAAGATCAGTCTCAAGAGTTCTGTATCCTGAATGCAAAGAATTTTTTAGCTATTCCAATTTGAGTGCAGCACAGCTGCTTTTTAAAGGTCAGGTTCCACTTGAAAATACCTCTACTCTAGCTCAAATGATACTCACATATTTAAATGTTTTGCCAGCCCTTTTGACCAATAATATGATCATTTTATTGTCAAAATAAGTATTTTTTTAGCAAATGAAAA
Organism: Thinocorus orbignyianus; assembly: GCA_013400375.1. NCBI lineage: Eukaryota > Metazoa > Chordata > Aves > Ciconiiformes > Thinocoridae > Thinocorus > Thinocorus orbignyianus. The sequence goes on from VXBW01003428.1 coordinate 2,156,434, forward strand.
GCTTATTCCAACAGTACAAGATCTCTATATCCAGTGTGAAAGCAACACGGTGGTATAAATATATGCATACATTGCATTACACAGAATATATTATACACATTCCAGTTAACCATGGAACAATTACCAGGAGTAGATGACTACTAATCATGGGTAAAAAGTATTTTTGTAAACAAGATTTTCAGAAACTTCAAGGAAAATCTGATTTGTGGAAAGATTACAATCTTGGGATTCCATTTTTGTTTTCAAAGAAGTCAATTTTTTTTTTTTAAGGATGCTGTATATAAGAATGCACTTTGTATTAAAACAAAGATCAATACTTTACAGTTTAAGAAACTTTACATATGTACATAAATTACACATCAGGAATGGTTTTAAAGCTCAAACTGAGTTGTCAGAAAAGTCTATTTTCCTTCTATTAAAATCTTTAACTCTTTTACGTTGTGATCATTTGCAACTGTCACAGCATGATCCAGTGCTCGAATACTTGCTAGAAGCTTTATGATCTGCTTTATGTGCTCCCTACAAAGAGAAAGGAGAAGTCAATGCAGGAATGGAACATTAATATTTCAACAGAAGACCACATTATGAATCCGTACAGTAAATCAGTTTCAGATAATTTCACATCATCTTCTCCTCCACTTGCTCAGTCTGATAAAGTGAGTCGGTTATCAGCTTTGTAGTAAAAAAAAGAAAAAAATTATTTTGGGAGTGAGAATTAATCATAGAATATGGTTTAATACTAGATGTGGTATAATCACAAGAAAAAGTCTTGGATTCCTTATGGTACTGTGCAATGAGTCATGGCTCTCTTAGTAACTAACGTGTAAGCCAAAAAGAAAAAGACAAAACAAAACCAAAAAGCCATCAAGGCAGGAAGTATGTTTCAATGCATGCCTTAAAAAGGTATGAAGCTTGCCACTGATAAACTTCTAGGAGGACTCTGCATCTCCAGCTGTCAGGAACAATTTTGGTATCTGGCTAGAAGGGTGGACATGAAATTTAGATTGGTCTCACAAAAAATACCAGCAGTTCAAAATTAGTCTTAAAAATGAACCTCGCTGATCTGTGAAAAAGCATCCAACACCTGAAATAGTGGCACCCACAGACATAGGTAAAGACACACTTCCCTCTCAGAAGAAATAAATGCCTTTTTGTTTCAAACAACTGTACTAGGTTTTGTATAGAAAGACTTGACGTTCTTCAGTTATAAAGAGTCTGCAGACCGCTGCAGATTTACTTTATCTGCTTCGCGGGGGAAATGGCAACAAATATTTTTTTTAAATGCTGGCAAAACGCAGAAGGGCAGAAGATAGATGTTAAATTAGAGCTCACTATGAAGAAAAAAAAAAGAAAAAGGATTAATTGGACATTTTTCTTCCAATACAAATTGTTATTAAGTTATCATTTTATCTGGTAAAGAAATTTCTTTCAAATTTAGAGATAGGCTACCAAAAGACAGAAAGTTTAATCTCTACTGGATTCTCTCTCAACTCCTTCATTTTGATTCCAGTATCACGCTAAGCCAGGCATTCTGGTTTCAGAAAAGAAATGGTGACAAGTCTACTTAGAATTTGAATCAGGGGGAAATTTAAATTGGTATGTGACATTGCTATTATACTCTAGACACAAAGTTCTGAGCCATAACATAAGAGCAGATAAAAGTGTGGCACAAAACCTGGCGTTCTCTGAAAATGAGATGATTCATATGTCACAGCCAAAAGGGACTCTAAAGACAGAAAAATGTCTAACAACCAATGTGGTAACCGTAAAAAAATACTGATGCCAAAAAAAAAACAAAAACCAAAACCCTTAACCAAGATTTTACTGCTATGGTTTAAGGGAAATTACTGTCTCTATGTCTCAAGATCAAAAAAGAAGAAGGATCCAACTCCCTAGAGAGCCTCAATAATTGAAGAGTAACTCAACAATGGCTCAAGCAAGTTCAACTATCAAGAATGACTAATGCAGGCAGTAAGGGTTCATCTTTCCAAGTTTCAGGTTTGCTGGAACAACTGAATTATTGACCTTGAAACCTCTCCTTCTTATGCAACAGCACAGGAGTAAACAATCTTCCAGTTTTGTTATAATCCCATGAATCAGTGCAACATTTTGGTTTTTAAGTTTATCATTGCTTAAAATGGTAAGTCCAGAAGCCCATTGCATTGCAGGACACTTGGACAGCAGTAACATGCATCTAACCTGAACTTCCAATTATGCTGGCTATCAGTTACGAGTAAAATGACTCTCCATCTAGGGGAAAACAGGTTCATCTAGTTGGTTGTGTAAATAAAGCTAGAACTTTTGTACTGTATGCAAAAGCACGTTTTGTAATTTACAAGTCATTATGCACAAATCTCCCACAGGCTCACAAGGCGGAACAGTCCAAAACCAGTAACCACAAAGTTTGCCAGAATCAGGGACACCGAGCATTAGTGCGAAACACGTTAAAAACGTTTCAAGCTTTCAACAGCTACTGTTTTCAGACACCTTAACAATCTCCCCATACCAAAATGTTTTGTAAATTTGAATTCAGAATGGTTTCAAAAGGCGTGCAGCAGTGTGGAGATATTTACTCATGGTTGAATTAAGTTCTGAATTAAGAATTGCATTAAGTTACCTTGCATTCCTCTTCTCTACATCAGAGCAGCCAATGCTGTTTCTATAAATTGTATCAGCCAGATGAACAAGGTATCTACAGAAGTTTTCTAACTGAGAAATCGTCTTGTCTCCTTTTAGATTAGTGAACCACTGTTTAGGAAAGCAGGCAATTACCTAGACACAGCAGGAAAAAGAAAGTTAAACAAAATGGAACAAAATTTTAAAAGCTAGCTAACATGATGTGCAAAGCACCTGCCAGGTAAGGCTGCAGTGGCAAGGTCCAACTGAGTGAAACTGGGGACACAAAGATCTAAAATTTAAGCAGTAAAACACCAAAAACTACACCATACCTAAACTATATAAAACTATGAGCCAGAGAAACACCTTTCCTTAGTTTGTGTATTTAAAAAAAAATTAAAAAAGATATTTTTTTCACTGACATTACAATATTGATATAAAGCCAAGATTTTATAGGTAACCTCAGTTTTAACTACATTTTTCTTAATCACAATTTTCAAGTGATTTTAATTTTACTTACACTTTGAGCTTTCTTAATGCTGTCCTCTCCGTACTCAGAGTTTTGAAAAGCCATAAGAATATATCTATTTAGCAGACCATCTATTGAGAGTTCCTGGAGAGTTTTATTTGAAAGGATTCCATACCACTGGAGAAAGTTTCCTAATAACTGAAAATACAACACAGGGAAAATAAGTATTTAAAAATGTACTGAAACCAGGAAGCTGATCAAACACTCTAGAGCCTCTTCAAATGAAACAGCACGGGGAAGGTAAGCAGTAGAAATATGCCTTCTATTAGTTTCAAATCCACAAAGTACCAGCTTAGAGTGTGATGAATTCTCACACAACAACCCCCACCGTAACTTTATTCATGTTCTGCACAAGGAATCAGAAGAAAGAATGAAAGTTTTAAGCCATCTTGTTCTCAGAATCTGATGTCAACGCCAAGCCCCATGAGGCCCAGCATGTGTCATGTGGGGGAAAATTCAGCGCCTCTCTGTCAAGGAAATGCCCAGCTACACTGTCAGCACACCCTTATTCCCAAGGCATGGAGACACAAGAGACACAGAAACTGTCACGGGGGAGTGCTGGCTAAGCCAAGCCTACAGCTGTTATTCCCCACTGGCATATGGCCTGTGGAGAGCTGCTGCCAGCCTCGTACAAACGCACACAGCAGTTTGCTGTTGGGGCAGATGATCAGGAAACAGTAAATGAGTGCTTGCCTCACAGCTTCTATTTCTGCTCCTCTGTGATGCTATAACTGACTTGCTAGCGCAAGAGAGCTGTATTTTTAATGCTTCCCTAAAATAAAACAGTGGTAGCAGCATGCGTAGCTCTGCCTGCTTCTGCCAATATCTGTTAAGAGCCTGGGCAGTTTAATCTCACTCATAAGAGAGACAACAAGCGCTAAACAAGCAGCTGTTTCACCACCACCAACAGGATTTTAACATATTAATTTTGCGCATTTTTTGCTCTGGACAACATTTAAGAAGATAGCTTTTACTTCAAAGTGAAAGAATACAGTCCCAAACATTTTAAGTAAATGAAATGATTGCAAACCTATTTAGAATACAGTCTCCCTCACTGCTGCAATTTAAACAGAAAATTCCAGGCAAGAGTTCCATTTGCATGATCATGCAGAAGAGCAGTTCAGTTGACAGGTCTCATACTTCCCTGTTTAGCTGGGACTTAATTTTCTTCACAGCCTTTTACTGGTAATAAACTACATCAATTGTAGCTTCTTACAGACCATTGCAAACTTTGTTTTGCACATTCCACACACAGAGACCTTTTCTGTCACACTGTATAATTTCAATTAAACTACCATTACAAATGCTCTTAATACTTTACAACTACCAGTAAGCTTTCCAAAAGAGGCCAAGTTATTTTCATGAAGATTCTGTCTCTCACTCTCTCTCTCTCTCTATATATATATAACCCCCCCCCACAGAGCTCTCTCATTCAACGTATGTGAAATAAAAGCATCATATTTTATTCTGACAAGCCTGATGACGTAGAAAAAACTCTGCATTTAGTATGCTAAGCAAACCCACAACACCCAAGTTAAAATGATGGTGCTTTCACTTGGCAATCTTTTGAAGATGGCACAGTGCATTATCGAAGACCAAGAATCCTAATTTAGAGTTCTTTCTACTAAAGTTAAAGCAATTTGAAGAGGATTTTATTGCTACACTGTCTACACCAAAGATTTACCGGATGTATTTACTGACTTACCTTAACAGAGGACCAAAACTGACGTTGGAAAAACAAATATGGACCAGAGTTCTTGTTTTCTAAGATGCTGGAAAGTAAGAGATTTCTTTAATGAGCAACCAAGACCACTTCAGTCTGGAGTTTGCTGGCTTCCTCCTTCCCACACACATTTATTTCTATAAATATTCCCTTCCATCCTGCTTGTTTTTGCTAATTCCTCACAGCATGATAATGAAAGTTCTCCTGCATCCAGCCAGTGAACCATACCAGGAAAAAACCACTGTCAACTACGGACAGAAAACACCAACTTGCTAATAAAGGTCTAACACCACAGTCAAAGGCAGACTTACTTTTTTGGATATAAGGGCATGAATACATCATCATCTAGTGTTCTCCTCATTCTTAGCAATAATGCCTTTAAAAGCATCTGAAACAGATAAATTTTTAAGTGTCCAAAGTACTGGTTAGTAGTTAACCACGTAGAAATTGATTATCAAAGCAACAAAGAACTTTTTTGACCCCAACAGTAAAAGGCATACATACTTAAGCACACATATAAAGTCTTAGAGAAGCCTATAATAATGAACAGAGCTGAAATTTGTTGCTTCTAATAAAAACTGAAGGTGGAATTCACCGTTAAGCTTGGCTACACAGTTAGGTACTGTCAAGTCAGAGCTTTTGTCATTTTTAATATTCTGCTAACTTCCCCATACACTGTGACCATTCTCCCGTTATTCTAAAGGCAATACATACATTGCATTAGCTATGGCATCTGAACTCATGACATCAGTTCTTGTATTCATAAAAGATAAGTAAAACAATCGGATTTCAAGGCGATACATTTGAAAAGGTTACAAAGATGTAAAGAAAAGAAAGCTTGACTATTTGTAGCTGAACCTTAAAGCAAAACTGCAGAAGGCAACAAGTCTTAGTACATTTAGTATCTCTTTTTTCTCTAGCATCTGCTTTGGGGAGACTCTACTGAGTTCCTCCTCCTAATTTATCACTGTACTTGACTCTCTCTAACTAGGCTGCAGAGCATCAAATAATTGCAAAATTCTTTCTTGTTCCTCACTAAGCATGCTGTGTTCTCCATTATTATTATTAAAAATATATTTAAAATATATTCAAATTCCTTAACTTATCCAAGATATTTAAGAAAAAACAACTTACTTGTGTATTTTTGTTTTCTGCATTCACCACTGAAGGATATCCGTCCACTAGTTTCTGTACAATCGCTACCATTCTAGATGTTTGTGTTGTAGAAAAAGGATCCCATATATTTTCAGAAATCACTGTAAGAGATCAAAGAATTACTCCACTTTGCAGATACCCAAATAAACGCAGGTACTAAGACAGTCTGACAATAATTCACAAAACAGTAAAATCTGAGACCGCAAACAAGCACCAGCTTACACACATCCTCTTTTTTTTTTTTTTTTTACAACCCCCTAGTTTCTTTCTAAGGCCATACTGTACCTGTTAATTTAGGAAGAACAACTCTCTCTACAATGGTAGGCAATAGTGAAATATCAGCATCATCTTTCACTTGCTCCTGTTCTTCACAGCCATAAAACAGCAACGATTCAAACCACAGCATAGTCTCAAAGTCTCGACACTTGCCCTAATAAAAAAGAGTTCAGGTTAGACTCCCAAACAGAGATTTGAAGTCAACACATAGAAAAAGAATTATATATGCAAGTATGATATACTCACAAACCAGAAAAAAAATACTTTAAAACAGTATATTGAATGTGCTCAGCAGGCAGCATAAGCAGCAACTGAACACAGTAACACCTCAAAAATCTAGTCCTTTTTGTCTACGTGCCAGGTACTCATCTGCACTGGACATAATAAAAAGCCTCCAAGATACAGTGACTCAAGATCAAATAGTCTCTCAACCTGGCACATGGATGGGCAAGTTATTTCACCTCCTGCTTTGGTTCCTCTACTTCTAATCAGACACACAGGCAAGCGTGATTCCTGGGAAACAGAGAAAACGTTCTGCCTCTCTGCTCTGCCTTCACAGTCAGATTAATGTATACACAGACAACCCAACCCAATTAAAACCTGAGAGAGGATAAGGAGTAAGGTCAGTTTTCATAAATCAGCCAAATGAGCTGATTCATTCTACGATCACACAACCACAAGATCTAATGAAAGTGAAAATGATGGATGACAGACTGGGGTTTTTGGCAGCTGTTGTGCTACAGATTTTAAATTCTAATTACACCTGAGCCAAATAAAAACCCACAGATTATGGTAAAAGTGAGAAGTATAGTTCATTTGTGCTGCCAAAATGGATTAAAAGCCTCCTTTTGGAAATGCCTTGTAATTTTTCTAACTTCACAAGACGCTTAACAGTAACACTTAGTAGTGAAAATAATTAGATTTGAGAATTCTGTACCGTATCTCCAACTAATTGGAGTTTGTTTTGCTGGCCTGGGAACTCACACAGAAATAGCATGGGGAAAGGGAGAATTAACAAAAACAGTTTTAAGTTTAATGAGGACAGCTTTCGTAAATTTTCCTGCATTTATTCAAACTGAATATTCTGAATGCTCTCTGAAGCGTGACTCTTGCTTCCCTTCCTCTGCAATCAGAGCAGAGGCAACAGATCATCCCCTTCGACAAAGATTATCTTAGTCAAGAAAACAAACAAACGAACAAACTTCTGAAAAAAGGAAAGATCCAGTCATTTGTGAGAATAGGTTGACACATCTGCAGACTGTGTTGTAGATTAGCTAAGCTTTGAAAGGGGAGAAGACAGCCTGCCATATTAGCCTACTTTCCTAAAAAAACAAGCTTATGCAATTGTACTTACTCTGTGCCTTGACCCACTCCCATTCCCCAGTGAAAGCCAACATGGCAGAAGAAACTTAGTTCCTACTGGTATTGTGAAACTAAGCACCTGACCACAGCAGAAATACTTTACAAGAGCTTTCACTGGTAGGAAGAAGAGGAAGTCAAACGCTATCTGAACTGTCTGTCCTGCTGGCTACTCAGGTCAGCACACATATTCAGGCTGGACAACGAACATGTGTCAGGGATACTGGCCTGCAACAATGCTGTCCAGCTTTTCCCATATTCCCTACCTAATAACTGGGCAATGAGTACTATGAAGACGACTCTGAAATTGCTAGCCAGAGTTCTACAGGGTATGACAGTGTAGGTAAGAGAAAGATATATAACACAGGTTGCAAATCAACGTAAAAACAAGCTTTGTAGATCCACTTCTGAAGAAATAACACCTCTAGAATCACAATTTTCTCTTAAGCATTTCAAAACCTAAATGTGTTATTTAAGAAGCTTTTTGGTCTACACCACTCACTGAAAAGGCACCGGCATGGCCAGAATTGAACTTTGGCCTGCTGGCAACAGAGATGACAATAGTTCAGAAACTCCCTAGAAAAGCTTCACCCCAAGAGAGGTGCCCATTTTAAACTTCATGCCTAGAGCACACATTTACACAAAGGCACTCTGCTCTGCAGAAGTGTGAAAGAACCACTAATATAGAAGCTTACGTAGAAGATGCTTGCACAGGACCTTACCTCCAAAGGAGTCCAGATAAGCAGCTGAAGTCTGATCAAAGGGTTAAACAGCTTTGGTAAACAGAGGCCAATATAAGCATCTTTATAAGAAGCAAAATACTTTGAGCGCCAAGCTTCAAACTGTGACTTGATACAATCAATTGAGTAAAAGCTTTCCAAAACATCTTCGAAAACTTTGCTGGATTCTTTCAATATACGATCTGATGGGGGAGGAAAATAGTAGCAAGTTAATCACCTGTAATATCTCCTTCAAGATGGGATCTGATGCTCATTGCCTAGGCTAACTCCTATGAACACAGTGTAAAAACCATCACCTTTAAAAGTTCTCTTACTCCTGCCTTAAATGTAAAAAGCAATAAAAACATGAGTACTCGCTGATATATTGGTTTATCATAGGTCTTGATTTAAACATTTCATACAGTGATTTTTCAGTTACCATTGAACTGGTGATGAATTTGGCTGTACTGGTAGAGATAAGAAAATATTGTGGATCTAAATGCGAAGCTGGCCTTGCTCTGCATGGGAGTTTGGAACAGGTGATCTCCATGTCCAACCAAAGTGTTCTACAACTTGCTCATCCGGGTGCAAGTACAGAAAGTCATCTCAGATCAGCCAACTGAGTCTGCCCTTCAGTCAGAGCAGGTTCTGGCAGGCACCGTACTAAACTGCTGAACATAATACAGCTATTAGCATTGGGCAGCAGATACAAAACCAAGGAGCTAAGGGATTGTATTTACAGTACCAATATTCTATGCAGTCCAAAACTTCTTCTCTATATATTATTTTGCCTTCCCCTTTTCTGCTTCCCAGAGTTAGTTTAATTTAATCAGTCATTTTTGCTGCAGCCACAGTTTTAAATGTTCAGTTACAGTAGTAACCTGAACACTAGTACACACAGCAGTAGATATAGAGCTGATGGAACATGAGATTATGTCATATAAACATACGGTTTTTCACAACAGGATCAAGATGACATGCCCCAAGTTAGCAGGTCTGAAGTGCATCCCTCTGTTACATACAGCTCACTGCAAAAAGCTTTAGAAATACTATGCCAACTCAGAAACTCATGAAACTCCTACAAAAGGCTTTTATATGCATAAAAGTGCCAAGTTACAAGGAGCAATTCCGCCACACTGAATTGTTTATCTAGATCGCTTAACTCACCAAAGTTAGCAACAGAATGTTTAAATTAAATAAAGATAACCTCTCCAAGGATGGGATATTTAGCTGCAAGGTGTACAACAGTTGGCAGAAGAGACCGTTTTGGTCACATTGATGATTCAGCAAGGAACAGTTTCTAAACTTTCTCCAAATTATGGTGAAATATATGGACAGGCTATATTTTGTTCCACAATGCTTCAGCAACTTTTCTAACCTCTCTCCATGTTGAAGTTTGTAATATCCGTTGAAGTTTCCTCATCATCACTGGAAAGGCCTTCAAGGTGATCTGCCATCTTCCCAGTTTGTTCTCTCGCTTGTCTACGACGAGCTCTGAAAACAATCGGCAGTATAAAAACAGCTATTACTTCCTCCACCTGCCCCCCACCCAAACGACAGAACCACCTAAGCTTGTCAAAATTTTTAATTTAAGGAAGTCCAGGTTGAAAAAACCCTTCCAGTATGTCACTACCTCAAACAATCCACCATGTTGCTGCCTCAAACAATGGCAGGAAAGCAGCAAAGACCATACAGATAAGGAATAGGCTTAATATGCTTTCTTCTAGTGATTCTTAAATCAGTATCATTGTAATGAACGGTGCCTTGCTTTGTAAACTTGCATGCTAATTTGGGCTACATAAGAGTATCTCAGCCCAGCATACCAGCTTCAGTGTGTTCTTCCCTTTGCAGGAAAGGAGCAAACATTGCTACTTACATCAGTGTGTCACACAGGACAACTGTATTCTGCAAGCAGGCAAAGACTCCTAACGGACAAGAAATCTCAGTACTCTACCTTCTAGCTTCTCTTTCCGCAGTCCGACGCTTTACTTGTTCTTGATAGATCACTCTGTCTCGTCCAAAAGATTCAAGATTTGGTGCCATCAGAGCTTTATCTGTAAAATTACAGTAATGAAAATTAAAATGCTTGTATATGATTATATAGATGTGTTGTAGGCAGTTTCATAAGAGCCTTTTACTCTCTTTAAACTAAGTGTAATTTGGACTAGGAAGTTGAAGTTTTCAAAAAGATGCGCCGAGAAGCCTGAATTCACAGGTGAAGAGGTTAAAAGAGGAAGTAGCTGAGCTTGGAAAAATTTCCACTTAAATGTCAAATAGTTTTCACCATACTTCACTCTTGCCCCTCTCACAACAGTGCCCAACTATAAAGAAGTCAACAGTTTTAATAGAAATTGCTTAAATTGAATGTTTCAAGACAAAAAGCGCTCCTTATGTAAACAAGTTCACCATGTAATCTTTGAAAAGAAAACGAAGAAAAAGGAAGGCAGAGAAGAGTGACTGCAGCAGGAATACAAGATATTTCAGAATTCTAGTCATAGAATTCTTTCTAAGTTTATGTGCTTTCGATTGCCTGAAGTTTAAAAGACATCAAAATCTATAGGAAAATAAATAACCCTCCCTTCTTTTTCTAAGCTGTGATTCATTACAGATGTTTCTGATTATAGAAAACAACACAGCTAAGCAGTGAAGCTGATCAGCAACCAGCAGGCAGACCCAAGCGTTTCCAGTTCATCCTTTTTAGGTAAACTTTTAAAAATGGATTGAACTGAGCTAGAGCTCAAGTCTACCAGTCTACTCAAATACAAACATGTAAGATTAAACAAAAGCCTACCCAAATTTCAGGGGTAAATTTACATGGTCTAACTAAATCTAACCAAATCCTTAAAAATATTAATGATGTTCTTTGTCAGTATTCCAATCCTACCGAGAACCTTAACGTGCAGATCAAGTCATCATTTGTCCAGTCTTTTAAAATGTTACTCAAAGCTGAGCTACTTGTCTTTATGCAGAAATAAAGCAAAAAATTGGCAGACAAACATAAATTCCCTTCTATCCCTTAAGTGTTCTGAAATGGTATGAAGAAAAGCAGATTGTCTATGCCGCAACACACATCAAATCAAAGGCTGGCATCAATTCCTAGTTTCTGTGACAATTTGAGGGACAGAACTGAACTATTTCTAGCTAAAGTGAAATTCATCCTCAAAACTACCAAAGACTAAATAAGATCTCTCTTTAAAACCCAGTCTTGACAACTATTCCCACCACACCATTAAATTCCAGTCTAAAATAATCTAATTTAAGCTTCTTTTAGGAAATGAGCTTCTAGTACACTACGTTTTTAGTTCTCACAACAGTATGTTCATAGTAAAACTTTAAGGTCTACATGTGATGCTTGGGGCTCCAAATAAAGTCCTAAAAGTACATGTACGCCAACAACACTGTAAAGCGATGGCCAACACTTACATCCTAAAGCTTTATCACCCTCAGTAAGTTCCACCTAATGGTATTAATAGAACTTCATCTCCGAACACACGGTGACAGAATAGGAAATGGTTTTTATTACAGGATTTTAGGCCAGCAATAGGACAGGCAGGAAAGACATCTTTAAAAATGGGAAGCTCTCCAAAGCAGAAAAACAGCTACTATTAATAAGATATTTTACCCATCATTTAACATGCTGAATAATGCCTCCTCCAAGAAACGTGTATTTCCAGCCCAGTTAACGTTCAAACTTTTGTGGAGTTTTATTTACATATTGAAGAGTAATCACCGGAAGAAAACTCTTCAGTGAAAATCCCACATCCCCACACAGTAAGGTATTTTAACTGGCTAATTTTAAGCTGCCTTTTATATGGGGTTACTTTGCATCAGTCTGAATTGTATCAATGGCAACAGTCTCTTGCAGCTCCTTAGCTTTACCAGCTAGGTGTCTAAAACGAAATACTTATGCTGCCTATGAAAGAGCATTAGAAAGAAGTCAACCCCAGCCCAGTGCTTCATGGCTTTGTGCAGTTAACTGTAGATGTTACAGGAAATTTTTAGATTCAAGGAAGTTAAAAAAACCCCCAAAACCAAAAAACAAAAACACCAGAAAGAGAAAAAAAGTCCTGACATATGAGGATAATTGGAACTCCCACGCTACCACCACTACCACTGCCACTGTGCATACATTTTCAGTGCTAGGAAAGAGAAAACACAGTTAAGAGCAACAGAAAGGAGAGCTGAAGTCAGGAGTTAGAGTGGCATGGAGTTTAAAACAAAACACATTAGAGAACTTTTAGTCTGAACTTGCTTCTACCTATCTCAAGAGTAAGGATAAACTTTAAGACAGTCATACTTTAAACATTTACATTTATATCAAGCCAAACTAAGTAAACAAGGTTGTTTAATGAATAATAAAAACCTTCAAGATGGACTGACTTGAATGGCTTGAAAACTCCGAAGATTCATCTTTAATATCATCTTGTCGTCTTTGGACAAGGCGGGAAGCTCGCTGTTTGTACAGCTGGTGCATTGCAGATTCGAGCTCGTTAATCAGAGGCACCTGCAAAAATATAACACACTACGTAATATCAAATTCTTCAGGTGCTTAGTTTCTGGGGTGCCATACTATTCCGAAGCAAAACTCTGTCACTGTAATTCTAGCAGCACAAACTGTTTCCTTTTACCCATTTGTTTCATTTTGACCAGCAAATACTTCAACTTGAAGGAGATGCATACATTTAGCAACGGTGACAGCTTTCAACTGTAGCAAGAGCATTCTGAAAACAACTTCTGTTGACTGAATGAGTCTACACAGTACGACAATCACTTTAGAGAGTGTGAAATGTTATTTCAAGTCTTTTCCCTACCAAGCATGTTATATATTGTGTTACAGGGCTTACAATTCTTACCGCTTCCTCTACAACTAAATGAGAAAATAATCTGAATGTATGCAGTGGAAAAACAAAGCATGAATCTAACTTCATGAAATCAGGAGGTATTGTTTTGCTATAACTCTTACTAGCATATGCTGAAATATAATTACTGAAATACAATAAAACAGCGAATAAACATGTTATGCCGACAACTCTAGCCTATCATTAGAATGAAAATTATACAATTTGTGTGAGTTCTGCGTTGAGAATTGAACAATACAGACTTAAATTGGATCAGACCTGCTACTATTTTATTTCTCTTAAAGTGGACTAAATTTTCAATAGCAACTATAACAAAAAAAATATTGTAACAACTAGGAATTTCCTGACATCATGTAGCATTTTCGCTGCTCGCTTCTGCAAAAATTCATTTCCCAGGATAAGTTAAAATTAGATTATTATAAATAGTCAAATGAAAACCAGAATGTCTCACAAGCTCTTAATTTGGAAAGGCAAGCTCTTTTCGTATAAATACGTAAGCCATGTTCTCCTTACCTCTGAGACATATGCTTAGTCCACAGTCTTCCGGCCTTTTAGCTTAAGTATTTCATTGCTGCCTACCATCCATTATTAAGGGTTTTTTTTCAAAACAAAAGATAAAATCAGAACTTGTTTCCTGATGTAATTTAGAATGTGACTCAGCAGCTATTAAAGAACCTCCTCCAGTAAAACATAAGATGACAGGATTATAGCTACAGGCCCATTTCAGTTGAAAATGACACAGAGCTAGATGATCTCCACAGCTCCTTCCAACTCTAACCATTCTACAAATCTCTGAGATAATAAAAGAAAAGAAATACTAGCTCTTTGTGGTATGAAGTGGGCTATAGGGACAAAACCGAAAGCAACTCTGCACCAACTCAAAACACAAACAACTTTCCTTTGGAGAAAACAGAGTACAGAGAAATAAGAGGAGGGAATATCCTAGTGCAGGAAGCACATATTCCAAATTTAGGATAATTTTGAAAACAGGAAAAAAAAAATAAATGGCTTTAGTGCAGTTTACCATGTAAAATATAGCTTCTTCTCTTAAGCAGATAAAGGGAATTCTAAAATCGAAAACTTAAATGAAATTTTTTCAAAGCATCTGTAGAGGTTGTTTCTATAACTGACTCAGGACTAAAAAAAAGCCCCAGTTATGTATCCAGATACACGAATCCACTCAAAATATTTCCTACTTAAAACACAGGAGATGTAGAAACTGTTATTCTTCTACGATCGATACTGTGGTTGACGAATGACTGAGAATTTCACTGACTACTATGAAGTTACAGCTCTCGTTCACTGTGTTTTGTTTAGTCAATACCTTATATTCAGTGTTTTGGGTTTTTTTTTCCTTCACTTTCACTGTGACACTGTAAGAGGAAAAGTGGAAAGCTCTCTGAACGTTTGGATGACAAGGATAATTTTAACCTACAGTCCCCGTTTCTGACACAGAGTATGTTTTGATAATTTATTTTTACAGATAAAATAACAGTTCATCTAACTGTGCTGTCAAAGACAAGCTAGGAACAACCTAATCTTTCTGTATCCCCTGCATATTCCTACCGTCAAAATGTAAAGATGCTGTTATCCCTTTTGAGCCTTCTCAGAGAGCATAATTTTGACAGTAATTACTTGTGAAGGAAGGCAAGCACGCATCTTCCACTCCACTGGTTTTATCTTTCGGGGGGGGCGGGGAATCATAGAGAATTTGACATGTGTTTTGTTTGTTTCTAAAATTTGCATAAAAGCTGCCTCATTATACTCTCCACTGCACCTTACCAGCAGACAAAGTGTTTCTAATATTCAGAATCTCTTCAAAACAGAATACAAACAAAATGATTTTGCTTGGCTGGGGGGTCACAAAGGGTTGATCATGGTGAACAGGTGCAGAAACAACACAGTAGGGGGAAGAAATTCTAATTCATGATGATATTTTCTGCTCTCCAAAACCAAGTCAACAGACATACAAGAAAACTCTAGGGGAACAGGCTGCTTCTGGAGTGGAGAAGTGCTTCTTCAGCAAACAGCTTTCTCATTCACATCAGTACCAATATGAATGTGACTAATAACCATGACTAGTCCTAACAAAATAAAGAGGAAGCATCAAAGTGCCATATTTGAAAGGATAGGGAGGAACCTAGCTTTATAAATATTTAGGATACGTGTTCACATATGTATGTGTATATACATATGTGTATATACATACATATGTATACATACATACGTATACACACACACACACGATAGTTATTACCCATATAGATATACATTTTATATGCTTGTGTATATTATAACTATGTACATTATAAACACACATACATACTTTTAATATTAAATACTCAGGGCCACAGGTTCTAGAAAAAAGCTGAAGGTAATCTATCTCTACACTCAAAAGATAAGAAGAATTAGCTGTCCTGCTGCATTGCATTATTTCATTTAAATAAAAACTGATACTGATTTTACTGCTTTTTTTTCCCCCCTCCCCCATCTCTTTTTTATAAAGCCACATTTTTGAATTTGATAGTACTTTGATAATACTGATTATCTGGCCAAAGAACTGAGGAATATATGTGACATCATAACAAACGTAATGCTCCTGTTAAACTGACTGCATCGCCTCCTAATTTTGCAACTTATTGTACATACAGCTACTGCAGCAGCCTCCAACTGGAAAGAGCAAAACTACGTGAATGCCCCTAAGAAGCATGAGATGATAAAAATCACATGTTAAAAGTTCAATGGACTGTCATGGCAGGTGGGGTATGGGGAGGGTGGGAAGGCATCAAGGCGTAGAACCCTTAAAAGACCAACTACCAGGAAAGCAAAGGTATATTGTAAGACAGCAACTTTAACAAACCCCTTTGTTAAATTATCAGCAGCTAATTTGCTGTAAAACGGCTAGAACTGATTTATTTACTAGCATAGCTAGAGAGGCCAATAATCTTCTTATGAACTCATTACACTATTAGTTAACAGTAAGCTCTCCTAGTTTATACAAAATCTGGGAGACTAAAAGGCTTGGTTTATACTCAGAAAGGTACATTCTAGAACAATTTGTTTAAAGAAAATAACTGAACAAGACAGCATGGGCTATCAAAGAGAATCTCCAGACATGGCATATAGTTATCACAAAAATAGGGAGAGGTGTCCCTGCACATGGCAGGGGGGTTGGAACTTGATGATCTTTAAGGTCCCTTCCAACTCTAACCGTTCTATGATTATATGAAATTTAACAAGAAGTGTGTAGAAATCAAATGCTGAATAGAGAGAAAGATATTTAACTTGTCTTCTGAAACACAGATTTATCCCAAAGAACAGCTTCAACCACTCAAGTAATTCTGATAGTTAACGTATTACGAAGATACTATGCTATTATATTCAAGTCAGAAAACAATGAAGAAATAGCCCATGTACTACTACCTTAATTTTATAGCTCCTGTGTGTGTGTAACAGATATCTGCCTAAATATATACACATATTCAGGAGCTCCTGTTGTATTTACAACAAAGTAATTAAAAGAAAGAAAGATTAAGTTTTCAAGTTTGACATATACATAAGTATTGCAGTACATGAAAGAAGCCTATTTTTAAGTTTGGGTGTCTTCAGGCAGCTACACTAGTTTTAAAACTTTTCTCCTTCAGTTACTAGAGTAATAACAAGTATGTGAAACTGCCTCACAGGAGGCAGTTTCACAAACTATAAAATACAAGTCTTCATTACTGTGTTCATAAAGCATTCCAGAATCTAGCAATGTTGTAATTCAGCTCTTATTTTTGTTAACCTGATATCCTACACAAGCAAAAAGCAGCATCTGAGTAAAGCTGAAACAACAGAGTGTCTACCAAAACCCTAGACATACAATCGGAAAGTGTTTTTAAGCCACCTAAGATCAGTGATCTCTTACACTGTGAACGAGGTTTTTGATAACCAGACTAGCATGACGAAAAGTTATCTTTTCAACTCTCAAATAACCAAACCGTCAGAAGAGTATGTTCTCAGGGTGTTGGTTTTTTTGCAAAAACAGAGGGAGATGTGGTGTCTGGAATGTACTAGGAGTCCCTAATTTTTTATTTTTTATTTTTTTTAAAAAAGAAGACGAATGTTTTTGCATCCTTACCTTTTCACTGAAACACTCAAGCAAGTCTTGGACATACCCTCGCATTTCTTGCAAAAACTTATACTGTTCACCAATACCCCCAGAAGACCCTTCTAATCTTTCAATTGCCTTGGTAGAGTCCTCTCGGCTTTGCTGATGTTTCTCATATTGCTGCCGATTAGCTTTGTGCAATTCTTTCATAGAGTCCAACCTGAAGGGCAATGGATAAATAGCACATTTACATCCAAAAAATCTAGATATTTCAGACTGTTGAGAAATTATACAGACAGTGCAAGTACCACGTCTATATATGGGAAACACTGCAAAGACATATTTCTCTAACTTTCATTTGGCACTTCCTCCCCTCTCTGTGTAAACAGCAAGGCTAACAGTTTGAATTCACTTGCTAGACTATGCTGGGTGCATTGCACTGATCACTCCTACGAATTTTTACAAGAGTTGATAGCACTTAGAGTAGCGCAAAGTTGGCCCTAAAATAAAACTGGGAGGAAAGGTTTTGGTGGGGACTGGGTGGGGAAAGAACTATAGCTTATTCAAAGCAGTCTTATCCCCGCACTGTCAAGGCCTGAAACACTTCAAGGGGCAAAGAAACCAATTTTGAACACATGTAAAGTCACTGTAGTTGGGTTGTTCATTCAGTAGGACCTTTTGCGTACCTGACAAGCAGATTACAGTGTTTAAAGCAATAAAGCCCTGTATACACTAAAATTCTTTATCTACTGAAGGGGAAAATACCTGATTCCCAGTTCAAATCAATGCAACTTGACAAGCTAAACACTTCACTGGCCTTTCAATTCCTTACTACAAGACTATGTAGTGTCCAGAAGATGCAACTCAGACCTGTCTTCAACAAGATCAATGGCCTCATATTTAAAGCTTCACTTCCAGGGAAGCAATCCAAGGAGATTTTCGAACAAAGTGTCAATGTCATCTTCACTTTGAGCTTTTTTGTTTGCCTTTTTTTTTTTAATTGATGTGCCAGTCAGTACTCTTCCAGCGATGAAAATCTGTGTTTGCTCACCGAGACTAAAAGACGCCTGAGGAACAGAAAGCTAGGGGACAGGTCTTTAAGTCTAAAAAGATGGTCTGTCCTACCTGTCTTTAAGCTGTTTCTTTACCAAATCAATAGTAACAGGAGTCATCTCATTACTGGGAGTTTTGAAAGGAACTGTATTATCTGTTTTTTGAGACTTGGTTTCCGATGATCCATATGAGGCATAAGTGTATGGAATGCCATATGATGAACCATAAGACAGTGTCTGGTAAGTGTTCTGGTAGTACAGATTATTCACTTCTGCAGGCTGACTCGGTTGAACCTAATGGAAGAGGAAATGCAATTGTACTATATTAGACTTTAAAGAAAGGACAAACTTATTTTCTTTCACATATCAAACGTTATAAAGTGAAAAACGTAGGCAAGTTTATTTATAACATGTAATTATCATATGGATTTAAGTGTAGAACTCCCAACACCTAAGGCTGAAGAAACATTCCCTCAGAAGCACCTTCTTAAATGGACAAACTCTCAGTATCATTATCATTCTAAGCACTAGTACAGGAACAATAGTAATTAATAAAAATTTTAACCAGCCTATAGCTCCTACAATTACCAAGTGTTTGGGATATACTAAACTGTGCTGAGACGATTTAATAGAATGACATAGGTTCTTAGAGTCAGTGTGCTTGCTTGTGATTTTGCTGAAACATTTTTTTAAAAAAAGACCCAACAAACTATTCTCTTCAACTGAGTGACAACTTGACTATGAATGCACAGAAAACATATGGTACGACCTGCTACAAATTCAAACTCTATGCCACAGCACAAGATACAAAAACAGCAAAGAAACACACACCATTTACACAGATTCCACAAACCCAATGACAAGCAAGAACAGAAGTCCCTTCAAAGTGGCATTGTTCTAGCTCTGTTCTAGCCTGCAAATAAATGCTGGTTAGCAGCACCACAATCAATCGGTATATACCCAGAACAGAGAGACTAATGAAATGGATACAATGGGATACTTAAAATCTGACCCCTCATTTTTATTTAAAGAATATCAGAAGTTACACATTTAAGTTCTCAGATGAAACAGCTTTCTGTAAACTGTTCAAGTTTGTAAAAGATCTAGTCAATATAAGCAGAAATAAACCTAAAAGAGTTCACAAGAAAATACATGCCTGAGGTATGTTGATTCCTTTCCGTATCTGTTCTTGCTCCCACCTACTGAGTTCTTCATCCTGCTCCCCTGCCACCAGTGCTTCATCATCGCTTCCTTCAATACCTTAATGAGTAAAACAGGCAACAAAAAGAAGATAATGTATTCATGGTAAGGGATATGAGTTCAAAAACCTGATACATCATGATTCAGCGGGGACATCAGAGTGCATCCTCCTTTCCTCTTCACGAGAAATGTAGGACACCAGACTGTGAACTATTATCACAGAAGTTCTACTTAAAAATCCAATGGGAATTTGAAATTAACTGCTGCTAGTAAAACCCCCTAATGTTAAAATCCTACATATCTTACTAACTCTCCTTTTCCAAAAGGTTATTTTACTTGCTTGTCAGCAACAAGAATGCTATACCAAAGAACTAATGTTTGTCTTTTGACACCTATATACTTCCTAAAAAACAAAAGTACAGGAACAATAGTAATTGATCTTTCACATCAGTTTTTACCAGATTCAGTTCAGTTGTGTGCTTCCAAGCACAGGAACATAGTTTGTGTTCAAAATTTTATATGTAGATTCCATTATGCAGTACTTTTCCTTAGAAAAATAGATTCATGCCTGTTTAAAAAACACGTCGTTTAAAAATGCTGAATGGGAAGCACTTTCAGTGAAAACAGTGTGAATGTTTATCAGCTGTCCTTCTAAAAAGGTTTTACCTATTTCCTCAGCAATCTTTTGCCTTTGGGATTTTTCCTTCACTGTAAAAACTATCCTCCTCTTCTCGTCATCATCTTCATCATCACTGGCATCATTTTCATCTTCTCGAACAAGGCGGCCTTTACCTGGTTCACTGTCAACGGGGGTAAAGTCTCCAAGTTCACGAGCCATTTGACGCTTTTTCCTAGCGGCATGAATAAAAGCAGCATCTGGAATTTCTCCTAGAGACAGACGTTTGTACCATTAAACAACCACTTCCAACAAAACAAGTATTACGACTTCTTATCACTCATCTCTGCCACTCTACTTAATCATCTCTGCAAACAGAAAAAAAATATCCATACTCACAGAAACATTTGCAAGCAACTTATAAGCTGCACATGCAAACTGTCTGACCAGAAACCCTCAAGGCTGGGATCTCTCCCAAAATCTCTGGCTTTGCTTCCAAGAGCTCATGTGGCATAAGAGAAGAAGCCTGACACTCCTATGGGAAGTATTCCTAAAGAAGAAGGCCTTTACAGGAGCTGACTATCGCAAGGCAGAAAGAAAATGAGGTTCTTGACTGTCAACTCCTGCCCCAATAACTCTTCCTATTTTGGGGGACAAAAAATGTTGCCTACTTCAACAGGGATGACAGTTTAGAGATTAACAGGACATTAAACCTGACAAAGTTAATATGAGAAGATTACACAATCAAGGGGAATCAAGAAAAGCAGACGTAATTAAAAAATCTAAAATCCCTAGCACAAAATTAATGAAACTTAAGTAAGTCATATAATTAATGGCCCACCAAGACAAAGTTTTGGAAACATGAATAATTTCACCCCTGCTTTGAACAGGCATAGACAAAAGGATATTTTTCAGATTCTCTTTATACTTGACATGAGATACTCTATTCAAGCCAGCAGTATCTTCAGCGATTCAATAACGTATGTATCACACCACTTCGCAACTACCCCTAAAAGGAAAAATTATTTGGGAGTCAACTAGCAAATTCTTTTTCCCTTGAGATATGTCCAAGTTTGTGGACCCAGGACATCCCTCCTCTATTTGGGGAGCAGGCTATCACAAGTTAGCTAACAATTAGGAAACTAGTTAAAAACAGTAGTTTCCCAGACTGATTTCTTTGGCCTCAGGGCCTGACTAGAACCTCCTCAGACACAACCAGATAAGAAAACATTTGAGATACCTTGCAAACCTTTAACTGAGCCATTCAAACCAAAGACAGAATTTTAATTGAAAGCAGTTAAAATCCACGTAAAGTCACCTACTCCAAATCTAGATTTTCTTACAGTTTGTCATCACTTTGAGAGAAAAAATCTCGCTTTTGACATCAAGATGAAGCATTTTCTCGTAAAATTGAACAGTTTTGGAAAATAGCAGTTTCCTGAATTATCAGATGCTGGATAATATTCCCTAATAATATTAGGGGAAATATTCCCTAATCTCTCCAATACTTTAGCCTGCTGTAATTGCTGTCTAAAGTATTTCTTAGCATATCGGACACATTACAATAACCAACCTGGACGGAGAACATTCAGTGATGACAGAGCACTTGAAAAAGCCCCACCAGCTTTTGGTTTTTCTTCTTCCTTCTCACTTTCAACTTCCATTTCTTCTTCACCATGCTCACTGTTGGCAGTTCCATCTTCTTGACCTATATCCTTAATCTGGCCTGTCTTTTCTAGTGGCGGTTCAACTGGTAAAACAACAAAGCCCATGTTTTACTCTTTTTATAAAATTAACTTGGAAATGTTCTTTTTTTAAGGTCTAACAACCAAAAGTAAAAATCAGATGAAAATGTTAAATAATGTCATTGTTTGAGATGTAGTAAATTACACCTTCTTAATTGTGATTAAGTCACTGACACCCTCTCAAAACAAAATTTGACAGACACCCACTAAACATTCTACATATTGTCAAGTATTTAAAAAGTGAGACAACCCAAAAATTAGGATCATATGTGCAACCTTCACACATCCTCTTATTTATTTAAGTACTTCGAAAGCACTGCTGGTGTTACACCAAATCTTTCCACACGAACAGGCTCATTCCAAAAGAAGCCCTTCATTTTCCTCTTGGGCTGGGTGCAACATTACGCTACATTAGGTGAGTAACATGCACATACAGGCAAGCAGGTACAGATATTATGTAAAGAAATGCATGTTAAATCCAGCTATCCAATCCGAGCTGCACGTATCTGAGGTTTTAGACTTTAGCATTTGTTTAGAGAATCCACACTCCTGACTCATCAGCAGCAATGAGGTCTTTGGAAGACCTGAAATCAGTCCAAACAAATCAACTAGGGACAAAGAGAAAATAAGCACACACTAGCCATATGCAAAACACAATTTTTTAAGGATCTTTATGACAGAAGCAAGAATTAAGATTCAGCTTTCCACAGATCACCTAAACACTAGCCCCAGAAATGATAATTTCTGCTTTTGCTCAACTTAAAGATTCTAGTAAGATAGAATTTGTGCATTTTTTAAATGCAGGCAAAGCTTTTTTAAAATCCTTAAGATTTTTAAAAGATTAATTTAATTAACTTAGAGAAGGGCAATTTTTTGCCTGGCACCATGTTCAACTCTCATATGCTTCAGCTACACCACTGCAATCTTTAGAAAAATGGAACCACCCTCTCAGCTTTTGCTCATGGTGTGGTAGGTTATTACACAAAAACCTAACTGGAAAAGGACTCATTACACTTTGAATGAAGCAACGAGCTTCCCAAAAAACAATAGCAGAAGTACAATGAAATTAAAATCCTAGACTCTTCCAAGCTCTGGAACACTATACGTTTTTAGAAGATCCTTCTGCCCAAAACTCATCTTAATCATCAAGTTTGCTCTAAGCTCCAAGTCCTGAAACAGGCAGCTATTGGATAATTTGCTTTATTAAAGAACATCACTCTGCTCACCCCAGAAATCTTCCTTTTCAAGAAGATGCATTACATCCTGTCAGATAAGTACCAGACACAGTTATAAACTAATTTAATTCCTTCGTAATTCAATAGGAAGAAACTCATCTGACATAAACAGCAAATACAGAAACCACTGAGGTCTGCTGACAACAGTATATGCACCTGAGAAGTTCCATCCTTCTACATTCACTTCCACATGACAAAGAATCAAAGAACTCTCTATTAGCTTCAGAATGGCATTTGTAAAGTTCAAATGGACATATTAAATAGATACTTCAGTTCTAAATGCTAAATCCTCTAAAAGAGACTAGCAATTAATCTTGAAAACAACCAGTTTGTATTTACAATACTTTATCTTTGCCAATACGAAAGCCATTGTTAAGTTTTGAAGTTACCATCTGTTGGAGAATTGACCTCTGTTCTAACTTTTGATTTTTCAAGATCTTCTTTGTATTCTTTCTTCAATTGTTTTACAATCTTTTTGCTGTAACTTGATTTCTTCACTTTAAAAACTTCTTCAGTTTCTTTAAAAGAAAAGTTGGAAAACAATACATTAGCCCTCCCAAGAAATATACTTATTTATCAAATCTCTTAATTTTGTATCTAGAGTTTAATACTAACAACATGAGTCAATGTGAGTATTTGCACGATTGCAACAAAACCAGACTCATATGCTTTCATATTTATCTCATCTTTTTGCAGTCATTTTCAAGTGCATACATCCTGGTCACAGCATGGTAACAAAAAGGCAAGGCAGAAGTTACACAGAAGTGTACACACGTGCCCTCGTTTTATCTGACTGTGGTAATCTTTTTTTTTTTTTTAAACAAACAAACAAACAAAGAAAAACTAGCTGACCATTCACTGTATGAAGACCCAATGTTTTGGGACTTCAAAAAAAAACAAGAAGCCACACATGTATGCAACTAATCAGGAAAGAAATCGCTGGCTTTGACTGTAGTACCAGTTCAACTTGTCAAAAGGTGTGCAAGAAGTTAAAGACCTAAATAGCACAGAAAAAGCAAACAATCAAAGTTTGATGTAGGAAATCCACAAGTGTTTAGGATTTATTTGTTGTTGTTGCTGTTGGTCTTGGGTTTTTTGGTGTTAGGGTTTTTCCAAGTTGATAGTGTATTTCCATGTTTTCAGTATTTCTGTCAAGATTTCAAATCACTGGTCTTAGAATGCAAGTTCCAGTCATTACAAGAGAACTGCTTCTAAAAATAGTCTAAAATACATACTAACTCTTCTGCTGACAAAAGATAAAACAAAAACAAGCTCCTCATTTTATACTCCCTAAACTTCGAGGATGCAACGAACTCTTGAGTGTGAGGAGTGTTTTATGATCATTCTTAATATGTAATGCCCATTACCCATAATCAGATTATCTGGGTGTGAATGGACAAATTAATGAGCACAGTACCTGCTGGAATCCAGCAGGATTATTATCTGAAGCACCGCACAAACCCACTATGCTATTTTCCCAAAAGCTGAGGTGCAGAAGCTGCTCGACGGCTTTTGCTGCTATTTGGGAATGTTACAGAATCACAGAATGGTCAGAGTTGGAAGGGACCTTCAAGATCATCAAGCTCCAACCCCACTGCCATGGGCAGGGACACCTC